>CM066035.1:667551282-667885154 GCA_033557465.1 Ichthyophis bannanicus
GAAGTGCAAACCTCCTAAGCTTAATGAATCCATTCAGTGAATTACAAAAATGCAGCTCGTGTAAACACTTTGAACGTGCTGAAAAAGTTACCAGCAATAACACATTCCTGATGCCCCTACTTGGTAGCGCAGTTTTCTTTCTCTATCTGCAGCATTAGTCTGGATTATTTCTGATGGACTGAATATAAGGCATTTTTAATTGTTTATAACAGCATCAGTGCCTCCTCTACATAGCCTTCATCTCCCTCTAATGCAATATAAGTCATGAGCACCATTATTAGTTGATCCCATCATAAAAAATAATTTTCTAAAACCATTAGAGCTCTAAAGCTTTCCCTCTTTGAAACATACTATCTCAACATGGCGGGTAATTTTTATCATAGGTGCTTTGTTTACAAAGCCGCGGTACGCGGTTTGCGATCGTAATCGGATCCGCGCCCCCATTGATTTCAATGGGGCCGCGGCTGCGATCCCGCGATCGCGAACCACTAACCCGCGGCTTTGTAAACAAGCCCCATTGTGTCCCGGTTAATATGGCCGGAATGTGCTTATTTTTTGCCTGTTTTATAAAGACACATAGGGTTATGTTTACTAAACACCGTTGCTGTGCGGGTTCCCGTTAGTGTGCTGGTGCCATATAATGAGTGGGCGGGCCAGCCCAGAAAAAAGGAAAAAACCGGACCCGTACGTGTGTGCTGTTGCGCTAATGTGCGGGGCCCACATTAATTGCGTGAAAAAGGCTACGTGGGGCGCTGCTGCTTCACCAAGGCATCAGAGCCGTAGTACAACGGTGAAGATACTGACCTATGGGTGCAGGGGCAAGGGGTTCAAACCCCTATTGTGCTCAACAAAAAAAAACCAGCTGAGGCATCAACTTTTATGGGCAAAAGTGGTGTATTAGGCGACTGCTTATGGGCGGCAGAAGGCTGCGCACGCTTTTTTTATACGGCATGAGGCGTGCCGCACTGTTCATTTGTGTGCGGCAGATGGCGGCGCGCTGTTAATTTGGGCCGGCAGAGGGCGTCGCGCATGAGAAAATCGGGCAACAGAAGGCGGCGAGCCTGTGGGCAGAAGGCGGCGCGCTGATGTGGTGCGGGGGCAACCCAATAGTGGGAGGGATAAGTGGCGCCGTGATGTGATCATAACCAGGAATGGAGCCATAGCACAATGGGTAAGACACTGACCACTTTGTGCAGGCATCATGGGTTCAATTCCCCACAGTACCCATTGAAGACAGCTGGCTGAGGCGTTATTTTAGGAGGCATGCCCATTTTGGTCAGCATAAGGCGGCACGCTGTTAATGTCCAGCGGCAGACAGGGCGGCTCTCTGTTACTTTTGTGCGCCACAATACGGTGCGCCGATGGCTACAAGGCCTGCGCGCTGCTGCTCAAACACAGGAACAGAGCCACAAGCACCAATGGTGAAGACACCTGAACCATGGTGCAGGTGTCAGGGGTTCAACCCCTCATAGTGCCCAGTGAACAAGGCTGGCTGGGGCAGTATGTATTATGGTGAAGGAGTGCTGTAGGAGGCCTTCAAGGTTGATTTTATTTCCCACTACTAGTAAACCCGCTCGTCACGGTGTGTTAACATACTGATGCCCGTAAGGCACATTTTACAGTGCACTGTCCGCCAAGGCACCCTATAATGTTCCACGATAGGGCACCATGTATGTTGCGACCCAGGACAATGTATAAGGGCACCCAATATGGATGGCACCCAGTGGTGGCCTATAGGGCGCCCTAAAGAACACCCTCAGAGGCACCTTATGGGTACAGTATGCCAAGGGTGTGTTTGCTGTCATAAAAACATGTACAGTAAACAAAGACTAATGCTCTGGACAACCCTATCACAGAACCCCACAGTGGGCTTGACAACCCATGACCTCTGGCTGCAAAAGGTAGTGACATAACCATTTGGTTGACAGCCCTATAGCTGTCAGCAATCCCCGGTGCTGGCTGCAGAGAGCCTGCAACGTCACCTCACAGACAGTCTGCTGTTGTAAAACAAGATAGGGTTAGGCCCCCCCTACCCATGATGCACCTGTATACATGCAAATCCGCGTGTCCACAGATGAACACAAGATGGGGAATGCACCCCAACAGCTACCCCGGCCTGTGTAGGGGGAATTGTCCGTGTGCACCCCCACAGCACCTGCGGCCTGGTAGGGGGTCCCGGAGTGGGTGGACTACCAGCAAAGCGTATCTACAACCCCGTCACATTGTGAGGGTACTGTGCTCACCCCTGAGGGTGGTGATGTGGCTCCCATCACCAGGTCCACAACACCAGCCATGGCTGAATGAGGTCCTGACAGAGCGCCAAAACAGTACTAACCTTGTGAGATAAGAAGGTGCTGCAGAAACATCTTGGATATCTCTGTCTGTCTCAGTTAGCGAAAACCCCCATGGGACACCCCCCCCCCCCCCCCCCCCCATGGCAGCAGTAGTGGACCATCAAACACCAGTCCCTGCTGGGGAACAGACACCCTCCAGGGCAGTCCAAGCAGCTCCACACACCTCCTATAACCCAATAATCAGACAAGATGCACCCCATACTATCTGAGTGCTCCTGCAGCAAGCCATCAGCCCTCTGCACCCTGCAAGGCCCACCATCAAGACACGATACCATGCTGTACCATCCTTCTGGTTAGGCCTGATGGAAATGCATTTCACCCACAAGCAGAATGTTCTGTGAGGAAGCCCCCACAGGAAACCCCTATATATCACAAGAGATAACACAATACAGCACTATTGTTGGGTTACCTAGCCCGCTGGCCATCACTACACACGCAGGGTGAGAGTGCTCCCCCCAGCAGCACATACAGATGTCATCTGTCTAGGTAGGTGGTGGCCAGGCACTACAATGTCACAGCCAGTGCCCTATGCCCTGTGCAGATGCATCCTGGCCATCCCACCATGTCTGACCTATACCCATGGTACCTTTGCCTGCTCATTATGCACATTGGCAGGCCAATACTGTCAGTAGTGCTTGCAGTGTGGGTTGGGGAAGGTGTTTGCAGCCAACACACACTGTATAAGACAGACACACATCTCCCACACCTATGCCAGCATGTTGCTACTATTGAGGGGGTTATTATCCTTGCCCACCCCACCGTATCCTGGGCACTGCACAGGCATGTATATTGTATGCAGTACTGCGGGGGGTTCACTCCCGCCAGGGTGGTGAACCCCGTCAGAGGCCAGGCCTGGACAACAAAAAAGCACCGCAGACACCAAACAGATTGTGGTTGGATGGGGATCCAATTAGCAGTATGTGCATAACGTAGGGATATCGATCCAGCCTGTACTCTTAGCAAACGTTTCAGAGCTGGTTTGGAAAAACCAAACCTCAGGTGTCGGGGGGGGGTGACATTGCTAAGGTATGGCAGGTGCGAGTATTGGGAGAATGCACGCAGGGTCCAATGTTCTGCCTCGACAGGAGACATTGGCCAATGGGGCCTGTTGTGTGGGTGTGGGTGTGTCTGCCCCTGTTGGGCTGCCTGCTTTACAACGCAGCGCTTCCCAAATCCGGTCCAGTTTTGCATCACACTGTTCTGTCTTCCTGCTGTCCCTCCATGAAGATTCATGAGCTACAGCTACATGCCGTGGGGGTGGTGCAGTATATATACAGCACAGGCATTTGTATGAGTGGCAGCATGGAACCTGACTGGTGTGTTGGCCCACCATGACCTGCCTTTGGGGGATTCTGCTGTAGGTTCTGCCCCTGTTCATGGTGTCTGTCTGTGCTCAGTGGGGTAAAAGATAGATGTATTAACATTGCATATGTCCTCGTCCCGAAAGGTGTGTCCCTTACTGTCACTGTTTATTTGTGGGGAAAATACATGGGCATGATTGGCTGTAGCCCCAGCTGGTCTTTGAATCTGTGACCTTCTGTTCTTGCATGCACGGTCTGTGTGCACTGCACCACCGGTGTATCCACAGATTGGCTGAGTTTCCCTGTTTACGTCCATGACTGTGGGATCCGGCAGGGCCTGTTTTTTGCTGTGGACTGTGCCAGCCTGCACATGGCTAGGCCTCTGTCCTTCCGTGGCTAGCGGCCACTGCCCCCTGCACCACATGTACTCGTCCGCCAACATGCTGGCATAATGATCCTTCTTCTCTCAGAGAAAGCAGATGACCTGATTGCAATGTGTCTTACGGGACTACATTTTGGTGACTTGGCTGTATGTGTAGTGCCCTTTGTTGTTGGTGTGTTGTGGTGTTTGTGTAAATATATGGGTTATCTCCCCCCATGCCTATGTTTCCCTGCAAGACCGGGTGGTGTGTCATATCGTTTGTTTCCTTGGTGGGTAAAATATATGGACTGGCTGGAAGGTGCCCCCCGCTGGGATTTGGAAACCTCGTGACCCTCTGGTCCCTAGAATTACTGACTCTGTCTTCTGCAACCACACTGTGGCCACAGGGACAGGGGCAGTCCCTGGAGATAGTAATTCAATGGCAGGGTGATGGCGTTTCAAAGCCTGCTGTGTGCATTTCTACTGTGGGGTTAGCTCCTTCACCCTGTCTGGTGACAAACATGCAAGTAAAGCCCACAGATGACCAGCGGGAGAGAAGGGGCAGTTATATAAAATATAAAACAACGATGGGCCTACGCGCGAGGGGAAGAAGAGTAGGGTAGTAATGGGCAAAAGCATGGAAAAACACTCCCAGGACAGCTCGAGAAAAAGGGAAATGTTTTTTTGGACGAGTCTCCGCTCCGTACACCTTTCCATAAAATCATTTTTTTTGGAGCTTTCCTGGGTGTGTTGTTCTAGTTTTGCCCATCACTATAACTGTTCACCACACCTGAATTACTAGTTTTTAATATTTTTGTGGTGGTCATTTTCTATTTTTAATTGCACTTTTGTGCTGTGCACATGTATCACACTGCTTCAACGTTTTTCACGGTTTCCTTCCCCCGGGGATTGTTGCTGTACATTGCTGATTTGTAAATGGTTTCTCTTCCCTTTAAATCGCACTCTAACCGGGCGCGAGTGGTTCACTCGCGCTATTTTTGCAATGGAAATTCGGCCCCGCAAACTGTGGGCGAGGGGCCCTCTCCCCTCCCCTTCCCTTCCCCGCCCATTACCCCGTCTCTCTGCCCCTCCGGGCCCTTCCTCCGCCCTCCGTAGGACTTTCATGACCACCTATCGGACATTTACGGGCCCTACTTGTGTTGCGGGGCTCGTTAGGGTGTGACGCGCAGCGTGTTGCGGGGCGGGTTCGGACGCACGTTTGCGGGGCGCTTAAGAGCACTTAAGTGCTGGCTTTTCGTGTAGTGGCGCTATTTTGCGCCGCGCAAAATAGCGGTTTTTAGTAAAACATGCCCCATATGGCTTCTATGGAGCCCTTTTACTAATGCATGCGCTAGAGTGTTGCATCTAACGTGCCAAAAGCAGCCTACAAAACTATGGGATGTTTGGTGCACAACATCCACTTGTGTTTAACTGCTTGGGGTGTGTTATGAAAGTAATTTTTCTGGCTAGTAACATGGAGCACTTTACTCCTAGCATGGTTGCATTAACGGAGCAGGTGCGGCTTAACTCCACTCTATGTAGAGGTGGTGCGGGAGGTGGAACCCGGCACTTATGACACTGACTCACCTTGACAGATATCCACCCAACCCACCCATTTGCAACTCTAGAGTAGAGTTGCATGGTAAGTGCAGAATTTGTCTCGCACAGTCATTGGCCATGTGCTAGCTCAGCAATGGCATGTCCCTATTGCACCTTCAGTACCAGAATATATGCCTGCCAGATAGCATCCTTTAGTAAAAGACCCCCTCTGTGCCTTTATAAAATACTAGCAGAATCCAGCAGAAAACCACGCCCTCTATTAAAGGTGCAGACATTTGCGCGCGGCTGCTTGAGAGTCGAGGCAATAAATGTTAGCCAGTAAAGTATGCAACCAATATTTTATAAAGTACCACAACAAATCACAACACATGCCCACCTTGTGGCTCCTATCGCTCAGAAACCCATCCTTGAGCTCACTCTAATCGACAAATACACTGCTAAGTGCACTGTGCGTGCTCTCAGGCATGACTTAATTTTCTAAGAGGCCTTTTATATTCATAAATTAGACATAAAAAATCTTCATACTGCCTTGGTGAGTTGATTTATTTACGCTTGTCCATAACGGTTTATCTGGCAACCCTAATGCTAGACGGCACAATAGAGGGGTTCTCTGTGGCAAACCAGTAAAAAACTTAAATGATCAGATTACTTGTGAAATGTACTCCAGACTTTTTTTGGAGTAAGAAATGGAAAAGGTGCGAGTTTGTGAATCAAATAAATATACATGGACACTCTTATTTTTGGCAGGATGCTGTGGAATTTGACGATTCTCATATGTTGGTTTAGTTTTGTTTCAAGTACATGATGCAATTGGCTGTTTTCCATGAAGTTGGATATTGCCTTTATGTATCAAAATATTAAACAACTACACCAAAATTTACTTTTTGTTTTAAAAAAATTCTGAGACTAAAAAGTCAACCGTGGGACGTCTAAATTATGGAATGAGGGGAGGAAAAGGATTGAAGAAAATATAAAAGCTTCATGAAGCCCTGGTAGGCCTCCTGAATTCACTATGAGAAGGGGAATAATCTATAAAACATTGTTTGTAGAAACATCCTTTCTTCCATTTTCCTGGCTATGCTCCAGAATGCAGACAGGTATCTGGAATACTCTGAACTTTTCTTTTCCCTCTGTTGTTGTAAATTTGGCTTGCTTTTAAATCTGTTGATTGATCGGGTTTCAATTACCCAACAGATTCATCAAGCCATGAGGTCCATATTTCCAAGGTCACCAAGTACCTGGTGGCCGATCCCAAAAATAATCATTTGATTCCATGCTGCTTATCCCAACGGATAATGAGCAAAACAAAAGAACATGTGGTGATTAATTGTTTATTAGACTAACAATACTTTTACCCACATATGGAAAAACATTTTTCAACTTAAGGGAATCCTACTCATATTCTTTGGGGCAGTTTTCTCCCTATGGGTGAGATTTGCCCGCATACCATGACAGTCATGGACCTCCACTTCTAAGCCAGGGTATATGGCGTATGAATCTCAAGTCTCTCAAATTTACTGCTAAGGTGCCGGGCGTAGTACTTGCAATTGTGCCAAAGAGAATCTTCCCTCTGGATGTCGTAAGATGTTACCTGTATGAGTAATTTATCAAGGTTGTGCTTGGGAAATTCCTCTGAATTAGGCCTGTTGGGCCCAAGCATGATGGGGAATAACTCAGTATCTTTCTGCCACATTTTCTTGGTCCTCCGACTGCAATTTCTCTTGATAACTTTGATTGTTCTCCCTCTCAACCACGATACAGAGTAGCCACTTGGAAGGTGACACCTCTATAATCAATGCTCTAACTAAACTGGTGAATTTTCTACTCGTTAGTACTATAGGTTCCAGCTGCCCCTCGCATCCATGCCTTTATCGGTCAGAGTAGTGAGTATCCCAGGTGATCATAAACCTCTTTTTCTTCCTCGGTAATCCTTCTAGAGTCATGGATCCAAGTGCTTTTGTCAGTGCCACCAGCGATGTTATAGTGCTTACAGAGTTTGCAATGGATAAGGTGGTGCTACTATTATTGTGCCTTTCTGTATAGGAAAATTTTCTGCCATCAGAACTTCACAGCCAGCTATGAGGCGAGTCACTGTTTTCTAGCTCTTTCCGACAGTATAGACATATGTCTGTTTTTGGCCACTGTTTTGTCAATGCTCACTGTAAACCATCCTCATCCGTGAGCCGCTGTCCTGGCGAACTATCAACCTCTCGTCCTCTGATTTCACTTCACCTCCATCCTTAACCATTATCATGTGTCCATTCTTGATCGACAAAGGTTTTCCTGGAGTAACACTCTGTATTTCCCCACTATATTTTGCATTTGGCCACTTTCTTTTCCTTGTTTGTTTGATCTAATTCTTTGAAAGTTTTTTTCTCAGGTTGTTTTTGCAAATTCTGTTACCTTTGTTCCTGTGTATGCTTGTTGGATTCACCACTCACTCCTTCTAGGTGTTGGAACACTTGTCCAAGTTTGATGATGGAGATAGATTCCGGACGTTGTACTTTCATATTTCAGAACTTTTTTTTTTTTGGCATATTTGATTCTGTATGATGCAGTTCAAAAAGACCTTGTAAGGCCCGATGATAGCAGCTCAATCTCTGAGTCCCTAGCCCTCCTTCCAGATCTAGGGATGTTCTTTGGCATACATTGATTCTTGTAAATTGCTTCATAGGCATGGAGGAATTTTTCTGTTTTCACTTCCAGTTTTTCAAGATCTTTAAGAGGCCAGTCCACCATCCCAAAGCTGTATGAAAGTACAGGAATTGCCAGATGACTGATGGCTTGTATCTTATTCCCCTAAGGTAATATATATTATTCAGTGCAGAAAGTGTGGCCAAGGATGCTACATGGGTGAGAAAAAACAAAATGTTAAAGACACGGATCAATTTACATAGACATCATTTCAGACACCACAAATGTCTCATCCATTGGTAACTCTATAAGCATTACAACATTGTACCAGGAAATACTGTGATCATAACAAAAGAGAATTATGGAGAATGAAGAGGTTATGATAACTTTGGATGTTCCCATGCTGATGGATAAGAAGCTGAATGTGAGGCAACCAGACATAACAGTAAAGGAGGAGTGGCCTAGTGGTTGGGGCAAGTTACCTC
The DNA here is from genome assembly GCA_033557465.1 of Ichthyophis bannanicus. Lineage (NCBI taxonomy): Eukaryota > Metazoa > Chordata > Amphibia > Gymnophiona > Ichthyophiidae > Ichthyophis > Ichthyophis bannanicus. Next base: position 667,559,978 of record CM066035.1, read on the forward strand.
AGGCCAAAAGGACAAGGGGTTTAAATCCCACCAGATGACAGCACCTTTGAGCTGGAAGGACTGGGGTTTCTCATCCCACAGGTGCTCCTTGTGGTTTTGGGTAAGCCACTTAACCCTCCATTGCCCATGTTCTCTGTAAGTATTAGGGTATGTGTCTCATATCCCCTTGTGATAAATGTATCCCTCGATGGTGTTGTGACCACTTTGATTGAAGGATAAGGTGGTATATAAAATAAAGGAGCAAAAACATCATTGATAATAGAGGCATCTTTTTTTTTTTTTTTTTGTTGCTTTAATTTCGTTTTATAAAAACAAAGGAGATGAAGACATACAGCTAGGATACAGATACAAACATATAATTTGATACACACACCAAAGTAAACCCCTGCCACCCACCTCCCCCCTGCTTCTTCTCTAGAAAATAATCATTCCCGAAAACGGGCGTGTACTGACATTATTGTGGTACAAAACCTAACTGTGATCGGAAACATGATGAGTATACATTAAACAGACATATCGGAGCAATGAGCAGATTGTACAGAATCATTGAGCATCTGCCATTTAAACAAGCGAGAGTGAGTTTGGATATGGGGAATAGCTCTCCGAGGTATCTGCTCATATTTACTATATAAGCAGACGAGGTTCCACCATTCATTGGCAGTAATTCGAGAGCTATCTTCCAATTCCTCGTGATTAAACATATGGCTATACCCAGCATGAAATCAAGGAGAAAGCGACCCTTCTTAGGAAGAGAGGGGACCTCCGCCACTGAGCGGAAGTCCCACAATCTTCCAAGAAAGAGGCTCGTGGAGGTGTAAGATGGATTGAATACGACCCCAGAACCCGCCCCCAGTAAACCTGTAGTTGAGGACATTCATAAATAACATGAGCGAGGGTTCCCACAGCAGTATGGCAAGACCAAAACTGGTCACTAGCATTTGTGTTACAGTTGGCTATTTTTTCTGGGGTATATAAGTATCTGTGTGCAAAGATGATGATAGTTTGGGTAAAAGAGGCATACCGGGAAACCAGCACTACTTTGCTACAGAAACGCTCCATTGCACAGGGGTTAAAGTGTTTTGCAGTTCGCGTTCCCAGGCTTGTTGAGCTCTACAAGTAGCAAGTATCGGTACCCTGACATAATAGTTTATAAAAGTTAGAGGGCTACCCCATGTGTACTACTAATAGAGTAAATTAGTTCTAATAGCCCGTCCTCAGTAGGGGCAGAGGGCGGCAGGATTTGAGCACTTTTAAGGCAGTGTTGAAGCTGCATCCATTGAAAGTAATGTTTCGCTGGTAACGCAAATTCCTTTTGTAAATCAGAAAAGGTCTTCCAACGAGCTGCGGAGAAGAGCTGTTGGGGTGTCCAGATCCCCCTAGAGTACCAGGGTTTCCATGCGATCGTTTTATTTAGGACCTGAATTCTGGGGTTATTCCACAGCGGGAGTCCGTCCTGAGGACATACGTTTGGTCCCAGTGACAGAATGAGAGTGTTAAAGGCCGCAAGAGTATTGACAATCATTGGGGATGGCGGGTGTCTACTTGATGGGACATACCGGGGAGATGGATCAACGGAATTGGGCTACTAAGCTCCTCTTCTATGTCAAGCCAAACTGGTCTGTTGTCTGTTGAGGCAGCTAGCCATCGGGCACCTTGTTTTAAGTAGGAAGGCTTGATGATATCTAAGAAAATCAGGGAAAGCGGGTACCCCCCAGTTCCTTCGCAGACTGTAGTTTTTGTTTAGCTACCCTTGGTGGTTTGCCCTGCCAGAGATAACGGACGAGAAGGCCCTCAATGTCTTTGTAGGTGTGTAGCGGGAGTAAGCAGGGCAGCATTTCTAAAATATAGTTCACTTTGGGGACTATCATCATTTTCACGGTTTCTAGGCGGCCCCACCATGTAAGGGATAAGGGAGACCAACGATTTGTGAGCTCACGGACTTTGGAGACTACCTCCTTGGCATTAAAACTAAGAGTGGCTTCTAAAGGAGAACAGTAGTGGACCCCAAGATATTTCACCATGCGGGATTGCCAAAGGAAAGGAAAAGCCCGCATGTCAGCCTCATGTACCCAGGGTTCAGTGGGAATGCTACGGATTTGGTCCAGTTTATTTTATAGCCCCGATAATTGCGAGTATCCATCAATCAGGTCCAAGACAGCTGGGACCGAATCAAGGGATACGAAGAGCATAAGGTCATCTGCATACGCAGAGAGGTTTAATCTCTCTGTGACTGAAGGGGACACCTCGAATACGTGCGGACTGTCTAATAAGGAGGGCGAGGGGTTCAAGAGCTAGATCAAAGAGCATTGGTGATAGGGGGCAACCTTGACGCGTGCCTCTCTGGAGATGAAAAGGCCGAGACTTAATGGCGTTTACACAAATACTGGCAACGGGTTGGGAGTACATGACTTGGAGGTATCGGAGGAAGCCCTCCCCAAAGCCATACCATCGGAGAACTGCAAATAAGAAGGGCCATTCTAGGCGATCAAAGGCTTTTTCAGCATCTAGGGAAAGACCCACCCATGGGTGGTCTAAATTGGCAGCACTGGATAGACATGGCACAAGGTCCGAGCATTGTCAGCGGTGGAGCGGCCGGGTATAAAACCGCATTGGGTCGGGATGGACTAAGGTGGCCATCCTGTCAGATAGCTGGGTGGCCAAGATCGTTGCGAAGATCTTATAATCGGCATTAAGTAGGGAGATTGGACGGTAGTTGGCGGTTAGCAGCGGGTCTCTGCCTTCTTTCTCAAAAACTACCACATTAGCTGCAGAAAAGGATCCCAAAGAGGATGTATCTACCGCAAGGGCAGTAAAATAAAGTTTTAAGTAGGGAACTAAATCTGCACTGAACGTTCTGTAGAATTCTGTCGGGAGACCATCAGGCCCGGCGGCTCGACCCGAGGCTGTTCGTTTTAGGGCAGATTGGATCTCTGAAGTAGAGAAGGGTTCATCCAGCGCATCCCTATCAGCTTCAGAAAGGGTCGGCCGCTGAATACCAGAAAACAAGCGCTCGAAGGGTCTCTGATGAGAATTCACATTCAGATTGATATAGACAGGTATAGAAATCCCGAAAGAGTTCTACGATTCGGAGTCTGTAGTCAGTATGCCCCCTCCCTGTGGGGCTCGAAGGGCCGCTACGCGTTTGGCTTCTTTTTGACCTTTCAAGGCGTTGGCTAAAAGTCGACCGGCTCGGTTGCTTTCACGGTAGTATGTCCTTGTTGAAGTGCAATACTCTGAGAAGCTGCAGTTGAGAGGATTGCATTATATTGAAAACGGAGACGCTGTAAGCGAACTAAGACGCTGGATCAGTACGTGAAGTTAGAACTCGTTCGCCTGCTTTGATTTGTTGGTCTAGTATAAGGAGCTGCTGTTTGCGTTGTTTCCGCAGGCGAATTTGATAACTAGTGATCGTTGCACGAATGGCCGCTTTAAAACCCTCCCACCAAGCCCAATTTGCAGTATCCTGGGGTAAATTAAAGTGGAAGTAATCTTGTATGGCTGCTCGAATTTCTAACTGGAACTCTGGTTGAGTTAATAGGGCTCTATCAAAGAACCAGGCCCCCGAATTCCCTTGGGGCGCAGTGGTGTGTAATTGAAAAGAAATAGCAGCGTGATCTGAGATATGTTGGGAGTGAATCTTTGCAGTGTCCACCTGAGGAACTAACAGTTTTGATATTAGAAAGAAATCTATGCGAGATTGGGATTCATGAGGGGAAGAGAAGAAGGTAAAGTCAAGCTCATTGGGGTGTAGTAACCTCCATAGATCGACTAAAGCAAGATCTTTGATCACAGAGGTAAGCGTGGTGTGACTCTTGGGGAGACCACTTGTCCTAGGCGGCTGTTTGTCAATCAGGGGATCAAGAACTAAATTGAAATCCCCCCCAATTATCAATGAAGTGTTAGCAGAGGCCTGCGCAACCTGAGCAATGGTAGCAAAAAAGGCAGGGTCATCTACATTAGGAGCATAAAGGCATATACATGTAACTTCAAGATTACCTATCTTGAGGTGAGCCCTGGACCATCTACCTGCTGTATCTGAGCTGGTCGCAATAATAGTAGCATGCAGAGATTTCCTAACCAGTATGGCAACCCCACATTTCTTAGAAACAGCTGGGGAATAGGCGGCCACCATGTAAGGTTTAATATTGAGTTTAAGAGTTTCCTTCGAATTTAAATGCATTTCTTGGAGGAAAATCAGGTCCGCAGCTTCATGACTTAGATAGCTCAGGATTTTCTTCCGTTTTAATCGGATTATTGATGCCTTTTACGTTCAATGATAAAATCTTACATGGTGCCATCAATCGGTAATAGACATTTTAGGTAAGGGCGCTTGAAAACACACAACATAAGCAGAATCTGTACAAACAATGACATAATCACCGAGTATGCTGGCTAATACACCCCATATTGAAAAGCATGTACCAAAGTAACTTAGAGAAGAAGCAAAACCCCCAATGAATATGGCGACCATATGTCTGCGGGAGGAGGCCCTAGAGAGGAAGATAGAGACATGAAAAAAAGAAAAGAAACACCAGAGTCCATAATTAACACTGTCTCTGATATTCATCGAGGCTACTCTAGGTAGATGGAGTCGGGTCACAAATATCATCAAAATAAGGCAACAAACCGCCCTCGACAGACTCTTTGCTGAACCGTGGCAAATCCAAGATGGCAGGTACAGCGGATATGAGAACACTGGCAGGAATATTCTGGAAGTCAGCGCATCAAATCGGCTCTTTAGCATCCAAAAACTCCGCAAAGTAGATCAGGATCTTCAAATGTTCTTGTCTGATTGTGAAGCGTGACTCGGAGCTTGGCCGGGTACATCAGGCCATAGCGTGCTTGTAGTTGTTGAAGCCTCGGCCGGAATTCCAAAAAGCGCTTTCGGCGATCAACCGTAGGTTTAGCCAAGTCAGGATAGAAGGAGATCTTGTGGCTCTCAAACTCCATATGGCCCTTTGCCCGAGAGGCGCTGAGAATTTGCTCCACATGTTGATATCTCAAAAGTCGAAAGATGATAGGCCGCGGGGTCTTCCTGTTGAGCGTTATGTTTGTGGGTACACGATGAGCGCGATCGATCTCCAATTCTTTGGTAAAGGTAATTTGGAGCAGGGAAGGGAGGATTTTATATAAATCTCCTTCATGTCTCCCGATTCCGCTCCCTCCGGTATGCCCACTAGTCGTAGGTTGTTGCGGCGCGCTCTATTATTGCCATCTTCCACTTCTTTCTGCAAGGCCCGCACCTGACGTTCAACTTTGTCGAGTTTGGACAGCCGGACCACATGGGAGTCTAATAAGCTCTCCATTTTGTCCTGACGCGAGGAGAGCCCCTCTAGCCTGCCTTGCAATACACCAAGATCTTCCCCCAGCGCTCGGAGTGCTTCCCCGTTTGACTGCACGAGGTCCTTAACCCCTCTGATCTCTGCGAGGATTTCCTGCTGCATTTCGGGGCCCTCGCGCAGAGCCTGCCCCTTCTGCGGGGACGGGGGTTCAGTTTTGGAGCGTTTGCCGTGAGAAGCCGCTGGAGATCCAAATTCCAGGCGCGTAGGTTTGGTCCCCGCCATCTCACCAATGTGCCCCGGTAAGATCAGAGCAGAAATTCAAGTATGTCCGGTGTTAATTCAGGATTCTGAGTAGGCCTCTCGGGAGCCTCAGCGTTATGCGACCATCCCGCTGGACATCAGGCTCCGCCCCCCCAGAGGCATCTTTTTTTCAAGAGATTATTCTGTGAATTGTGTGGAGAGGCAGAAGATCCTGAAGTACCAAGAAATTCAGTCAGAGCCCATGAAAATATAGCAGAAAAGATACAAAAATATTTCCCATTGTACTGGGAGCCACAGGCCTGATTAAGAAGAATTTCCAGTCACACCTTGACAAGTTGTCTATGCATGTTAAATCATATGAACTTCAGAAGGAAGATCTCTTTGGCGCAATGCAAGTGCCATGGCACGTGTTAGCAGTAAGTTTAAGAGAGTGAGATCGTACTAAACATACCCTGGCTTAGAAGTGAGGTTCACTATGGCCATGGGATACACAAAACTAACCCATTTTGGAGGAATTGCCCCCAACCAAGGTGACACCACTGTTGGAAAATGGTTTCTGAGGACAGACCACTGCATAAATTAACTTATGGTCGGAATCCATGAACACAGAATGACAAAATAGTTCTGCACCCAGAAAGTGGTCGATGTTCAGTCTGCAGTGGTCAAAGTTGCTCAAATACTTGTCTGCTGTGGGCAAAAAGGAAACCAGATATTCAGCACCAGATCTATATTGCCTCAGAAAAATCCAAGTTATCAATGCCCCTGTTTAATGTACATTACCAAGTTTAAGTTTCAATGTAAACTGCTTTGACTGAAATGATAAAGCGACATATAAAACCTGTTAAATAAATAAATAAAATAGTAGTAGACAGTGGTGGCTATCTGGTTAGTGGCTGAATATCACTGCTAACTGGATAGTTGCTGGGGCTGCACAAGCTCCACCCATGAACCATCCTAAAGCTAATCAAATGCTTGCGAGATTGTTTGTGGGGATATTCAGTAGCATTGACTAGTTAGTGCCACTGAATATTGGGCTGACTGGGCTTTATGCAGCGTGTAACCCTACCTTCTCCCACCCATTTTACTGGGATGCTTTTATGATTCACTTATATATTCTGAAAATTTGTCATCTTTTGCTCATACTACCCTGGCCTGAAGAAGAAGGTTTTATTCTTTTAATGCTAATAGAAAAAAATCCAATAAAAAGAAATTACCTTATATTCATTTTTTGGCTTATTGGCCATTAAAGTGGACTAATATGGCAGCCCCACTACTTTTTTCAAGGGCTAGGCAGTGGATTTCCCCAAGTCTGCCTTAATATTGGTTTATCAACCTTTGTTAAACTTAGTTATACGTGGAGCCTGATTCAGATAGCGGTAGGTCCGGGCCATCCAGACGGCCCCAAGCAAGATGGGCCCATTTGGACCTGATTCTGGACTACGGGAAAACCAGAATCAGGCCCGAGGATAGCCTGGCATGCCCCTGCCGCCTACAGGGACGTCCTCCCCACAGGCACTCTATGATTTACGCAGCTTCGGGCTCCCTTTTCCCCGCTGCCCTACCCATGGTTGGCCTGCCGTGACCTGGATCGGGCAGTGAGGACCCCCTGCATCCGGCAAGTGGCGGAGAGTTATAGGGAATGGGGCAATCAGCAGGACCTCAAAAAGGTAAACCAACTCAGGATGGAGCTGCATAAACTGCAGGTCAAAGAGATTGGGTTTAAGTTGAATAGATTGAAGCAGCATTATTATGAGTGGGGGACAGGGCGGGGAGATTATTGGCAAATAAGCTGAGAAAGAGACAGGCCCAGGCCCAGGCGGCTATCATGGGGCTAAAAGGGGCAAAGGGAGAGATCTTGAGAACCAAGAAGCAAATCGGGGAACGATTTTGCCAATTCCATTGAGAGCTCTACAAGCGGAAGGAGGGAGGGACTCTAGTGCAGGGGAAGAATACTTAAGGGGAATAGAGCTGACAAGGTTGGAGGAGATGGAAAGGCAGGCACTGGAGGGAGATATAACAAAGGAGGAAGTGGAGCAGGCCCTTAAGGAACTGCCCCCTGGGAAGGCCCCGGGGTTGGACGGGCTGACGGGGGCCTTTTATAAAACATTTGGGGAAGACCTGTTGGAGGGGCTACTAAGGGTGGCCAATGGAATACAGCAGGAAGAGGGGCACCTCTCGTCGGAGATGCTTACAGCGGGGATCACAGTATTGTTAACGGGGGGGAGGGATCCTCTACAGTGTGGGTCTTACCGCCCTATCTCTTTGCTAAATGTAGACGTGAAAATCATAGCTAAGGTGCTGGCTAATAGATTGGCAAAGCTGATGCCAGGATTGATAGGGGTGGATCAAACACGGTTTGTAATGGGGTGGCAAGCTTCTGATAATATAAAGAGGGTGCTAGAAGCAGTTTGGGGGGTGCGGGATCAGGAGGAAGAGGCAATGTTGCTTTCAGTGGATGCTGAGAAAGCATTTGACAGAGTGGACTGGGACTTCTTGTTCCTAGTAATGTGAAAGATGGGTATAGGTCCCAAGTATATGAAATGGGTACAAGCTCTGTACAGAGGCCCCAAAGTGAGGGTAAAGATTAACGGAGATATACCGCTGCTCTGGATTTAGAGAGGGGGATGCGCCAGGGATGTCCTCTGTCTCTGATATTGTTTGCTATTGCAATAGCCTTCAGAGGGTTCATCACACTGCAGCTCGCATTCTCACCCGCTCTTTCCCGCTTCGACCATATCACTCCTCTTCTCATACAATTACACTGGCTCCCTGTTCCCTTCCGCATTCAATATAAGGTCCTCACTTTCGTTCACAAATCTATCCACTCAGGTACCCCTCTTTATCTCGCAGATCAGATCCATCTTCACACTCCCCACCGCTCACTCCGCTCCATTCACGCTAACCGTTTGCTTCTACCATCCCCCTCACAGGCTCACCTTGAATCCACCCGCTCTTCTGCCTTTACTTCCTTGGGCCCCGTCTCTGGAATTCACTTCCCCCGGACCTCCGTCTAGAACCTTCCCTAAAAACTTTTAAAACCCGCTTAAAAACCTACCTCTTTGTCTTGCTTTTGATCTTTCCCCACCTGCTTCCCCTCCCCCCCCGCCACTGACTTTTCCCTAGTTATTCTTCCTATTACCTTTCCTCTCCCTTTTGCTTTCTCCTTTTCTCCTAATCTTTCCTGTCATATATTTGGCGTTCTTTTCTTTCTTCCCTGCAGCTGTTTTTGCATATTGTACACCGCTCTGAGCGGTATATTAAGTCACCAATAAAGATAAAGATAAAGAATAGAGCCTCTGGCGTGAGCAATAAGGGGAAATGGAAGGGTGAGTGGGTTGAAGAGAGGGGGGCAGCACCACAAGATATCTCTATTTGCAGATGATGTACTGATGGTGGTGTCTCGGCCGGAAGAGTCCTTATCAGAGATTGTGGAGCAGCTGGGAAAATATGGAGAAGTCTCAGGATTCAAAATGAATCCAGACAAATCCGAGGCCCTGAATAGTAACCTGCTCAAGCCAACGTTGGAGAGGTTGAAGCAAGAATACCCTTTTAAGTGGGCAGAGAAGGCTATAAGATACTTGGGGGTTAATATAACGTCTATAACGTGGCTACTAAAATGATTAGTGGTCTTCATTATAAAGCATACGAGGACAGACTGAAAGATCTTAATATGTACACCTTAGAGGAAAGGCGGGATAGAGGTGATATGATTGAGATGTTTAAATACCTCCGTGGCAAAAATGTTCAGGGAGAGAGCCTCTTTCAATTGAAAGCAAGTTCTGCTACGAGGAGACATGGGATGAGGGTGAAGGGAGATAGATTCAGGAGTGATATGCGGAAATATTTCTTTATGGAAAGAGTGGTGGATCCATGGAATAGTCTCCCAGTGGAGGTGGTAGAGATGAGGACAGTAACTGAATTCAAAAAAGCATGGGACAAACACAGAGGATCTCTAAAGGTAAAAAGGGGACTGTTGTAGTTGTTGATATGGAAGGACAGACTAGATAGGCCATGTGGTCTTTTTCTGTCATCATATTTCTATGTTTCTATGTCTCAGACACAGGGAATATATGGGGCAAACTATAGCAAATTGTGGAAGGAGATAGGGCAGGATTTGCAGAGGAGGGCAAGATTAGAGATTTTGTGGCTGAGTAGGATAGCGGCGGTAAAAATGAACGTGCTATCGAGGGTATTGTATTGCTTCCAGGTGCTACCGGTGGCCATCCCAGGGGCACATCTGAGAGGGATACAGAGGATGGTGAACCAATATATCTGGAAGAAATGGCCGCCTAAAATAGCACAGGCTGTGATGTAGAGGCGGAGGGAGGAGGGGGGGCTGGGGGTGCCAAACCTTCAAGCATATTACTGGGCGGCCCAGGCTTCCCATGTGATGGATTGGCAGGAAGGGGGAGAGAGGAAGAACTATGTAGTGATGGAGGGGGAGTATGGAGGGGGGAAGCCCTTGGCATAAGAACATAAGAACATAAGATATGCCATACTGGGTCAGACCAAGGTCCATCAAGCCCAGTATTCTGTTTCCAACAGTGGCCAATCTAGGTCATACGTACCTAGCAGTTTCCCCAAGGGACACAGGTTCCACAATGCTTGTATTGGTTCAAGCATTGATATCCTGGGTCCCTTCTTAATAATGGTTTATGGACCTTTCCTCCAGGAACTTGTCCAAACCTTTTTTAAACCCAGCTACACTAACAGCCTTTACTACATCCTCCGGTAACAAATTCCAGAGTTTGATTACACGTTGAGTGAAAAAATATTTTCTTTTATTAGTCTTAAATAGTTTACCCTGTAGCTTCATTGCATGTCCCCTAGTCTTTCTATATTCTGATAAGGTAAACAATCGATCTACGTTTACCCGTTCCACTCCGTTCATTAATTTATAGACTTCTATCATATCTCCCCTCAGCCGTCTCTTTTCCAGGTTAAAGAGCCCCAACCTTTTTAGCCTTTCTTCATAGGAGTAGCCTTCCATCCCCTTTACCATTTTGGTGGCTCTTCTCTGAACCTTTTCTAAAATTGCTATATCCTTTTTAAGATATGGCGACCAGAATTGCACACAATATTCAAGGTGCGGTCTCACCATGGAACGATATAGAGGCATTATAATATCTTTTGTTTTATTTTCCATTCCTTTCCTTATCATACCTAGCATTCTATTTGCTCTCTTGGCCGCCGCTGCACACTGGGCCGAGGGTTTTAACATGGTATCCACAAGGACGCCTAAATCTTTTTCTTGGGTGGTGGTTCCTAATGTGGAACCTTGCATCGTGTAACCATAGTTTGGGTTGTTCTTCCCTAGGTGCATAACCTTGCACTTCTCCACATTAAATTTCATCTGCCATTTTGATGCCCAGTCTTCCAATTTATCAAGATCCTCTTGCAATTTTCCACAATCCTCCTGGGTTTTAACAACTTTAAATAGTTTTGTGTCATCAGCAAATTTGATAACCTCACTCGTTATTCCACTTTCCAGGTCATTTATGAATATGTCAAAAAGCAGCGGACCCAGCACAGATCCCTGGGGTACACCACTATTCACCTTTCTCCATTGGGAAAATTGGCCATTTAGCCCTGCCCTCTGCTTTCTATCTTTTAACCAGTTCCTGATCCACAGTAGTACACTGCCTCCTATCCCATGACTCTTTAGTTTTGCCAAAAGTCTCTCATGAGGGACCTTGTCAAAGGCTTTCTGAAAGTCCAGATACACAATATCAACCGACTCACCTTTGTCCACCTGTTTATTCACTCCTTCAAAAAAACATAACAGATTAGTAAGACAAGATCTTCCTTGTCTAAAGCCATGTTGGCTGTCTCCCATTAGGTCATGACTATCTATATGCTGAGTAATTTTATTCTTTATGATGGTTTCTACCATTTTTTCCCGGTACTGATGTCAGGCTCACCGGTCTGTAGTTTCCCGGATCACCCCTCGAACCCTTTTTAAAAATTGGTGTTACATTGGCGATCCTCCAATCTTCAGGTATTAGAGATGATTTTAATGATAGTTCACAGATTACTGATAGCAGGTCTGCAATCTCAAATTTCAGTTCTTTCAACACCCTTGGATGTATACCATCCGGCCCAGGTGATTTGCTACTCTTCAGTTTATCTAATAGTTGTAGGACATCTTCCCGATGTATCGATATTTCCTTCAATTCTTCCACACCTTTAAATACCACTTCAGTCGTGGGTAACATCCCTACATCTTCCTCAGTAAAGACCGAAGCAAAGAATTCATTCAGTCTCTCCGCTATCGCCTTGTCGCCTCTTAGTGCTCCTTTAACCCCTTTATCATCTAATGGACCAACTGACTCTCTCACGGGTTTTTTGCTACGAATGTACTTGAAAAGGTCTTTATTTCGCGTTTTTGCTTCCGCAGCAAGCTTCTTCTCAAATTCTCTCTTTGCCTGCCTTATCAATGCCTTGCATTTGACTTGCCAGTGCTTGTGCTGTTTCCAGGTTTCATCATTTGGCTCTTTTTTCCATTTCTTGAAAGATGCTTTTTTGGCAACAACAGCCTCTCTGACCTCAGCTTTAAACCATGCTGGCAATTTTTTGGACTTCCTTCCACTTTTCTTAAAGCGTGGAATACAGCTTTCTGGGCTTCCAAGATAGTATTTTTCAACAACACCCAAGCTTGATGTACGTCTTTAACCTTTGCAACTGCTCCTTTTTTGTTTTTTCTTAACTGTTTTCCTCATTCTATCATAGTCTCCCTTTCGAAAGTTAAGGGGTAGTACTGTGGATTTCCTTACTATCCCTCCTCCACTAATTAAATCAAAGGCGATCATGCTATGATCACTATTGCCAAGTGGCCCCAACACCCTTATCTCTTGCACTACATCTGGTGTTCCACTAAGGACTAGGTCTAATATTGCTTCCCCTCTGGTCGGTTCATGAACCAGCTGCTCCAAGAAGCAGTCATTTATTTCATCTAGGAACTTTATCTCCCTAGCATGTCCTGTTGTGACACTGACCCAGTCGATGCCGGGGTAATTGAAATCACCCATTATTATTACTGCACTGTAACTTTTGCTAGCTTCCTTGATTTCTTTGAGCATTTCATCATCCATTTGTTCATTCTGGCCAGGCGGACGATAGTACACCCCCACTGCCATCGCCTTCCCCTTTTTACATGGAATTTCAATCCATAGAGATTCTACAGCAAATTTTGTTTCTTGGCCTGTATTCCCTGGATGGGGAGGGGGGAGAGAGGGGCAAAAGTGCGGGATGATCCATATGTAAACCATGTGCTTCAAGAGAGGGATAAAATTAGGGGCTTAGAAAGAAAGGGACGGGGGGGCCCAATTCTCTTTGATGGGGGATATATGCCATACAGAGGAGTTACGACCCAGGAGAGAAGGGGGAGGATATCGAAGGTGGTCAAAAGGGGGGCTGAAGTGGTTTTATCAGTTTGTGGATGGAGGGGAATGGGTCCCTTTTGAAGATCTGAAGAAGGAATATGGGTTGAGGGAAGGGGATAGGTTCTACCATGGGCAGGTGGTACACTTTCTTAGACAAAAATTGGGGAAGGAAGGTTTAGAGCAGGATTATACACCATTGGAAGTGATATGGTATGGTAAGAAGACCTCACCGGACCTAACCTCGGTGCTGTATAGGGCGATACAGGGGCCACGGGAAAGCAAACATAGATATATGCTAGAATGGGAAGGAGATCTAGGGAGGGACCTGGAGGAGGGGCAGTGGAAAAATATCTTAGATCAGGTTCGGCGTTTACCACTGTCAGTAGCTATTAGGGAAAATTGGTACAAGATGGTTATGAGATGGTACTACACGCCCATACGTTTGCATAGGATGTTTCCTGGAACATCTAAAATGTGCTGGAGAGAGTGTGGGGAGGAAGGAACCTTCTACCACATTTGGTGGACCTGCCCCAAGATACAGAGGTATTGGAAGGCGGTCCGGGGGTGGATAGGGGAGGTGGTCGGGGGGAGGTGGCATTGGACCCAAGAGGGTATCTGATGGGATGGTGAAGGGGGGGTTGGAATGAGAAAGGCGCAAATAATGGCATGTTTGAATGCGGCCCACTGTGAGGTGGCATATAGATGGAAATAAAGGGATGCCCCGAGGGTGGAGCATTGCGTGGAAAGATTACAGCAAATATATCTAATGTAAAAACTAACGGCCGCTTGTCGGCAAAAGATGGATAGCTTTGAAAAGCAATGGAGCAAGGTGCTGATCTATCTAAGGAAAGATACTAAGGGGCATGTTTACTAAAACCCTGGTAAGGTGCGGGCCCCGGTAGTGTGCGGGTGCCATATAAGGAGTGGGCGTTCCGTCCTGAAAAAGGAAAGGCGGAATTTACATATGCGCTAAGGTGCGCGGCGTCCATGTGCGCCCCGCACCTTAGCGCATGAGATAGCTGCGTGGGAGGCATAAGTGGCGTGCTGAAGTGCAAGAAAAAGAGCAGAGCCACAGCACAATGGCTAAGACACAGACCTATGGTGCAGGGATCAGGGGTTTGATCCCCCACAGTGCCCAATGAACAAGTCTGGCTGAGACAGTAATTTAAGAGGCACATAAATACTGGGCTTCATAAGGCAGTACACTGATATTTTTGGGGCCATATTAATACTGGGCATCATAAGGCGGCGCGCTAATGTTTTTGGCGGCATATTAATACTGGGCGGCATAAGGCGGCGCGCTGTTTATGGAGGCAGTATAATACTCGGAGGTATAAGTGGCGCACTGATGTGCAGGAAGAAGAGCAGAGCCACAGCACAATGGTTAAGACACTGACCAATGGTGCAGGGATCAGGGGTTCAATCCCCCACAGTACCCAATGGAGACAGCTGGCAGAGGCATATAAATGATGGCTGACATATGGCAGCATGCTGATGTTTTAGGAGGCCTTTTAATATTGGGCGGCATAAGTCGGCGCACTGATGTGCAATCACAGGAACAGAACCACAGCACAATGGTTAAGACACTGACCAATGGTGCAGGGATCAGGGGTTAAAGTGCCCAATGAACAAGGCTGGCTGAGGTTTAAAATATTATGGGGAAGATTGTTTAGGAGGCATTTTATTCATATTTTAATTATCAGTACTAGCAAACGCACTCTCAAAGCGTGTTAACATAAGGCGCCCTATAAGGCACATTTTAAAGTGCACTGTCAGCTAAGGCACCCTAGAATGTTGCTTATAGGGCACTTTAGAGGGTGCCATATGAGGTACCGCAAGGACAGTGTACTGTTTTTTATGGCAGCACTGTGCAGTTTAAGGAATGAAAAGCATAAGTAGGTGCGCTGACAGGAAAGGAGGAGCAGCAGTGGAGCACAATGGTTAAGGCACTGACTGCTGATACAAGGGTCATGAGTTTGCTCCCCAGTGTGCCTAATACGTAAGGCTGGCTGTGGCTTCAGCTTTGCATTGTACATATTTTGTCCTGCATTACTTTATTTTTATGCTATTAATTGCTGCCAGCAAACACGCCCTCACATGCCGTAATTGAAGGTGCCGTATAAGGCACCCTATAAGGCACTCCATAGGGCACATTATAAATTGCACTGTCCGCCACAGCACCCTAAAATGTCCCCTATAGGGCACCCTATAGGTTGCGGCACAGGAGAATATATAGTGCACCTTATATGGACGGGAACCATAAGGTGCCCTATAGGGCGCCCTATAAAGCACCCTCAGAGGCACCTTATGGGTACAGTACGCTGAGGGTGTTTTTGCTGGCATCAAAATATGTACATTAAAAAAAGATATTGCATTGGACAACCCTATCACATAACCCCACTGTGGGTTTGAACCCATGATCTCTGGCTTTAGAGGCACTGAAGTAACCATTGGGCTACAGCTCCTAGCAAGCCCCTGGCTGGCTGCAGAGAGCATGCATGTCACCAAACAGACAGTCTGCGGTGGTCACCAGGATAGGGTAGCCCACCCATACCCATGATGCACTGTACATGCAAATCAGCTGTCCACAGATGAACACAAGATGGGCAATGCACCCCCACAGCACCTCGGCCTGGTAGAGGGAAGTGACCATGTGCACCCACACACCACCTCGGCCTGGTAGGGGGTACTGACCGTGTGTTTTACTGGCACAGAGTAGCTACACACCGTCACATCGTGCGGGTACTGTGCTCACCCTGAGGGTGCAGTGAGGCACCCAGGACCAGGTCCACAACACTGTCCATGGCTGAATGAGGCCATGCTGGAGGTCCAAAGCAGTGTTAATGTGTGAGATAGGTAGTTTCTGCAGTAAACACCTTGGATATACTCTGTCTGTGTCAGTCAGGTGTAGCCCCATGCACCCCCCCCCCCCAGGGCAGCAAACAGGGCCTCCCATCAATAGATTCACATTCTACCTCCCTGCAAAGGTGGCAGTAGAGGGGACCATCCCACCCTGGTCCTGCTGAGGAACATGCAGCCAATGCAGCTCTGTACACATCCACAACACAATAGCAGACAGATATTAGGCCTGGATATAGTAAGCTGCACCCCACCACTATCTGATGTCCTCCTGCAGCAAGTCATCAGCCACTGCACCCTGCTCCATCACAACACATACCAGCTGCAAACAGTGTGCTAGTTAGTCCACAGTGCATGCACCCACAACTGGGATATCAGCATACACAGCAAGCAGATAAATCAGTGACTGGGCCTCAAAAAGAAACCCATATCTATCACATGAGAGAAATACCATATAGCACTATGGGGGTGCCTAGCCATGCTGTGGTCACTGCACAGTCATGGTGAGAGTGATCTCTCAGCAGGACATACTGAGGTCACCCTGTCTGTGTAGGTGGTGGCCGGGCACTAATATGTCCCAGTCAGTGCCCTATGCCCTGTGCAGATGCATCCTGGCCAGGCCACCCTGTCCGGCCTATACCCTTGGTACCTTGCTCCTCATTATGCACATCGGCAGCCCAATACTGGCAACATTGCTGGCAGTGTGGGCTGTGGAAGGTGTTTGCAGCCACCACACACTGGATAGGCAGACAGCCACCCCCACACCTATGCCAGCATTGTGCTACTATAGAGGAGTCCAGCAGCCATACCCACCACACCAGTCCTGGGCACAGTACAGGCATGGATATGGTACGCACTACTGTTGGGGGTCACTCCCCAGGGTGGTAAACACTGTCAGAAACCAGCCCTGCAGCGCACACCGCAGACATCACAATGATTGTTATGGTGGAGATCAATGAGCAACATGTGCTTAACGTAGGAATTGATATCTGCCAGTTATCATGGGCAACGTTTGATAGCTGTGTACCATATACCCAGGTGTAGGGTGGCAGTGCTAAGGTATGCAACTGCTAGTATTGGGGGATACAGGCAGGGCACAATGTC
Source organism: Ichthyophis bannanicus (assembly GCA_033557465.1). Classification (NCBI taxonomy): domain Eukaryota; kingdom Metazoa; phylum Chordata; class Amphibia; order Gymnophiona; family Ichthyophiidae; genus Ichthyophis; species Ichthyophis bannanicus. The sequence goes on from CM066035.1 coordinate 667,576,866, forward strand.
CTGCCTCTCTAGGAGGCATTGGCCAATGAGGCCTGGGGGGGGGGGGGATCTGGCCCTGTTGGCTGCTGCTTTACGGCAGAGTGTCCCAACTCCAGTCCTGGTGTTCCAACCACTGTTCGGGTTTTCATGCTGTCCCTCATAAATATGCATGAGCTACATCAGCATACCATGGGGGTGGTGCATAGATATGCAGCACAGGCATCTTTAGTAGAGGCAGCATGGATCCTGAATGGTGTGGGGCCCTCCAGGACTGCATTTGGGAGACTCTGCTCTGGGTAATGCGGCTGTTTGTGGTGTCTGTGTTTGGTGTGGTAAAATATAGGCGTGGGAACCATGCGTATGTTCTCAGCAATAAAGGTTTCTCCTTACTATCACGGTTTAGTTGTAGGAAAAATATGTGGATTGGATTGGCAGTAGCCCCAGCTGGGCTTTGAACCTGTGACCTTCTGTTTTTGCACATGCTGTCTGTGTGCACTGCACCACTGTGTTGCCACAGGTATGCTGTGTTTCCTGGGGAGTCCATGACTGTACATCCAACAGAGCCTGTCTGTTGTGGTGGACGGTGCCAGCCTGCACAGTCCTAGGCCACTGTCTGCTGTGGTTTGCAGCCACTGCCCCCTCCACCATCTGTACCCTTCTGCCAACATGCAGACATGTCCCTATCTGGAAAAAAGCATATGACCTGATTGAGTTGTGGTACTCCAGGACTGAATTTGGGGGACTCAGCTGTCGGTAATGCCCATTGTTATGGTTTGTGTGTGGTGTAGGGTAAAATATGGGTGTTGGAACCATGCTTATGTTCTCTGCCATACAGGAGTGTCTGTACTATCACTGTTTAGTGGTGTGTAAAGCTATGGGGGACTGGGTTGGTAGGAGCCCCAGCTGGGATTTGAACCTGTGATCTTCTGGTCTTACAGGCACTGGCTGTGTCCACTGCACCACACTGTGGCCACAGAGATAGTGCAGTCTCTGGAGATAGGAAACCTGGCCACACGAATCAGACACCCTGTTCTGCACAATTTTACTGTGGGCTCGTTTACCTTGTATGGGGACAGGGGTGCAATTAAACCTCAAAAATGACCTCCAAAAAAGGGGAAACAAACCAAAACCAAGCTGGGCAACAGTGATATCAATGGGCAACATGAAAAACACTCCCAGGAAAGCTCCATTAAAATGCAGTGATTTTTGAACGAGTCTACGGAGCGTAGACACTTCCAAAACTCATTTCTTTTTTTTGGAGCTTTCCTGGGAGTGTTTTATATGTTTTTCCATTAATATCACTGTTTCCCAGCTGGATTATAATTTATTTAGAATTTGTTGTGGTCATTTTCAATTTATATTTGCTATTTTGTTCTGTGCACATGTATCACACTGCTCACGTTTTGCAGGTTTCCCCGGTTTTGCTGTACATTGCTGACGGAAATGGTTTCTCTTCCCTTTAAATCGGCTCTAACGCGAGGGTTTCACTCGCGGTATTTTTAATGCTGAAATTCAGCCCCGCTCCTGTGCGGGGAGCCTCTCCCCTCCCACTCTCCACCCATTGACCCCGTCCCTCCGCCCCTCGGGGGCCTTCCTCCGCCCTCCGTAAGCCTTTCCCCGCCTCTATCGCACATCAGCGCCCCGCACACGTGTGCCGGCCCGTTAATGTGACGCGCACGCATGCACGGCGCTTAAGAGCACTTAAGTGCATCATTAGCGTACGCTCTTGTGCACCGCGCACTTGTGCGCAGTTTAGTAAACATACCCCTAAGGGGTAGCGTGGGTAGGGAGGGGGCGGGGAGGGTCTAAGGGGGGAAAGGGGGGTGGGGGAGAATGGGCATAAAGGGGGGAGGAAAGGGGCCAGGTCAGGTGGTTTGGTACAAGGGGAAGCCAGGTAGGCGGTGGGGTATGGGGGGGGGATATATGTAATTGGATATATTGCAGAAATTGATGTAAGGAAGGGGAAGTATGTATTTTAAGATGTTAAGATGAAAAGTGTTGAATAAAAATATAAATATAAAATAAAAAAAATAAATAAATAAATAAAGAAGAAATGTCTTTCCAACATCTCATAATATGTTTTATTGCGATGGAAAACATGTTGAATAGTTTTTTAACAAATTTGGAAAGATTGCTTTTCAGACACAAGAATCTGAACAGCACAATTTTAAATGATAGGGGAAAATCAAAATGAAACACCTCATACATATATTCCCAAACTCCCTGTAGAAAGTCTTGATAAAAGGGCAGTCATAAAGCATGTGGGCTAGAATACCAATATCTGCAAAACAATGCTAGCAAACATTTTCTCCCAGTAAACATGCTCTGAACATGTAGACTGGAGTCCAAACTGCCCAATATGTAACAAAAATTAATGTTTGTGAGAGGCTAATATTTTGCCTAACCGTGTGCTTCCAAATGATGTTCCATTTAATTACTTCCTGCGGCAAACTAGTTTCAGACTCCCAAACTCTATGAAGTCCTAATAGAGAGGGACCTTTGCTGTTCATTAATAATTTGTAGAAGGAAGAGGTCAACCTTCCCCTCTCTATCACATTTTGACAAATATTCAACATGTCTGATGTTTGGTATTCTCCTAAAAACCAGAGAATTTTGTCAAATCCTGGACTAGGCAACCTATTTTTGAAGCTTGCAGTGGTGACAACCCATATAGTTCCACTAGATGTTGCGCAAAAATTAGATTACCCCCTTCGAAAAGCTGACCTACATTATGAATATTTTTGTCAATCCACCCTTTCCAGAAGATTTTTTTTCCATTGATCTGAATGAGTGTATTGAACCATAAGAAGGAGGCCTCCATCTTAGAATAAGGTATAGAACAGTGAGTATCTAGTTCTTTGAGGGCCTTAATGGTGCTAACTAGGATTGGAGGTTTTAATTTATTAGATGGCATGCTCATCGTTGGTAACTCCAACAGTCTAAAGGGTTTAACTAAAGCTTTTTCCATATCTAGCCGGGGGAGGGGGGGGGCAGGGGGGAGGGCGATGTAATCTTTTTGTAACCAGATGGAACCATATCGGAGCAAGGAGGCTGTAGTAAATCCGGAAAGCCAACAACACCCTTTTTTCTTGGAAGTTTCAACGTATCTAAGGCAATACATGCCTTTTTCGCTTTCCACAAAAGTGTAGTAAGTAATTTATCTATATAGGAATAACAATTCGACTTACACAGTCCCAGAACATTCCCAGCTTGTATACAATGCTAGGAAGGACCATCATCTTAATAGACTCCAGTCTGCCTCATCATGACAGTTGTAATGGTGACCAATGATGCAAGAAACTTTATAATTTAGAAATAATGACCTTATAATCATGTGCCATAGTTTCTTACAGAGTAGGACAGAAAATATGCCAAGGTACTTAATACCTATTGGAGACCATTTTAATGGGAAGGACTCAAGGTCACCTCTATATACCAAATTATTCAAGGGAAGAAGCTCACATCCCAAAAAGGTGGAAAATTTGTCTGCTACACTTAACAAAATCCTTATGGACATCACCAGATCTGACAGGTATAACAAAATATCATCCACATATGCTGCTAGCTTCCAACAATTCCCTTCCAGTTTTAAGCCACAGATACCAATACTGCTTTTGATTTTAAACAAAAGGGGCTCCAGTGAGAGGTTACATAATAATGGAGATAGCAGACAGCCCTGCCTAGTCCCACATGCTAGTTGAATTGAATCTGATAACCAGCCATTTACTGCAATTATGGAACAAGGAGAGGTATACAATACTTTAATCCAGTTGATTAAAGATGTGCCACAGCCAAACCATTCAAGTACTCGATATATATAGGACTATTCAATGCAATCAAATGCTTTCTCAGCATCCAATAAAAGTGTAACAACTGGCCCATTCATCATTTCTGACAACGTAACAATATTATAAAATAAGTGGGCATTGTCACCAATATATATATTTTTTTAGTGCCATCAAGTCAGTGTTGACTCATAGCAACCCAGCTACCTCTGGGTTTTCTTGGCAATGTATCACTGGAAGTAGATTGCCAGCCTTTTCTTCTGAGGCAATGGAGGGTAAAGTGACTTGCCCAAAGTCACAAGAAGAGTGCCAGTGGGAATTAAACCCTTGATCTTCTGGGTACTAGGCAGTTGCTCTAAACACTAGGCTACTCCTCCACTCACCAATATATCTTCCAGTTTGTTCCTTGTTGATTAGTTTTTGAATCATTCTGCTGAATCATATGGCCAATAATTTAGCTAAGATTTTGTAATATACATTTAACAAAGAAATGGGCCTATAGTTACACATGGAAGTGGGATGACAACAAGGTTTAGCAAATACATTTGTGGTTTCTGAGAATTTGGATGCTTCTAAGTTGTGCATGAGAAGATTTTGATAATATGTAATTTTGGAGCTAGTCTTGTTGCAAATTGCTTATAGAACTCAGCAGTTAGTCCATCAGGAACTGAAGCTTTATTATTTGGCATAGATTTGATTGCCAAAAGGATCTCCCCAGCTTGCATTGGTGCCTCTAAGTTATACCTCTCCTGTTCACTGAGCCTGGTAGGCTCTAGAGACTGGTATCATCCAATTTCCCTGATGAAAAAAGCTTTGTATAAAAAGAAGCAAAAGCTCTGGAGATATTTTCAGAGCTGGTGAGGATGGAAGAGTCATCTAGATGAATTGAAGCTATATGGTTTCTCTCCTGTTGCAATTTTAAAAGTTGTGCAAGTAATTTACCAGATTTATTAGCGCTAGCATAATTACCTGTTTTTTGTACACTGATTTCCTGTGAGGCTTGCTGCATAATAATCTTATAGTATTCATAGCGTTGACGAATCAGCTGTTGGAATGTGCCATTATCATTGTTCTTTACATGATGCTTTTCCAATCGAGTAATTTCTTTTTCCAAACTAAGGGGTATGTTTACTAAACGGCGGTTGAAGACTCTCCATGCTGCCAGTGGGAGAAAAAAGGCACGAAGATGCCAGAAAAGGAAAAGAACAAAAACTACAAAAATATACCTGAGCTCGACGCCACGGCGAATAAGTCAGTGGCGGGAAGATTACTGGTGAAATACCAGAGATGAGTATGAAACTCGGATGCAAAAATCAAATTTTTTCCAGGTACAAACATCTGAATGACTCAGCAGAAAAAGGGGGACTGAGCAAGATGGCACCTTTGGGTGGGAAGGGAACCATGCATGCGTGATGGCATCTCCCAAAGACTTTCTTTGAAAGCTGGAGGGATGCTTCCATAAGGGCTCCGTCAGTGCCAATGTCACCCATATGTGAGGACTGACTTCCTGCTTGTTCCCGGAGAATATGGTGTTCTAGCCAACCCGTCTGAAACCCGACACAATCCGCATAATTCAAATGTGTTTCCTAAAGGAAAATCACATCAACATTCATGGATTTTAAATAACACAAAATCTTTTATACTTTTAACAAGGTGGTTGATGCCATTCACATTTAAAGATAGAAACACAGAAACATGACAGCAGAAAAAGATCACATGGCCTACCTAGTCTGGCCTTCCATATTTTTATTTATTTTATTTAGCTGTATTTATATTCTGCTTTTCACTGGGTCAAAGTGGTCAATTGGGGGATACATTTAACATGAGGGGATATGACACACATATGCTAATACTTACAGGGAACATGGGCAATGGAGGGTTAAGTGGCTTGCCCAAGACCACAAGGAGTGCCTATTGGACTAGAAATCCCAGTCCCTCCAGCCTGAGATTGCTGTCCCCAGGTGGGACTTGAACCCCTGGCCCTCTGGCCTGAAGTACCTTGTCCTAACCACTAGACCACTCCTCCCCATATCACCTACTACAAGAGTCCCCTTTTTACCTTAGAGAGCCTCTGTGTTTGTCCCATGCTTTTATGAATTTAGATACTGTCTTCATCTCTACCATCTCCACTGGGAAACTATTTCACACATCTACCACTCTTTCTGTAAAAGATTTCCACATATTACTCCTGAGTCTATCCCCTTTCACCCTCATCCTGTCCCCTCATAGCAGAGCTTGCTTTCAATCAAAAGAGGCTCTCCTCTTATGCATTTATGCCACGGGGGTATCTAAATGTCTCAGTCATATCACCTCTGTCCCATCTTTCCTCTAAAGTATACATATTAAGGTCCTTAAGTCTGTCCTCATAAGCTTTATAATGAAAAATATTAACCGTTTTAGTAGCCACCCTCTGCACCGACTCCAACCTGTTTATGTCCTTTTGAATATGTGGTTTCCAGAATTGCACACAATACTCCAAATGAGGTCGCACCAAAGACTAATACAGAGGCACCATTGTCTCCTTTCTTCTGCTGGCCATTACTCTCCCTATGCATCCAAGCATCCTTTTAGCCTTCACCATCACCTGTTTAGCTACTTTGAGATAGTCAGACACAATCACGCCTAGGTCCTGTTCATCTTTCATGGACAGAAGTATGTCACACCCTATGCTCTACTGCTCCCTTGGATTGTTGCAGCCCAAATGCATGACCTCACATTTTTTAGCATTAAATTTCAGCTGCCAAATTTTAGACCATTCTTCAAGCTTAGCTAGATCCCTCCTAATTTTATCTACACCTTCCTGGGTGTCTACTCTATTGCAGATTTTGGTATCATCCACAAAGAAGCAAACCTTACCCTACAGCCCTTCCACAATATCACTAACAAAGATGTTAAAAAGAATCAGACCAAGGACAGACCCCTGTGTCACACCACTGGTAACCTCCTTCTCCCCAGAGTGAACTCCATTTACCTGTACCTTTGTCACTTCCCACTCAACCAGTTTCTAACCCAAACAGTAACTTTAGGGTCCACCCCAAGGATTCTCAGTTTGTTTATAAGTCGCCTGTGCAGAAGAGTGTCAAATGCTTTCCAATGCACCACATCTAGAACTCTCCCTTGGTCCAACTCCCTGGTCACCCAGTCAAAGAAATCAATCAGATTTGTCTTACAAGACTTTCCCCTGCTGAAACCATGCTGACTCAGATCCTGCAATCCATTGGACTCTAGAAACCTCACTATTTTCTCTTTCAGCAGCGTTTCCAATCATTTACTCACCACCAAGGTTAAACTAACTGGCCTGTAGTTTTCAAGCACATCCTTATTTCCACTTTTGTGTAAAGGGACCACATGTGCCTCGCTCCAGTTCTTTGGCACCACCCCTGACTCCAAAGAGGCATTGAAAAGGTTAGTCAGTGGAGCTGCTAGAATGTCCCCAAGTTCCTTCAGCATTCTTGGATGTATCCGATCTGGTCCCATCGCTTGTCCACTTTCAGTTTAGCTAGTTCCTCACGAACACAGTCTTCTGAAAATTGTTTGAGATGCCTCTCACTTTTGTTCCTGTTTGTGGCTGTTGTCTGAGGTCCTCCTCCTTCTGGACATTCATCTGTGAACACAAATCAGAAATATTTGTTAAGCAATTCTGCTTTATCCTCATCAGCTTCTACATATTCCTCTCCTTCACCCTTAAGTCTGACAATACCACTTTTGCCCTTCCTCCTCTCACTAGCATATCAAAAAAATGTCTTATTCCTCCATTGTATTGCATTGGCTATTTCTTCATCTTTTTGTACCTTTGCTTTCCTACTTTGCCAGCCTCTCTAGGTTTTTCCAAATATAGATGCCTGTCTTCCTCTCTCTGTGATCTCTTGTATTTCATTAAGGCCTCCCTTTTTTCTTCACTTTTCAGCTTCCTTTTTGAGAACCATAGTGACCTCCTTTTCCTTTTATTTACCATTCTAACAAAAAGTTGGTTGTCCTTAAAATATCCCCTTTCAGTTTTGCCCACCATTTTTCTACATTTCCCAGCTGTTCCCATTCCGCTAATGACTCCTTGAGGTATTGGACCAACAAAAGAAAACAGCGCTAGCCACTCAAATTGAGCAGAAAACAAGACCAGGAAGTGGCAGGTTCAACACCCAACACCTTTATTGTTACAAATTAAGTGGCCTAAACCCAACACAGGACCGTGTTTCGTATATCACTTCATCAGGGGTTATCAGGGCACACTGATGGGTGTGTGGTGTTCATAAATTTCATAATGCTCATAAGAGTAAAATTGAAGTTACTAACATCATAAAAAACTTCTATGGAGGAATACCGAGGATACGACTGCAAACCGTATACTATTCCTTCAAGTTCCTTTGTAACAATAAAGGTGTTGGGTGTTGAACCTGGCGCTTCCTGGTCTTGTTTTTTTTCTCCTTGAGGTATTGGCCCATTTTGGCAAAGTTGGTTTTCCTAAAGTCTAAGACCCCCACTTTTGAATGGATTTTATCAACCCTAATGCTAATACTGAACCACACCATCTGGTGATCACTGGCTATGAGATGATCTCCCACTATAACATCAGAAACACTTTCCCCATTGGTAAGCATCAAGTTCAGTGTGGCCCCCTTCACGTGTGGGTTCTGTTACCAGTTGCCTGAATGCTTCTTCCTGTAAAGAATCTAGGATATCCTTGCTTCTAGATGACACCACAGCAGGGATGTGCCAATCAATATCCGGCATATTGAAATCCCCTATCAGTAGCACTTCCCCTTTCCTGGTAATGCTGTGTATGTCTTCTATTAAATCTCAGTCCACATCCTCTCCCTGTAATGGAGGTCTGTATATCATGTCAATGCAAATGGATTTCTCTTTCACTCTTTCAGTTTAACCTACACTGCTGCCTCTTTCCCTTTTAAGCCCTATATTTCCATAGCTTTAATATTATTTTTTGCATATAGTGCCACTCCTCCTCCCCTTCTTCCTTCCCTGTCCTTTCTGAATAACATATAGCCTGGTATAGTTAAATCCCAGCTGTGGTTCTCCATGAACCATGTCTCTGTAACTGCCACTAAATCCAAGTCAGTCTCTTCCATTAAAGTCTCAACATCTGGGATCTTATTTCCTATGTTATGGGCATTTATAGACACTGCTTTCCAGATGTTGCCCCTTTTACCTATTTCTATAAAGGTATTTAATATTTCACTTACCTGGGGCTTTCTTCATCATCCCCAATGAATTTAGTTTAAAGCTCTCTTCAATAAGTTAGCCAGTCTACTACTGAAGACATGTCAACCCTTCTTGGACAGAAGGATGCCATCTCTGCTCTGCAGTCCTTGGAATATCATCTCATGGTCCAGGAAACCAGAATGCTCCCAATGACACCATCCACACAATCATAGCATTTTATCAATGTACTTCTCACTATCTTAAATGCTCCTCAGTTTTGCCACCTCTTCTCTGAGCTCCTCCACCTGTTTCCTGAGAACTTCAGCATGTAGGCATCCTGTACATAGAACTGGTCCTTCAATTGGCATTGGGATCTCTGTCTGGACAGAGGAAGAAGCTGTAGTGGGGACAACAGCTTTGGCAATATGATTTTTCCTAGCCATAGTTTAGTCAGTGGAGCTTTGGTATCTTGCTTGCTTTGAAAAGGAGAGACCCTGTTAGGCATTTTGAGACTCATTGTAGAGTATAGGAGATTTGATCTAGCAAGATTCTCTGAATATTCCAAGAGAAGTGGCATAATTTCCAAAAATATAGACCTCTGCCTATCAGCCAAATAAAACAGACCCTAAAAGAAAATAACTTAAAAAAAGGGAAAAACTAAAAATCCCACCTTGGTCCCAATGCACAACCCACCCCTAATCCCACCCTAAATCCCCAATCAGCAGCCCAGAACCACATAGCAACTAACCACAGCCAGCCAAAAACCATAGGGGATTCTGTCTAACTAAAATATCTTTTCCCCAAAATAAAAACAATAACTAAGAACTTCATAAGCAAAGATGCAAGCATATTCACAGCCAAGATATATATCCTGTAGCTATAACAGTGAAATAAGGAAATAAATTAATTAATCAATATTACCGGAATAAGAAATGAATTAACCCTTGCAATGAACAGCCCGGCACAAAAAGATACAGAATAGCAGAAATGTGCCTCCAGGCTTTTTAAATAGCATGACATTAAGGAATAAAGTATATGTTAACATGAATGAAATGTGAAGATGCTTCCTTCGGAATGTATCCGACATGAAGATACTAACTGTGGAAGTTCAGCATCCTGCATTCTACTTACTGTAGAATGAAGTTAAAATGAAGTTCCGATTAAGATCATTGAATATCAAATATTAAATTGGAAAGCAAAATATTAAAACTTCATCTCACAGACCTTACAGCATATACTATTGCAATTAAGTCAATGCATTAACATCTGCATATTGTAATAGAATAAATATATGCAAAATGCAATGTGTGCCTTTGAGTCAGTCCTGACTCCTGGCGACACAGAAGCTCCTGGGTTTTCTTGGCAGTGTCACTGGAAGTAGATTGCCAGCCCTTTCTTCTGAGGCAATGGAGGGTTAAGTGACTTGCCCAAGGCCACAAGGAGTGCTAGCGGGAATTGAACCCTGGTTGCTTGGTTACCAAGCCAGTGTTCTAACCACTAGGCTACTCCTCCACTGAATAAATATATAACTTGCTGCAAATTTTAGACATTTGAATTGCTGTAAATCTTCTGGCTCTTGATATAATGCTGTGTGGTTGTTGTAGATGACACACATCTTAGCGAGATAAAGCAATCCATCTTGAGTCCCAGTCACCTTCAGTTGCTGCCAGAGAAGCAGAAAAGCCATTCCACATGCCACTATTGCTCTAGCTAAGTCTGGAACAAGCATTAGCTTCTTATCTTTCATTTTTATTTCCTCTGGATGTTCTCTGGTAAGTGTTAGTAGTTGAGTCACTTGAGAGAACCTGAACAGCCGAAGCAGTATTGTTTGGGGATGCTACACTAAAGCAGATAGCCGGTGTGGTGGGGAGTGATGAGCATATTCAAAATCCAATGGCAGTTTGGATAGCTGTTCAAACAATTGCTTGAAGAATGTGGTAATATAGGCAATCAAATTGTGACCTTCAGTGCCTGCAGGCATGCCAAGTAACCTCAAGTTCAGCCTCCTGTTAAAGTTCACTGAGTCCTCCAGATCACGCTCCAGACGTTTAATGACAGCTGTGTTTGAAGTGACCTGAACTGCCGTCTTCTGAATGTTGCTGACCTGTTCTTCAAGGGAATTAATTCTCTGCTGCAAAGGGCTCATCTGAGCCATGAACTGCTCTATATCTTGTCTGATGCCGACTGACACTTCGATCTGGTGTTCTAACATAATTTTCAGGGATCAAATTTCCTGAGGCACCAAATCTAGCGAAGAATTTGACTTGTCAGGTGTTGGGGGACCTTTCTTCTGTCGATTGAGACCCAGAGTGTAAGCTAAACTGAGTTTCTGCATTTGAAGCTTTCTCTCTGCATATTGGGTTATCAGTTATCAGCTATCCAGGTGAGCAAAGTACTTTGATAAGCAAATGAGCCGATAAAGCTTAATCACTCCCACAAAGTTAACAGCTTAAGCTGCCATTTTCCCAGGCTCCAGTTCTAGAAGGGTTTTTTTTCAAATTCTCTCTTTGCCTGCATAATCGATACCTTGCATCTAACTTGCCAGTGCTTGTATTTTTTCCCATTTTTGTCATTTGGCTCCTTTTCACATTTTCTGAAAGATGCTTTTTTGTCTACAGCAGCCTCTCTGACCTCCCCTTTAAATATCCAATATCGCTACTACCTGGTTAGGCTCTGCGGGTGAATCCCTTCAGCGCCTAACCCGGATATTCAATGATGTCACCTCGGCATTGAATATCTGAGTTTAGAGGTCAGCGGGCAGGTCTATGTTCTGACATGACGCATAGCTCACCCAACTGAATGTCGGGCTCTTAATCTTTGCAGCTGCTCCTTGTAGTTTTTTCTTTATATTCCTTATTTTATCATAGTCTCCTTTTTGAATGTTAAAAGGTAGTACTGTGGATTTCCTTTGTTGTCCTCTCTCCATTTAGTAAACCAAATGTGATCATGCTATGATCAGTATTGCCAAGCGGCCCTAACACCGTTATCTTTTGCACCAGATCCTATGTTCCACTAAGGACTAGCTCCAAAATAGCTTTTACTCTTGTCGGTTCATGAACCAGCTGCTCCAAGGAATCATTTATTTCATCTAGAAACTGTATCTCCCTAGCATGGCCTGCTGGGACATTAACTCAGTCGATACCAGGGTAATTGAAATCATCCATTATTACTCTGTAGTAACTTTGGTTAGCTTCCCTGATTTCTTTTAGCATTTCATCATTCATCTGTTCATTCTGGCCAGGCGGACAGTAGTACACCCCCACTGCCATTGCCTTCCTCTTTTTACATGGAATTTCTACAGTATATTTTATTTCCGGTACAATGTTTATCCTGTGTGACTCAGTGCCCTAACTAACATATAGAGTACAGTCCCTCCACCAATTTGATCTACCCTATCATAAACATCTTGCTCCATGTCGCCTCACTTCATATCTTTAGCCATTTTTAAATAAGGTGACAAGACATTTTTCAGGTATATTGCAGATAAGAGGAAGATCAGAGGTGGAATTGCAAAACTCAAAATTTCTAAGGACTGATTTGTGGAAAGGGACCTATAAAAAGCAGACATGCTAAACAAATGCTTCTTTTCCATGTCCATGAAAAAAAAAATCCTTGAGAAGGACCATGCATGATTGACAAAGGTACTAATAAAAATGGAGCAGATACCACACTATTCACAGAACAAGACAATCCATTTTATGGATTGCTCAGTTGGACCTGGAATGACTATCATTACAAAGTGGAGCATTGCTTAAGACTGAGATCTGGGACTGGACACCTTAGACTACTGTTTCTGATGTTATGAGGGTTTACTCCCCCAGAGTTGCTTTTTATCTATATAATTTCATCGGACAAGCCAGCATCGACGGACCTCCACTCTCCACTCGGGGAAGCAGCGGCAGAAAAGCAGCCACCTCCTGCACTCCCTCCAGCCAATCAGCAGCCCTCCAGCTCCATTTAAAAGTGAGCACGCTACAGGCAGCTGGTCCTTTTCATCGGAAAAGCCAGCATCGACGGACCTCCATTCTCTGCTCAGGGACGCAGCGGCAGAAAAGCAGCCACCTCCTGCATTCCCTCCAGCCAATCAGCGGCCCTCCAGCTCCATTTAAAAGCGAGCACGCTACAGGCAGCTGGTCCTTTTCATTGGACAAGCCAGCATCGACAGACCTCCACTCTCTGCTAAGGGAAGCAGCGGCAGAAAAGCAGCCACCTCCTGCATTCCCTCCAGCCAATCGGCGGCCCTCCAACTCCATTTAAAAGCGAGCACGCTACAGGCGTGCCCGCGTCTGGCATGCCCGTGCCTGAGGGCCTCGCCAGAGGGCCTTCGGTGTGGCCCTTAGGAATGGCACACAGAGCAAAGCAGCATCGTGTACAATAAGGTATGTGTTCCTAATCTGTAACCCTAACTCCTTGCTACTTGCTAGCTCTGTTAAGTTGTGTAGAGAAGGTTACCCTATTACAGACAACTACATTTACTGCTTAAACGGAATATTTTCGACCTAATCTGTGATCTTTTGTAACAACTAAGCTATTACTGATCCACAGAAGCTATAACTTGTTCTCTGGAAAACTGCTACAAATAATTGCATTGTATACTCCTGCATTGTACCCTTATCCTGCATCCTATTGCCCCTGCAATAGCAACAATATAACTCTGTCACCTAAGCTAGACCAAAATGGAGCTCAGGAAATTAACCACACTTATACTAAGGGGTATGTTTACTAAACTGTGTTAAGTGTGAATAACGCGCGTAACGTACGTTTAACGATCGTTCGCATGTCATAACGCTCGTTCTGATGTGCGAACGATCGTTAAGTGTACGTTACGCGCGTTAAGTGTACGTTACGCGCGTTAAACGCAGTTAACGATCGTAAACCCCCGCAGCGCGTTAAAACACCGCAGAAGGTGGAGAGTGGGCGGAGAGAAGGGGTCAATGGGCGGAGAGTGGGCGGGGAGAGGCTCCCCTCACACTACCGCGCTGAATTTCAGAGCTCAATTCCAACGCGAATGAAAACCTGTCGTTAAAGGCATATTAAAGGGAAGAGAAACCATTTCCGTCAGCAATGTACAGCAAAACCGGGGAAACCTACAAACGTGAGCAGTGTGATACATGTGCACAGAACAAAATTTCAAATAAAACGTTAAAATGACCACAAGAAACAGTGTAAAAAGTATAATTCAGTTGGGCAACAGTGATAGCAATGGGAAACAATAAAAAACACTCTGAGGAAAGCTCAAAAAAAAAGAAATGATGTTTGGAAGGGTCTACGCTCCGTAGACCCTTTCAAAAATCATTTCATTTTATTGGAGCTTTCCTGGGAGTGTTTTTTAATGTTGCCCAATGTTATCATTGTTACCCAGCTTGGTTATGGGTGTTTGCCCCTTTTTGCGAGGTCTTTTTTGAGGTTTATGGGCACTTTTGTCTCCATACAAGGTAAATGAGCCCACAGTACAATTGTGCAGAGCAGGGTTTCTGACTCATCAGGCCAATTTTCCTATCTCCAGGGACTGCACTGTCTCTGTGGCCACAGTGTGGTGCAACAGACACAGCCAGTGCCTGTAAGACCAAAGGGTCACAGGTTCAAATCCCAGCTGGGGCGCCTGCCAACCCAGTCCCCATAGTTTTACCCACCACTAAACAGTGATAGTAAAGACACTCCTTTTTTGCAGAGAACATACGCATGGTTAATACGCCTATATTTTACCACACCAAACACAGACACCAGAAACAGGCGCATTACCTAGAGCAGAGTCCCGCAAATGCAGTCCTGGAGGGCCCCACACCATTCAGGTTCCATGCTGCCTCTAATAAAGATGCCTGTGCTGCATATCTATGCACCACCCCCATGGTATGCAGATGTAGCTCATGCATATTTATGAGGGACAGCATGAAAGCACGAACAGTGTTTGGAACACCAGGACCGGAGTTGGGAAACTCTGCCGTAAAGCAGCAGCCAACAGGGGCAGACACACCCACACCCACAGGCCCCATTGGCCAATGCCTCCTGGAGAGGCAGGACATTGGGCCCTGCCTGTATCTCCCAATACTAGCCGTTGCATACCTTAGCAATGCCACCCTACACCTGGGTATATGGTACACAGCTATCAAACGTTTCCTATGATAACTGGCAGATATCATTTCCTACGTTAAGCACATTTTGCTCATTGAGCCCCACCATAACAATCATTCTGATGTCTGCGGTGTGTGCTGCAGGTCTGGTCTCTGATAGTGTTTACCACCCTGGGGAGTGACCCCCAACAGTATTGCGTACCATATCCATGCCTGTACTGTGCCCAGGACTGGTGTGGTGGGTAGGGCTGCTGAACACCTCTATAGTAGCACAATGCTGGCATAGGTGTGGGGGTGGCTGTCTGTCTATCCAGTGTGTGGTGGCTGCAAACACCTTCCACAGCCCACACTGCCAGCACTGTTGCCAGTATTGGGCTGCCAATGTGCATAATGAGGAGCAAGGTACCATGGGTATAGGCCGGACAGGGTGGCCTGGCCAGGGTGCATCTGCACAGGGCATAGGGCACTGACTGGGACATTTTAGTGCCCGGCCACCACCTACACAGACAGGGTGACCTCAGTATGTCCTGCTGAGAGATCACTCTCACCCTGACTGTGCAGTGACCACAGCATGGCTTGGCACTCCCATAGTGCTATATAGTATTTCTCTCATGTGATAGATATGGGTTTCTTTTTGGGGCCCAGTCACTGATTTATCTGCTTGCTGTGTATGCTGACATCCCAGTTCTGTGTGCATGCATCTCCACTGGGCACATGTGCTATGGACTAACTAGCAGGCTGTTTGCAGCTGGTATGTGTCTTGATGGTGTGGTTTGCAGGGTGCAGTGGCTGATGGTTTGCAGCAGGAGCATATCAGATAGTGGTGGGGTGCATATCCCGGCCTAATGTCTGTCTGCTATTGTGTTATGGATGTGTACAGAGCTGCATTGACTGCACTGTGGAGTGTCTGTTCCCCCTCTACTGCCACCTTTGCAGGGAGGTAGAACATGGATCTATTGTTGGGGGACCCTGTTTGCTGCCCGGGGGGGGGTCCATGGGGGCTACACCTGACTGAAACAGGCAGAGATATCCAAGGTGTTTCTGCAGAAACTACCTATCTCACACATTAGCACTGCTTTGGACCTGCGCCATGGCCTCTTTCAGCCATGGACGGTGCTGTGGACCTGGTGCTGGGCGCCTCACTGCACCCTCAGGGTGAGCACAGTACCCGCACAATGTGACAGTTTGTAGCTACTCTGTGCCAGTACAACACACGGTCAGTACCCCCTACCAGGCCGAGGTGCTGTGGGGGTGCACATGGTCACTTCCCTCTACCAGGCCGAGGTGCTGTGGGGGTGCATTCCCCATGGTGTGTATCTGTGGACAGCTGATTTGCATGTGCAGTGCATCATGGGTGTGACTGGCACAATCCAACCCTGGGAAAATCCAGCACCTGCTCACAGGCTCTGATAAACCATAGGCCATCACACGTACATCTGTTAGCATAATGCATAGGTGCAAGACACCCTAAAGAGTCTGTAATATAAGGTGCCCACGCTGGTAAAAACACACGTACCCACGCACGATTATACGCACACACCAACGCACGCAGCTATGCCCGTACCAATGCACGCAACCTCGCACGCACCAACGTACGTGGCTAGGCACACTCCGAGGGTGTGTTTCTGACACCACTATTCCACGTAAAGAAAAACATGCCTCCTCATTCTCTATAGGGTGATGCCTGGGCCAGCCTTCTGCGTTAGGCACACTGGGGACTCGAACCCATGCTGCCTGTAACCGTAACCATTGTGCTACAGCTCTGTTTCAGTGCTTTGTGTCTGTACGCCTTCTTACGATTAACGCGCAGTAATGCGCCACGGCGCCCTGTAACGCTCGTTAGTTTTTGGAACGCGCGTTAGTGGTAACGATGTACCGCCCATGTCCTTATTTGGGGTTTCTGTCACTACCGCGGCTCCTAACGCGAATTGCACTAACGCAGTTTAGTAAACATACCCCTAAATGTCCTATGCTACTCTATTGGTTTACTAATCACATCCACCCTCTGCTTACATACACTCCCTCCACCTCTTAATCTCCTTGGATCTGCTCACACCCATATCATTCCCTACCACCCTAGACCAGAATACCATAATTACTACAACACACACACATTCACAGATAGAATCCCCCCACATTTAAAAAGTCAGACCAAGAGGCTAATTCAAATAAAATTAATGCCACCTGTTCCTACATCTGTTCCTTGGTCAGATCACTCCTTTCTCACCTTCACCCTTCGTTTCATATCTCCCCCTCCAGTTTCTTCTTCACCTTTCGTTCGTCCAACTCGTTATATTAACTCTGCAACTTCTCCGAATTTTTTTGCAGCCTACCACTCTGCTCCTCCTGATTTTCTCTCTCTTTCACCCTCCTCTCAGGTTACATTCCGGACTTCAGAATTGTCCTGTACATTAGATCAGGTTGCTCCCTGGAGCACTCATTATCTTCGGGCCGTCGTTCGTCCCCTTGGTTTCACGCAGGCCTTCGCCTACATCGGGCCCAATTACGGAGATCTGAACATCTCTGGAGGAAATCCCCCTTCTCCTATTACTTATCAGAACTTTAAGTCATGTCATGCACAGTATCGTGCTAGCATTCACAATGCTAAGCAGTCCTTCTATTCAGACTCGATCATTTCAGCCTCTAACAGATCCCGCCATCTTTTCACCACCCTTAACACACTGTCTCGTACACAGTCACGTTCCACTTATGATCCAACTATCTCTACATCAATTCCCAGTCCCACTAAATTGGCTGCTTTCTTTTCCTCCAAAGTCCAGGACCTTCATCTGTCGCTTCCCTCCTACCCTCGTGCTCTGTCCTCACCTCCTCCTATTTCACCTCCACCATCCCCTTCACTCTCACATTTTTGGTCCAGTTTCCATACCATTACTTCTCCAGAGCCTATCAAGCTTCTGTCCACCTCTCATAAAACCACCAGCCCATTATATCCCATACCATCCAGCTGGTTTTCCAACCCCCCTCCCGAGTTACTTCATCCTCTGCTTACCATCATCAATTCCAGTTTATCCTCAGGATTATTTCCCCACCCATGGAAACATGCTGTGGTTCATCCCCTGCTCAAAAATTCTTCCCTGGACCCATCAGTGTTAGCGAACTATCGGCCTGTCTCCAACCTTTCTTATGCTTCTAAGCTTTTGGAAAAAACTGTCTTTGCCCAGCTCTCACATCACTTGGACTCCACACACTTCTTGCACCCCTGGCAATCTGGTTTTCGGCCCAGCCACAGTGTCGAAACTATTATCACAGCTATTTTGAATGAGATCCGCTCTTCCCACGATCGTGGTGATATCATGGTGGTGGTTTCCTTAGATCTTTCAGCTGCTTTTGACCTAGTTGATCACTCTCTGCTTCTTTCTAGGCTACGGGATGCGGGTCTTTGAGGGGTTGTTTATCACTGGTTCCGCTCCTTTCTACACTCCAGGTCAGTTGCAGTCACCTCTGCTTCTGCTACTACTGATAACTTCCCTCTCACTTGTGGTGTTCCTCAGGGCTCAATATTGGCTCCTCTTCTATTCAATTTATTTCTGACCCCTTTGGCATTATTAATTCAGCAATCGGGTGTTTCAGG
The DNA here is from genome assembly GCA_033557465.1 of Ichthyophis bannanicus. Taxonomy (NCBI): domain Eukaryota; kingdom Metazoa; phylum Chordata; class Amphibia; order Gymnophiona; family Ichthyophiidae; genus Ichthyophis; species Ichthyophis bannanicus. Next base: position 667,595,447 of record CM066035.1, read on the forward strand.
CTATTATTACGCAGATGACATCTTCCTCCTGTATCATACATCCTCTTCTCACCCTGACATCACTCCTCTCAACAACTGCTTATCCCTGGTTTCTTCTTGACTTTCATCAAACTGTCTCGTTCTGAATATCTCAAAAACTGCCTCCATTTGGTTTCCTCATAGCTCCACCATTCCGTCACTCACTCCTTCTTTCTCTGGCGCCCCAATTTCCTCAGTTTCCACGCTTCGTTAGTTGGGTGTTTTTCTCGACAGCAATCTTACCTTCCGTGATCATATCTCCCATATCTCTCGGCGCTCCTTCTATTGTCTTCGACAGATTCGTGCCATTAGTCCATTTCTTTCTCCTCAGGCTCTCTCCACTCTTCTTCTTTCTTTAGCTATCACACGATTGGACTTCTGTAATCTGGTTTATGCTGGTATTCCCCAATATCAACGTCGTCGGTTACAGCTCTTACAGAACACCGCAGCTCTGATGATCCTGCATGCTTCCCCTCGCGATCATATCACTCCTATCCTTCAGCACCTTCATTGGCTGCCAGTAAATTTTCGGATTCAATTCAAAATTCTCACTCTTGTACATCAGGCCATTTATCTTCACATCCCTCAGTATCTATCCAACCTGTTAACTTTTCACACTCCCACTCGCAGCCTACGATCAATTCATATCAATCGTTTACACCTTCCCTCCCCCTCCCAGGCTCATCTTCACTCAACTCGTCAATCGGCTTTCTTTTACCTTGGACCTGCCCTCTGGATCTCCCTCCCCACTAACCTCTGACTAGAACAGTCCCTTCCCAAGTTCCGTTCACTTCTTAAGACTCATCTTTTTTCTTCTGCCTTCAACCTTCCCCCATGACCCCTGTTTTCACTGTATTTCCTTTTACAATCTGTCCTTTTTTCTTTTTTTTTCCTCTCTTATATAATTGTCACTTTTCCTTCCCTTTCTTAAATTATGTATTTTAAAGTTTTATTGTAAACCGCCCCAGTGTAATGGGGGGCGGTATATCAAGTGATTTTAAACATTAAACATTAAAACATTAAACCAAAAGATAAACTCACAAACTTTTCCACCTCCTCACAAATCCTAAAATTCATCCTCATCAATGCCAGATCAGTTAGAAATAAAATCCCGCTCATAACAGACCTCATCACTGATGAAAAAACAGATTTTCTCTGCATCTCAGAAACATGGTTAACTGAATATGACTCCATTATCTTAAACCAACTAAAGGTGAATGGATACTCTTTATTCAACTGCACCCGAGATCGGAAAAAAGGAGGAGGAGTACTCATAATAGCAAAAACTGATCTTAGCTGCTCCCCCACCATCTGCGAGAACCAGGATGGCATGGATATCCTAAAAATAGAAAACAGGAACATAGCCATCTGCCTCTTCTACAGACCTCCCACATCAGATCCGCAAAATATAACTACCATCCTTGAATCTGCATGCAATTCTTCAATGAGTAAGCCCCATATTATTCTTGGAGATTTTAATCTGGCCACTCTCACTAATAATCAATCAACAATCTTCCTAGATTCAATGGAGGAAATGGGTTTTAAACAGACTATCAATTATCCTACACACATTAAAGGTAACACCCTTGACTTGGTCTTCCTTCCTGAACATATAACTGAATTACCTCAATACACTCCTCCTATCATAACTCAGGTCCCATGGTTAGACCACTCTATGATACAATTTTCTATTCACATTCCTCACACCCCCACCCCGCTTCACACCACCACTCATCAAGGTCCGAGATTCCGACCTTTTGTGATGGAAAAGTTCCTTGAAACAATTATACCTCAGCTAGATGAAGACCCAAGCAGCCTTGACAAAGCTGTGTCAGATTGGAACTCTACAATAAAAATAACATCCAAACCAATTCCTATAGCTAGCAGACACTATAGAAAAAATATCTGAAAAATGGTACACTCCTGAACTAGCCTCCCATAAAAAAGAACTCAGAAAGTTAGAATATAAATGGAGAACAAAAAAAAAACACAACAGAACTTCGGGACCTATATCTTACATCTCTTAATTCCTACAAGGTAGCTTCAAATAACGCCAAAAAACAATACCATACAACAATCCTATCTAAAGCCATCAACCGACCAAGGGAATTATTTGAGATTGTTAAATCCTTATCTAAAGCTCCCCCTACTAGCACGCACAAGATTCCTATTAATCCCCAAACACTAGCAAACTATTTTGCTGGCAAACTAAAACAAAGCATCCCTTCAGTACCCGATCCCCTTCCTCCAATAATGAACAACACTAATGAATTGAAATCTTTCCACCTTATTGATAGAAAGCAATTAATCAATATAATTACAAAACTTAATACAACAACATCTCTATTGGATCCATGCCCAGTAGCCTGGATCAAGACAACAAAACTAGAACTTACCCCTTACATCTTAAACATAGTAAACAAATCCTTACACCAAGGCTTACTACCAAACAAACTCAAACTCTCTGCAATTCGCCCATTGCTGAAAAACAAATCTCTAAACAACAATGACCCATCCTCATATCGGCCTATCACCAGTATTCCCTTCCTGTCTAAAATCATTGAAAAGGTTATCCAACTCCAGCTTCAGGACTTTATAGACACTTCTGCTCCCCTTGACGAACATCAGTACGGGTTTTGCCCTTTCCATGGTGTGGAAACTCTTCTCCTTGCCCTTTTTGACTCCCTCATCAGGGGCATGGACAACATCAAACAAGCCTTCATATTGGTATTCCTTGACATATCTGCTGCTTTTGACAGTGTAAATCATAACATCCTCATTTCTAGACTCAGTCAACTAGGTATAAAGGAAATAGCTCTTGATTGGTTTAAATCATATATATTTGACCGTGCTCAATATGTACAAATCGATCAAGTTGCATCACTGCCTTTTCCACAAGAACAGCGAATCCCACAAGGCTCTGCACTCTCTGCCCTCCTTTTTAACATATACCTTCAACCGATATGCACCATATTCAAAAGACATAATATAAACTATCACATTTATGCGGACGACATCATGTTGTTCTCTCCAATTAACATATCTGACCCCAATTATGAATCTAGCAGCCTGCCTCTCTGAAGTGGAACTATGGCTCCGCTCAAAGAATATGTACATTAATTTCAAAAAGACTGAAGTACTATTTACTTCAAGAAACCCCAACTTCACCCCTCCATCAGATATCAAGCTCCAGAACTTTACCCTCCCAGTGAAGCATGAGATAAAATATTTAGGAGTCACCCTTGATAGGACTCTTAGCTACACTTCCCACATTAAGCAAATAGCCAGAACAATTTTCTTCAAGCTTAGGACCATTCAGCAACTAAGACCACTTATAGAAAAGGATGATTTTAGAACCATTACCCAAGCTCTAATAACACCCCACCTGGATTATTGCAATGGGATACTCCAAGGTACAACAAAGAAGAACCAAAACATTCTCCAAATGGCTCAGAATGTAACCACCCGAATAATTTCCAAGGCCAGGCTATCTGACCACATTTCTCCCATCCTTTACACTCTTCATTGGCTTCCCGTTGCCAGCAGGATCCAATATAAAACCATACTGACTACCTTTAAGTAAGTTAACAAGATTACCCCATCATATCTATCTACATTGATCCATAGCCCCTCCCTGAAAACAGAGCGAGAAGAAGAAAGAATCTCAATACCATTCTAGTACCAGATTCAATATGAATGACAAAGCAAATAACAAGCAACAGCGCTTTCTCATATGTAACACCTACTCAATGGAATAATCTCCCAGCCCAGCTAAGGGAGATAAAAGACCTCCAGATGTTCCGAAACGAACTGAAAACATATTTATTCACTCAACATTATTATAATTTAGATCATTGCCTGGATCTGCCCCCCCCCCCACCCCAGCATGATCTGAAAGCCTACCTAATTAACCATCCCATACAAGTACAACTCACCCACTGAATCTCCAACAAACATTGTTTCACCTTACATAATAATATTTGGCTATGTCCAATCCTGAACCCTAAAGTTATGATGCAAGTTGTAAATGGTGCAAGTTATGCTGTAAGTTGTAAATAGTTTCTATGCTTATATTGTTTTTTGTAAATAGTTGCAATTCTGCAAAACATTCTATGTATGTTTCCTTTGTTCCATGTAAACCGCCCCTGATCTTGGGAAGGGGTGGTATATAAAAGTTTCCAAATAAAATAAATAAAATAAAATAATTGTTAGTTGGAGCTTATGTATTCCAATTATTTATTTCCCCCCTTTCAGTTTTCTGAAAGGCGCTGTGATCAGGTTTTTCTTTGCTGTTATAGGAATCTGGTCTTCAGAATGTTAGGGCTAAGGAGTATGTGTGATGTTGTTAGCTTAATGATATATTTATGTGTTGTACAGTATGCATTGAGGGTAGTGGAGGACTTCATCAGTGATCAGACACCTATGGGTTTTGTAGGGTTAAGGGAATGAGTTGGGGAAGGGTGGGTTATAGGTATTGCTCTAGTTCCTTAAGGGGTGTATATGTAGTTTTGTTAAGGAGGTTTTTAGGGGGAGCAGTGGTATTGGTATGTGTGTTCTTTGGTTGTGCATGTGTTCTTACTGGTTTTGAGGTGGCAGTATTTGGAGATGAGACTGGGGTGGGTCACCTGTGGTTCGCTCTCCTATACCACTGAAATTGTTGACCCTTTTGATGGAATATGCTGCATGCCACTGATATGATGATGGAGGAGAGCTTCAGATTGCTTCATAGAGCGTCCCTGGGATAAGTTCTCCAATTAAGAGATAAGATTTTGCATGCACTATAGTACCGCAGACATACTGCATGTCTGCAGAAACACATCTTGATGATATAGAGCATACCAAGCTGGCCTGTATATGGAAAAGAGAAGTTGTCTATGCCTCTATCCCTTGTTTCTCAAATTTGGCAGGTTTATAAGGAACCCATGGGTTGCTTCCTAACAGTTCAAGTTACCTTGCAGGGCCAGGAAGTCCTCTTGGTGAATGTATATGTGTCCAGTATTTACCAATATGATTTCTAATGGGACTTGGTGAGCAGGGTAACTCTGCTGCCTGATGTGCCATTGTTCTGTGTTAGTAATTTTAAAATGGTATGAATCCGTAGTTTGACTATCCAGGCTGAGGGGGAGGGGACTGAACAGTTTTCTGTAGCCCGCAGTCTGTCATCTCTCTGCCATAATCTTAATCCAGATGATGTGTGGCACTTACTGCATCCCCAGGAGACATTTGTTGCATACCCATGGGTCTTTGTCTAGACTTGCCTATATCCTGATCTCCAATGTTTTATTTACTTATGTTGCCCAGACAGAAACCCAATGGAGATCTCAAATCACTCTACAAAATGGCTAAACCTCACTTGGGGAGATGCTGACACCGGTTGAACTAGATGAAAATTTCCCCAATACTTGGCTGCCAATGAATATTTTAACAAGTTCCTGTATGCCACAAGGAAGAATATTGCACTCATAATGCTGAGTATGTGGATAACCCGGTCTTTTTCTGGGAGGTGGGCAATGTTCCCTCTAATTTTCTGTAGGCTGTGTGCGCATAAAATATCAGCTGTGTGCAGCTTTTGAAGGCAGGTTAAATTTTGTGCGCCACATAATGACACTCGGAGTTATATACTTTAAAATTTGACTACACATCAGAATACAGTATGTACACCACATTGATTTTAATCAAATTAAATGAAAATAGATGATTACTAAATGAAGCGGGAAATTTCTAGTAATTACAATCATAACTTTTAAATTTTAAGACGTCTGTGTTGTTTTCTATCAGAATCACAGCCATAATTTTTGTGCGCTCTGTTGTAAAGTATGTGTGCTCGCTCGGCGAGGTGTGTGCGCGCGCACACGCGCACAGCTTAGAGGGAACAATGGAGGTGGGGATGGCCGTTCTTTGCGGTAATATTATTAACTATGCTATTGGTAGGAGGAAAACCATGGCACAGATGATCATTCATTTAGAAAAGCAGCTAGGTAAAGATTAGGCTTAATACATTTGCAGTCCTACTATAACTAATAAAAACCAATTTATTGACGACTCGGGTTGCTTTGAACATGCTTATCTATAAAAAGACCACACGAGATTTGTTTTATTAGAGATATCTTCTGATTCACTTTGGAAATAAACCAGGGAAACTGTTAGCATGGTTAGTTAAGCCTTGAATGGGCCCTAAATATGTTCGCTTAGTGGTAGACCAGGGTAGGGTGATCTGTAAGGGAGGAGATATTGAATAAGCTTTTGCAGCTCAGGAAGTGAATTGAAAGACTACTATCACTCTTTTAGGGAGGTTCACATTTTCTCAACTAGGCTATGAGGCACTGGAGCATTTAAATGTGCCCATTACCTTTGTGGAAATTGAATGTATCCTTAAATCTTTGAAACTCCATAAAATTCCAGGCTTTGATGGGTTTTCTGGAGAATTTTTTTATAAAAATTTGCATTTGAAGATCTGTGGACTTCTGGATGCCTATTTATCTGAGGTGGTTGAACGACAGGATTTTTTGCGGATGGCTAATACTGCCCTTATTACAATGCAATGCAATGTGTGCCTTCAAGTCAGTCCTGACTGTCATCCCTAAACCTGGTAAAGATCTCTAGTGCATAGCCTCTTATTGACACATTTCTTTGTTAAATAAGATCCTTAAGATCTTAAGATCCATGCTGAAATTCTTGCTGAATTGCTAGCTCGATATCTTCCCAATTTAGTGAAGGATGACCAAGTTGGCTTTGTTAGGGGGCGCCGAGTGGTCTTCAATGTCCATAAGATTTTGGCCAATATGGCTGCATGAACCAAAGAAAGAAAAACAAAGATACACCTCTACAAGAATCACAAACAAAAACAGAGCAGGGACACTGTTATCTCAGAGGCATAATAAGGCCTTTTCTGAGATAGCAGTACCCCAGTTCTTTTTTTTTCACTGTAGTTGCAAGCCAATCCCATTTGCAGTAAGTTGTGATGAGGAGAAAACCTTTGGAAGAGTCTCCTGGGATGTTTTATTTGAAACCTTGGCGCTGTATGGCTTCTCTGGTTTCTTTATTGAGGCAGTCCAAACCTTGTATTTCAAGTCTCAGGTGATGGTGTTGACTAATGAGGTGTTGTCTCTTCTTTTTGTTTTACAACAGAGCACTAGACAGGGTTGTCCCCTACCATCTCTCCTTTTCCTTTAGTTTTTGGAGCCCTTACTGCAATTTTGTGGGAAAACCAAGCTATCAGGAGAACATAGTTTAGAGGTCAGGAGATGAAACATTTGGCTTTTGCTGATGATATTTTGTTTCTCTTGACCACGCCTAGGAACTCCCTGGTGGCAACTTTTCAGGCCTTTGAAACATTTGGGAAAATGCTGGGGTTTTAAGTTAAATTTAATGAAAACAGAAGTCAACCTATAATGTTGATAGGCTGCATTTGTGGGGTGAGTCATTTCCTTTGCACTGGGCTACACTATCAATGCATTACCTTGGTATTTTCATTCCAACCCATTGGACTGAGATTTATACCTTGAGCCGTTGAATCTCTGTTGCGGGAATCTGAATCCCTTTTGTGTAGCTGGTGGTTACAACTTTTATCACTGCTGGGTCATATTTTTTTTTGTCATTTCATTCTGGTCCCTAAATGTCTCTACCTGATGCAAACTCTCAGTTTATTTGCCTCATAAAGTGGTACCACGGTTGCATGCTGCCATTTTGGAATTTCTTTGGAAGGACAAGAAGCAATGTTCCTGCTAAGCAGCTGGAAGCTGTGCAGGAGTCCTCCGCAGGCATTCCTATTGGTGTGTGTGTGGGGGGGGGGGGGGTACAATGCAATTTGCACTTAGGATCATGAGGCAAGGCAGGTTCTCTCCCTGTGCATACCCTAATTGAAAGTATGCTCAGTGGAACTTACATGCACATTTAGAGAATAGCGACTGCCTAAATTGTTTGCGTAAGTGCCCATTCATGAGCATAAGTCCTTTAAAATAAGAACTTAAGCATGTAAATAGTGTGTAAGTTTCCACATGGCCCTTATAAATCAGTCTCTTAGAGGGTAATTTTATAAAGTTGTGCCTAATTAATGTATTTTCACATGCCTGTTTACACCTGTTGTATAAAGTTGAGTATGCGTCCAGTTGTCTTTATAAAATACTAGTGAAATTGGCAAAGAACACTCCTTAAATTAAGGAGTGATGACTTACCCCAGCCCTAGAACCGGTATAAATGGCCACATGTGCTTTTTTTTCTTTTTAGTTGAATATTCCCTGTAACTTTCCAAAGAAAAATTACATACATATGAAGGAAAAACACTATACATAGACATTGAGAAAGAAAAATTGCCATCTAGCCCACACAGAGGGAGAGGTGCATATCACAAAAACAAACATGAAAATAGCAAAACTTCTACCTACAAGGAAATTAGACACTGTTTGCCTTAAGAAAATCTTCAAGCTGAGTTGGCTCAAAAAATGTAATTTTTCCCCTGAAAAATCACAAGGAATTTACAAGGAAATATAAGAAAAAAGTTATCCCTAGAGCCAAGCACCTGGCTTTAGCTCCAGGAAGTCTTTCCGTCTTAACTGAGTGGATCTCAAGACATCAGGAAAAATACTCACCTTCTGAACACAAAACAGACTCATTTTTCTGAAAAAAATAATCAGTACTGAGTTTTTAGCAGCTTCAGATAAAAAGTTACCAAAAGAGTGGCTCATGTGGAAGTAACATCATGTGGAAATAACATCTTCTAAAAACTCAGAAAAATCCAGACTGTCAGGAGATACTAATTTGTCCAATTCACCTTCCTCAGCGCCTCTAGTTTTTTTCCACCAAGAAAATAATATATATTAGCCATTTTTACTTCCTTTGGGTTAGGAAATAACAATATTCCCTTCAAATATTTTTGAAATAACATTGTAGGTGACAGGTAATGAGTACAAGGAAAATTTAAACAACGTAAATTCTTAGATCTTAACAAATTTCCTAACAATTCAATTTGACAGTGAAGAATAAAACTGTCTTTAACAGAGGAAGATGACACTTCTTGCATAGCAGATACCCGAGCTTCTATTTTAAACAAACATAAGTCCACATTAGCCAATTTAGCAGATTGTTCATTAAATTTGGCAACAGAGTCTTTAGTATAGTACAAAAATTATTGTAATGTGCCAGACAAGGTTGCCTCAGTGCACGAAACCATTTCCCAGATATCTTTCAAAGAGATATATTTAAAACCAGTTTCCAGACCTGGTAGTTGAATAACTTTAGGAACAGAAACAGCTTGAATAGAGTTGAGCTCCTCTTTCCCAGGGAGACCTTTTCCTAACACCAAATTAGAAGCCATTGGTGATGGGGGTGGATTAGCTTTCCCCTGAGAAGTAGAAGCATCAGGAGAGTTAATACTTATTAAAGTCAATCAGTAGGAAGATCTCTAATCCATTTGCTTTTTCTGCAAGTGTTTATCCAAAGGATCCTCTATCTCAGATGCCTTCACTAAAGACCCAGAAGCCAAATTTTGCTTATTCTTCTTTGCCATCCCTCAACGAAACCTCTCCTGCTCTTGCTCCTACAGTGCTTTGAAGAGGCTCCAAAGGGGCATAGCCTGTCCCTTTGGGTACTCTCCTTTGGGCACGCACTCGCATGCATGCAACCATGGTCATGTCCTGCAGTGGGGGCCATGGTTTTAAGGGCCCTGAGTGACATTAGAAAGTTGTGCTGAAGGCGCCTGCTGGCCAGGAATCACACTGGCACGATGGAAATGCAGCACTCTCTCCAGACACTCATGGTGGGGGCCACGGCTTTGAAGGCCTAAGTGACTCAGAAAGTTGCGCCAAAGGCGTCTACAGGTCAAGAATCACATTGGAATCACATTGGCCAATTGAAATGCAGCACTCTCTCCAGAAACCCATGGTGGGGACTGCGGTTTTAAAGGCTCTCAGTGACATCAGAAAGTTTTGCTGAAGGCGTCCGCAGGCCGGGAATCTCAGTGGCATGCTGGAAATGCAGGACTTTCTCACTACACCTACTTTTTGCAGTTATGAGCATAAATTATAGTATTCTATAATCAACACATGTACTTGCTTGCACTGCCCATGCTCCACTTAAACTCTGAACATGGGCACGCCCACATAAGAACATAAGAACATAAGACATGCCATACTGGGTCAGACCGAGGTCCATCAAGCCCAGTATCCTGTTTCCAACAGTGGCCAATCTAGGTCATACGTACCTAGCAATATCCCCAAAAGACACAGGTTCCACAATGCTTGTACTGGGTCAAGCATTGATATCCTGGGTCCCTTTTTAATAGTGGTTTATGGACCTTTCCTCCAGGAACTTGTCCAAACCTTTTTTTAAACCCAGCTATACTAACAGCCCTTACTACATCCTCCGGTAACAAATTCCAGAGTTTGATTACACGTTGAGTGAAAAAATATTTTCTCTTATTTGTCTTAAATAGTTTACCCTGTAGCTTCATTACATGTCCCCTAGTCTTTCTATATTCTGATAGCGTAAACAATTGATCCACGTTTATCCGTTCCACTCCATTCATTAATTTATAGACCTCTATCATATCTCCCCTCAGCCGTCTCTTTTCCAGGTTAAAGAGCCCTAACCTTTTTAGCCTCTCTTCATAGGAGTAGCTTTCCATCCCCTTCACCAATTTGGTGGCTCTTCTCTGTACTTTTTCTAATAACGCTATGTCTTTTTTAAGATACGGTGACCAGAATTGCACACAATATTCAAGGTGCGGTCGTACCATGGAGCGATACAGAGGCATTATAATATCCTTTGTTTTATTCTCCATCCCTTTCCTTATGATACCTAGCATTCTATTTGCTTTCTTGGCCGCCGCTGCACACTGGGCGGAGGGTTTTAACATGTTATCCACGATGACTCCTAAATCTTTTTCCTGGGTGGTGGTTTCTAATGTGGAGCCTTGCATCGTGTAACTATAGTGTGGGTTGTTCTTTCCTAGGTGCATAACTTTGCACTTGTCCACATTAAATTTCATCTGCCATTTGGATGCCCAGTCTTCCAATTTATCCAGATCCTCCTGCAGCTTTCCACAATCCTCTTGGGTTTTAACAACTTTAAACAGTTTTGTGTCATCTAAAAATTTGATTACCTCACTAGTTATTCCCTTTTCCAGGTCATTTATGAATATGTCAAAAAGTAGCGGACCCAGTACAGATCCCTGGGGTACTCCACTATTCACCTTTTTCCATTGGGAATATTGGCCATTTAGCCCTACCCTCTGCTTTCTATCTTCTAACCAATTCCCGATCCACAATAGTACACTGCCTCCTATCCCATGACTTTTTAGCTTCGCCAAAAGTTTCTGATGGGGGACCTTGTCAATAGCTTTCCGAAAGTCCAGATACACTATATCAACCGACTCACCTTTGTCCACCTGTTTATGCACACCTTCAAAAAAACATATCAGATTAGTAAGACAAGATCTTCCTTGTCTAAAGCCATGTTGGCTGTCTCCCTTTAGGCCATGACTATCTACATGCTGTGTAATTTTGTTCTTTATGATGGTTTCTACCATTTTCCCTGGTACTTACGTCAGGCTCACCGGTCTGTAATTTCCCGGGTCACCCCTGGAACCCTTTTTAAAAATTGGTGTTACGTTGGCGACCCTCCAATCTTCAGGTATTACAGATGATTTTAATGAAAGTTCACAGATTACCAATAGCAGGTCTGCAATCTCATATTTCAGTTCTTTCAACACTCTGGGATGTATACCATCCGGTCCAGGTGATTTGCTACTATTCAGTTTATCAAATAGTTGTAATATATCTTCCCGGTGTAGCGATATTTCTCTCAATTCCTCTGCAGTATCACCTTTAAATACCACTTCAGTCTTGGGTAACATCCCTACATCTTCCTCAGTAAAGACCGAAGCAAAGAATTCATTCAGTCTCTCTGCTATAGCCTTGTCTCCTCTTACTGCCCCTTTTACCCCTCTATCATCTAATGGTCCAATTGACTCTCTCACAGCCCTTTTGCTACGAATGTACTTGAAAAAGTCTTTATTTGACAGTGAAAGTACGCCCAGTGTAAAGAACAGATGGACATTTATGCTCGTCAATATTTTATGAGAGATCATAAATGGCATGAGTGAGCACGTACATGCATAAATGACTAAAATACCGACATTTATGCACATTGTTGGCATCTGATGAAATTATCCCCTTAATTATGATATGCCTTAAACGAGACTTTAGTGGCCGGAAATAGAGGGTCGATATGCTATGGAGTTTATCTAGTTAGCAGGACCTCCTAGCCGGATAAAACCCACTGAGAAGAATAATCAGCGGCACTAAACAGACAATGTCACTGAAGATCCCTTCAGACTGCCACGGCACTGTCCAAACAGTCCTTGAGGGGGGGGGGGGTTGAGGGTGGTCCCAGCACTTATCCGGTTAGCAGCAATTCTCAATTTGCTAACTGGATAACTGGCCATATAAAGTTAGGTTATTTCAATAGCTATCCTAACTCTATGCACTTCGGCTCTCCAGAGAGCGGCTGAATATCACCACTGTCTGGATAGCTGCACCCATCAGTGCTGAAACTCGATCTTCAGCACATAAAGATATCTGAATCCCAGAGTTGAGTATCTGATTTCAGTTTTGCCTGCAGCACTGAGAGTTCCTTCTTTGAGGTTACAAGCTACGGTTCAATATTGAAGATGTTGTTGCATGATTATCCGCAGTAATTCTATAGTATAATGGAATGCATCTCATATGCACCAAGATTTAATAACAGTGTCCCACCCTCTGTACCGACTCCAGCCTGTTTATATCCTTTTGAAGGTGCGATCTCCAGAATTGCAGACAATACTCCAAATGAGGTCGCACCAAAGTCTTATACAGAGGCAATATCATGTCCTTTCTTCTGCTGGCCATTCCTCTCCCTATGCACTCAAGCAGCCTTCTAGCTTTTGCTGTTGCCTAAAGTAGCTAAACAGGTAGAAAAGGTGAGAGCAAAAGCTAGAAGGCTGCTTGGGTGCATAGGGAGAGGAATGGCCAGCAGAATAAAGGAGGCGATAGTGCCTCTGTGTAAGTCTTTGGTGCAACCTCATTTGTAATATTGTGTACAATTCTGGAGACCGCACCTTTGAAAGGATATAAACAGGCTGAAGCTGGTACAGAGGGTGGCTACTAAAATGGTTAGTGGTCTTCATTATAAAGCATATGAGGACAGGCTTACGGATCTTTATATGTACACCTTAGAGGAAAGGCAGGATAGAGGTGATATAATTTAAATGTTTAAATACCTCCATGGCATAAATGCTATGAGGGAACATGGGATGAGGGTGAAAGGGGATAGATTCAGGAGTGACATGTGGAAATATTTCTTTACAGAAAGAGTGGTGGATCTGTGGAATAGTCTACCAGTGGAGGTGGTAGAGATGAGGACAGTATCTGAATTCAAAGAAGCATGGGACAAACAAAGGATCTCTAAAGGAAAAAAAGGGAATGTTATAGTGGTTGATATGGAAGGACAGACTAAATAGGCCATGTGGTCTTTTTCTGTTGTCATATTTCTATGTTTGTATGGATTGTGTTTGCAAGTGTCTTTTCCTATAGGAAGAGTCCAATAACAGCTAAATCCTGTTTTACCTTGGCTTGACAAGGAAGTGAGCATAGGTTTTACATATGAAACAAAATACAACCAGTCTTATATTTTGCTCATCAAAGTACTACACAGATGTGGGTAAAGTCAAGGACAGTTCAAACGACCAGCTACAAAATGTCCTGCTGCTCTGTGTGTGTGTTCAAGTGTGAAAATACTGTCACCATTTCAGAATCTTAGGCCTCTGATACCTGCAAAGGCTTTAATGAAAGATTAGCTTTTCTCTACCATGATATCCCTGAGGAACACCACTGTGAAAAGGAGAAAACCTGCTGCTGATAACCTTTCATCAGATGTGATTCCAGAATAAATAAGCTGGATGAACCTGTGACAATATTCAAAGTTGAAAGTCATGGACATGAAAACATAGGCTTGAACTCCATGCAGCCTTTTATTACACCCTATCTAAGAGGTTCAGCCCATGGAGACTCCAAAATGCGGAAGTGGAGAAAGCTGAAAGAATTAATGTTTCATCCTGTCACATAAAAAATGCAATCCTACTATCAAAAACTGACAGACGTGAAATTCAATCAAAAGAATTTAATACTACTAACCACCAGGGTAATCCCACACCATCATCTTTTTCAACAAAACCTCCGTGCAAGGTGTTTCTTAATGTGCGCACATATTCGGCTTTGGAAAAGATGGTCAGAACATGAAAAATGGGCTTTTCAAGTGTTTTACTCATTTCTGAAAGAAGTAGTCAACAGGTGGCTGCAACGTCTTCATAACAGCAAGTTCCACAGAGAGATAATTTTGCCTTTTCACCTTCATTGATAAAATCCCCAGCCCTGGAACAAATCTCTCCGCGTGTCTCCTCTCTCTCTCTCTGCTGTCTGCTTGCGATAATAAATTCTGGATGATTTTAAAGAGATGCCTTTGGAAAATAAGCCTGCACAATTCTTCTACATATTTCAAAACACTCGGAGAAGCTTTTTCATTTTCTTCATTACAAAAAGTGCCTACAATATATTGGGTACTTTACAAAGGCACAGAAAAATGGATGACTTTGGTAGAACAAGCTTAGAACTTAGAGCAGAAATGTATTATTTTAAGCTGTAGTCAGTGCACCATTCATTTGCATCACATAAGTGCTATGCGAGATAATATGGCAATTTTTGTTCTTTCTATACGTTTTAGCCATTTTCCTAGGTTTTTTTGCCTTTTCATCCAGTCTTTTCCCAAACTTCCCTTCTCGTGTGCCCTAATTGTAAGAAATCCTTGCACCCTTCCATGTCACCTCTACCTCCCTCTTTCCCTGAATGCCACAACACCCTAGTGAATTTCTAAATCAGATTCCATCTTTGCTTGCAGACCATCACTTGTAAAACAGCTCTGAAATCAGCTAATAGCATTTCCTCTTCTTTGGGAGATGAATGTGAAAACTGAATGTTAATGAGGCGAATGAACGGAGCAGAAAAAGTATTTGGAGTCTTGATGACAGCATATTGCTCAGAAGGTCCTTCTTATTAATAAGTTGTATGCTCATTTCATAGATACCAAACACTGTGCCTACCAGGATGAAGTTGAAACTCTGTCACCCGTAGAGAGTAATGAGAAAAGCCTGTTTTATCTGTTTAAAAGTCACAGCCCCCTGGCAACTCAGGTATAGATGTTGCATCAACAGTTGACAAATTCAGTAGCAGTGTTTCTGAAATTCTTTAAAAATTCTGTAATAATATCTTGCAAGTGTTTGGTAACACTTTCTGGCAACAGTTAGGTATTTGTTGAGCAATTTCTTTTGGAGAAGTAGTTTTCCTTTGAGATGTTTACTCTTACTTGACTGGGTATAGTTAAAAGGGGTTGAATAAATTATTTTGTTTTCTTTTCCTTGACCTCCATGTACTTTTGATCATCTCTCGTAATGTGGGCTTGTGTAAATTCTTTTTTAATCATTTCTTGAGGGTTTTTTTTTCCTGAATATATTAAATGAATTTACTTTTCTTGTAGGTTGCTTATTGTAAATGTTAAAAATTTAATAAATATAAATTTTAAAAAATTCTGTAATACACATATTTCTTTGTGTAGATTTGTATATTAAATCATGCAAACTGTTTTCTTACAGAATAGAGTTGCTGGGTCTTTATAATATGTTTAATTAGTTATTTTGCAAGCCATGAGAGTTGGGGGGAACCTGAGGAGAGGACATATCCGCAGGCGGCAGGGGCACACTGGGCCTTCTTTGGGCCCAATTCTGGTTGCTGTGGGAACAATTTGTTCCCACGGTCCAGAATCAGGTCCAAATGGCCCAGCATTGCTTGGGAAGCACTATAGAAAGCAAACTACCATGTAGATCAGAAGAACAAGTCCAGACGTGGAGTATGGAAAGACCACCTTTATTTACTATATACCAGGGACCAACCCAACACAGGCCGTGTTTCGTTGCCTTCATCAAGGGTATAGAACTGGCACACTTATTGTGGATTATAATCTTTGCATGCCTTTATCTGTACCATATACAGAGGTAAAGGAGAATGTACAGACGTAAACCAAGTATAGAGTCCAGATTAAAAACTTCTGTTATGTGCCAGTTCTATACCCCTGACGAAGGCAACGAAACATGGCCTGTGTTGGGTTGGTCCCTGGTATATAGCAAATAAAGGTGGTCTTTTCATACTCCACGTCTGGACTTGTTCTCCAGCATTGCTTGGGGCCATCCAGACAGCCCAGACATGCCCTACTTGAATCGGGCTCAATATCTGATGATGACTCTAAAAACTCTGTTAAATCAAGACTATCAGTTGACACTATCTTGTTCAGTTCCTCTTCAGCCTCATTGACAACCTTTTTGTCCTGAGGCAAATAAAAAATATTCGCAACCTCTCCCAATTCACGACCTTGCTCGGGATGTATGGGTAGAGCCGGAGGGTGAATTAGACCCGGACGACTTGTGGGGTTGCACATCCCACTGGGACGTGCAGTCCTGCAACCCCCATCCCAGAATAGGGCCCACAATTTTCTGTAGGGCTACTTTGCTGGTTACATTTGTCTCAGAGATGGATAAAAACTCTGTTTTAAAGTCTTACTTTTTAAAAAAGGATTCTTTGTTTTGCGGTCAGAGAATAACTATTTTTCCTGATGTATCATGACCTACTCAACTTCGTCGTATGGCTCATACTTTGAAAGGTTAGAGATAACTGGCATCTCAGAGACCTGGTGGAAGGAAGATAACCAATAGGACACTCTGATACCTGGGTAAAGTTTATATTGTAATGATAGGGTAGATCAAATTGGTGGAGGGGTAGCGCTATATGTTAAAGAGTGCATTGAGTCAAACAGGCTAAAAGTTTTGCAGAAAAGAAAATACACTCTAGAATCTCAATTGGATAGAAATTCCATGCAAAAAGGGGAAGAGAATGGAAGTGGGGGCTTACTACCATCTGCCTGGTCAGAATGAACAGATAGATGACAAAATGCTAACGGAATTTAGGGAAGCTAATAACATTTACAATATACTGTAGTAATAATGGGTCATTTCAGTTACCACAGTATCAACTGGGTCTATGTCACATCAGGACATGCTAGAGAAATGTTTATTTCCTATAGAAACTAACTACTTCACGGAGAAGCTGGTTTAGGAACTGGCACAAGGGTAAGCTATTTTAGACCAATCCTTAGTGGAACATATGATCTGGTGTGAGAGGTAATAGTGTCGGGGCCACTTGGCAACAGTGATCATAACATGATTACATTTGCGTTAACAATGGAGGAAGGACTGCAAGGAAATCCACTGCATTAGCATTTAACTTTCAAAAGGAAGACTATGATAAAATGAGGAAGTAGTTAAGAAAAAAACTAAAAAGGGCAACTACAAAGGTTAAGGGTTAAATCAGGTCTGGGCACTGTTTAAAAATACTATTTTGGAAGTCCAGACTAGATGTATTCCATGTTCTAAGAAAGGTGGAGGGAAGGCCAAACAATTGTCGGCATGGTTTAAAGGTGAGGTCAGAGAGGCTGCTACAGCCATAAAAACGCCTGTCAGAAAATGATAAAAAAGGGGCCACCTATCATATAATTTCTAGGTAGTTCACAAAGATACATGCATATTTAAAATGCACACACAAACAAGAATGACATTACAAAGTTAACACATAATATTAATTAAAAATAGCTTTATAAACGTACATAGAAACATAAAATGATGGCAGATAAAGACAATATGGTCTATCCGGTCTGCCCATCCATAAGAACTATTAAGTTCTACAATCCCTTCCTTTTCTTCAAAGATCTTGTGTTTTTCCGATGCTTTCTTCAATTCAGATAGTTCTTGTCTGAACCGCTTCCACTAGGAGGCTATTCAATGCATCCATCACCCTTTCTGTAAAGAAATATTTTCTCATATCATTCCTGAGTCTATCCCCCTTCACCTTCATCCCATGACCCCTCATTCCAGAGCTTCCTTTCAAGTAGAACAGGACCATCTCCTGCGCCTTTATTCCATGGAGGTATTTAAAATAGAATGGGGGTCATTTTAGAAGCCCTATTTGTGCTTTGGAAATCTGAAAATGGACACAGAGACGTTCAAATCACAAAGACATCTCTAGAGCCATTTTAGAAGCCAGCTCTGGGGATGTCCCCAGCATGAGAATATTCAAATCTGAACGGGGGTTGGGAGGAGGCATGGGCAGGGCATTCCCAGGAACCTGGAGGCTTGGCCAGTGTGTTCCCAGGAACCTGGACGTCTCTGCCTGATCACAGAAGTGTCTTGGATGGCCGTCATCACATCTAACTTTAGACCTACTCCAAGGCATGAACAGTGATGAACAAGCATCTAAAAATGCTTGTTTTAGCTGAAACGTATCCAGAGAATATAGAGAAGAAAGCACTCTATCATCCCCAGTACTCAGCACAATGTCAGTGACAGCATCATCTGAACCCTGGCAGTCCTGTTCCAGACAAACAGTCTCACAATTAGGCTATCCTAGGCATTGGGACTCTATAATACCATTCTGGGGATATCTATGTAGATGTCCCTGCAGATGTCCATATTGGGCAAATCCAGGTATGTAAATCACGTCAGCATCTAGATGTACCTGCATTTTTTTTCAGATATTTTGGTTTAGACAGCCCTGATTGCACTTGGCCATTGCTTGACTGTTATTTGTTTCAAAGATTTAAACAATGGAATACTCTGAAATTGTTCATTTGAATATAATACCTAACCAGCTACATAGGACTGCAGGGAAAACCGTAAACCCATACTATTCCTTATACAGTTGTGGTAAACATTATTGGCACCCTTGCTGTTCAACCCCCTTAATGTCCAATATCTCCTAAAAAAGAGTGGCCAGTGAAATGACTTTGGACTATATATGCACACATATTTGACACATAGGGGTATGTTTACTAAACTGCGTTAGTGCAATTCGCGTTAGGAGCCGCGGTAGTGACAGAAACCCCAAATAAGGACATGGGCGATACATCGTCACCACTAATGCGCGTTCAAAAAATTAACGAGCGTTACCAGGCGCCGTGGCGCGTTACTGCGCATTAATCGTAAGAAGACGTACAGACACAAAGCACTGAAACAGAGCTGTAGCACAATGGTTACGGTACTGACCGCTGTTACAGGCAGCATGGGTTCGAGTCCCCAATGTGCCTAATGCAGAAGGCTGTCCCAGGCATCACCCTGTACATTACAGAGGGAATTAAGAGGCATGTTTTTCTTTACGTTGAGTATTGGTGTCAGAAACACATCCTCGGAGTGTGCCTAGCCACGTACGTTGGTGTGTGCGAGGTTGCATGCGTTGGTACGTGCGTAGCTGCGCGTGTACAATCGTGCGTGGGTACGTGTGTTTTTACCAGTGTGGGCATCTTATATTACAGACTCTGTAGGGTGTCTTGCACCTATGCATTATGCTAACAGATGTACGTGTGATGGCCTATGGTTTATCAGAGCCTGTGAGCAGGTGCTGGAGTTTCACAGGGTTGGATTGTGCCAGTCACACACCCATGATGCACTGCACATGCAAATCAGCTGTCCACAGATACACACCATGGGGAATGCACACCCCCACAGCACCTCGGCCTGGGAGGGGGAACTGACCATGTGCACCCCCACAGCACCTCGGCCTGATAGGGGGTACTGACCGTGTGTTGTACTGGCACAGAGTAGCTACACACCGTCACATTGTGCGGGTACTGTGCTCACCCTGAGGCGCCCAGCACTAGGTCCACAGCACTGTCCATGGCTGAAAGAGGCCATGGCGCAGGTCCAAAGCAGTGTTACTGTGTGAGATAGGTAGCTTCTGCAGGAACACCTTGGACATCTCTGTCTGATTCAGTCAGGTGTAGCCCCCATGCACCACCACCCCCCTCCCCAGGGCTGAGGGTGGCAAACAGGGTCTCCCATCAAAAAATCCACAGTCTACCTCCCTGCAAAGGTGGCAGTAGAGGGGAACATTAACCCTAGTCCTGCTGAGGAACAGACACCCCACAGGGCAGTCAATGCAGCTCTGTACACAGCCATAACACAATAGCAAACAGACATTAGGCCTGGATATGGTATGCTGCACCCCACCACTATCTGATATTCCCCTGGTGCAAGCCATCAGCCTCTGCACACCACTCCATCACAACACCTACCAGCTGCAAACAGTCTGCTAATACCCAGTGGAGATGCCTGCACCCAGAACTGGGATGGCAGCACACACAGCAAGCAGATACATCAGTGACTGGGCCCCAAAAAGAAATCCATATTTATCACATGAGAGAAATACTCGATAGCACCATGGGAGTGCCTAGCCATGCTGTGGTCACTGCACAGTCAGGGTGAGAGTGATCTCTCAGCAGGATATACTGAGGTCACCCTGTCTGTGTAGGTGGTGGCCGGGCACTACAATGTGCCTGTCACTGCCCTATGCCCTGTGCAGATCCACCCTGGCCAGGCCACCCTGTCCGGCCTATACCCATGGTACCTTGCTCCTCATTATGCACATTGGCAGCCCAATACTGGCAACATTGCTGGCAGTGCGGGCTGTGGAAGGTGTTTGCAGCCACCACACACTGGATAGACCAGGGGTCTCCAACTCCAGTCCTGGAGGGCCGCAAACCAGTCAGGTTTTCAGGGTATCCCTAATGAATATGCATGAGATATATATGCATTAGAAATAGCCTGCCATACTGACTGGTTTGTGGCCCTCCAGTGCTGGATTTGGGGACCCCTGCCATACACCTCTGTCATGTATGATTGTGAGTGGGCAAGGTACAGATGTCCTCGACATCAAAAGGGTAGATAGAATGTGTCACATCCCTCCTCGTTTCTCACCACCACCAAAAAGTTGTCTAATAGACAATATTTTGGTGGTGGTGAGAAGCGAGGAGGTATGTGACACATTCTATCTACTCTTTTGATGTTGAGGACATCTGTACCTTGCCCACTCACAATCTTAAATGACAGAGGTGTAAGGTGGGGGTCCCCAAATCCAGCACTGGAGGGCCACAAACCAGTCAGTTTGACAGGCTATTTCTAATGCATATATATCTCATGCATATTCATTAGGGATACCCTGAAAACCTGACTGGTTTGCGGCCCTCCAGGACTGGAGTTGGAGACCCCTGGGATAGACAGACAGCCACCCCCACACCTATGCCAGCATTGTGCTACTACAGGGGTCTCCAACTCCAGTCCTGGAGGGCCGCAAACCAGTCAGGTTTTCAGGGTATCCCTAATGAATATGCATGAGATATATATGCATTAGAAATAGCCTGTCAAACTGACTGGTTTGTGGCCCTCCAGTGCTGGATTTGGGGACCCCCACCTTACACCTCTGTCATTTAAGATTGTGAGTGGGCAAGGTACAAATGTTCTCGACATCAAAAGAGTAGATAGAATGTGTCACATACCTCCTCGCTTCTCACCACCACCAAAATATTGTCTATTAGACAACTTTTTGGTGGTGGTGAGAAATGAGGAGGGATGTGACACATTCTATCTACCCTTTTGATGTCGAGGACATCTGTACCTTGCCCACTCACAATCATACATGACAGAGGTGTACGACAGGGGTCCCCAAATCCAGCACTGGAGGGCCACAAACCAGTCAGTATGGCAGGCTATTTCTAATGCATATATATCTCATGCATATTCATTAGGGATACCCTGAAAACCTGACTGGTTTTCGGCCCTCCAGGACTGGAGTTGGAGACCCCTGTGCTACTATAGAGGTGGTCAGCAGCCATACCCACCACACCAGTCCTGGGCATAGTACAGGCATGGATATGGTACACAAGACTGTTGGGGGGTCACTCCCCAGGGTGGTGAACACTGTCAGAGACCAGACCTGCAGCACACACCGCAGACATCAGAATGATTGTTATGGTGGAGCTCAATGAGCAAAATGTGCTTAACGTAGGAATTGATATCTGCCAGTTATCATAGGAAACGTTTGATAGCTGTGTACCATATACCCAGGTGTAGGGTGGCATTGCTAAGGTATGCAACTGCTAGTGTTGGGAGATACAGGCAGGGCCCAATGTCTTGCCTCTCCAGGTGGCATTGGCCAATGGGGCCTGTGGGTGTGTGTGTGTCCCTGTTGGCTGCTGCTTTATGGCAGAGTTCCCCAACTCCAGTCCTGGTGTTCCAAACACTGTTCGGGTTTTCATGCTGTCCCTCATAAATATGCATGAGCTACATCTGCATACCATGGGGGTGGTACATAGTATGCAGCACAGCCATCTTTATTAGAGGCAGCATGAAACAGGAATGGTGTGGGGCCCTCCAGGACTGCATTTGCGGGACTCTGCTTTAGGTAATGTGCCTGTTTCTGGTGTCTGTGTTTGGTGTGGTAAAATATAGGCCATGCATATGTTCTCTGCAATAAAGGAGTGTCTTTACTATCACTGTTTAGTGGTGGGTAAAACTATGGGGACTGGGTTGGCAGGAGCCCCAGCTGGGATTTGAACCTGTGACTCTCTGGTCTTACAGGCACTGGCTGTGTCTGTTGCACCACACTGTGGCCACAGAGACAGTGCAGTCCCTGGAGTTAGTTAAACCAGCCTGACGAGTCAGAAACCCTGCTCTGCAACAGGTTTACTGTGGCCTCATTTACCTTGTATGCAGACAAAGGTGCACATAAACCTCAGAAAAGACCTCACAAAAGGGGCACACACCCATAACCAAGCTGGGCAACAATGATATCATTGGGAAACATTACACAACACTCCCAGGACAGCTCCATTACAATGAAATGATCTTTAAAAGGGTCTGCGGAGCGTAGACCCTTCCACACATCATTTCTTTTTTTTTGGTGCTTAGTGTTGTTCCTTGTTGCCCATTGCTATCACTGTTGCCCAGCTGAATTATGCTTTTTAAAATGTTTCTTGTGGTCATTTTTAATGTTTTATGTGAAATTTTGTTCTGTGCACATGTATCACACTGCTCACGTTTTGTGGGTTTCCCCGGTTTTTCTGTACATTGCTGACGTAAATGGTTTCTCTTCCCTTTAAATGCCTTTAACGACAGGTTTTCATTCGCGTTGGAATTGAGCTCAGAAATTCAGCGCGTTAGTATGAGGGGAGCCTCTCCCCGCCCACTCTCTGCCCATTGACCCCTTCTCTCCGCCCACTCTCCACTTTCTGCGCTGTTTTAACGCGCCGCGGGACTTTACGATCGTTAACTATGCTTAACGCGCGTAGTATTACGTTAACAGTCATTAGCGCGTCGGTGCGCACGTTATACGGTACTTACGGTCGTTAATGTCGTATAACGCGCGTTAGTCACGTTTACCGCACTTTAGTAAACATGCCCCCTAGTGTTAGAAAGCTAGGACTGGGTCAAAATTTATGGGTCCTCCAGCAGGACAATGATCCAAAACATACATCCAAAAGTACAAAATAATGGTTAAAAGGAATAAATGGACTGTTTTAAACTGGCCAGCAATGAGCCCTGATCTCAATCCAATAAAGAACTTTTGGAAAGAGCTGAAAACTGCCATTGATAAAAGGAATCCTGGAAACATTCATCGGCTGGAACAAATCACAGTTGAAGAGGTGGAGAAACTACCAACAGACAGATATACAAAACTTATAAATGGCTACAAGAACCATTTGGAGAATGTCATCACTGCCAAGGGTTGCGCAACCAAGTATTAGTGAAGGGTGCCATTAATCCTGCCCCGGTCATATTTTGCTTTTTCCCCCAGAAATTACTACATCTAAGTTTCACAGACATTTTTTTTTGTTGTATATCTTTGAACATACTATTACAATACTATGATGACCATACAGTTTTATTATTTTATTATTTATTTATTAGAGTCTCTTTTATACCGCGCTATTCAGCATCAGTGCGGTTTACAATGAACAATAAAATACACATTTCCGATGGTACTTTGTGTTTACAGTTGAACAGGTAATGCAACTTGGCTAACAGGGTAACAATTTACAATTTAAGACATAATTGGGAACTCTTTTGACTTCAGTCAAGGGGGTTCTGAGAGGCTTGTGAGGATGGTGCAGCGTCCACATTGGCTTCTGGGTAAAACTGGAGGAAGAGGTAAAGTTTTAAGGCCTTTCTGAACTGAAATAAGTCCTGGATTGATCGGATGCCGTGAGGGAGGCTGTTCCAGTACCTTGGTGCGCAGAAATTGTAGGCCCTGCCTACTGTTGCCTTGGTGCATTGTGTTATTAATTTTGGGACTACCAGGGTGTTAAGTGTTACTGATCTTCTGTCCCTATTGAGAGGAGTTGTCTGGATTAGTTCAGTCAATGATGCCGACGAAAGCCCTTTAATAACCTTGAAGGTAAGTAGTAAGGTCTTGTAAGTGATTCTACCTTGTATCGGGAGCCAGTGGAGATGTTTTAGAATGGGTGTGACATGGTCTTTCCTAGAAGCGCCATGTAGAACTCTTGCTGCGGCATTCATTGCAAGTTGAAGTGGATTTAAGGTGGCTTGAGGGAGACCTTGCAGGATTGAATTTGCATAATCAAAATGCGGTATGATTAGTGCCTGATAGATGGTTCTGAAATCATCAGGTGCAAGCAGGGATCTTAGATGTCTAAGGGATCGGATTTTATGGTATATACCGCTCTTACAATGTTTCCTATGTGCGCCTTCATATCCAAGTGCTGGTCTAAGGTCACGCCAAGGTATCTGATAGTGGGCTTGGTCTGGAGATCTGCATCCTTCACTTTTATGAAAGACGGAGCAGTGAAGTTTCGATTCCTTGTAATAAATAAAACCTCCGTTTTCAAGTGTTGGATCCTAAGGTTTTGGGATTGCAGCCAGTTAGAAACTTCATTTCCAATTATTTCTCAAGATATTGTAAACATACCTAAAATCAAGGGTGCCAATAATGTTGACCACAACTATATACAGCATCCAAAAAATTCAGATAGTCTTAAATTGGATATGATATTGCTGTGAGAGCCAATGTAGCTTGGTCAATGTTAGGGAAATATGGTCATATCGGGCTAAACTGGCAATCAAATCTTCTGCAGAATTCTGTGCCAACTGCATTGCCTTTAGGATATTATTAGATAATCCTCCATAAATTACACTACAGTAATCTAGACCAGGCAATCCTAAACCTTGCACAACACTCTGAAAACAATCCTGATCAAGCACGTATTTCAATTTTCTAAGAATTTACGCTGCCTGACTCCACCCGCCGACTATCACAGAGACGCTGCTGGACACATAAAAGGAGCACCATCCAGCGCACACAAGACTCCAGCCAGCCTCCAGCAGCTCAGCTGCCATCTGCCCTGCTACCCGATCGGGTCCGAGCTGGCGAGCACGCTGCCTGACTCCACCCACCGACCATCGCAGAGACGCTGTGGGACACATAAAAGGAGCGCCATCCGGTGCGCTCACACCTGGCGGGCCCGCGCCTGAGTAGCTGGGAAAATTAGGCGGCGGGACAAAAGAGAAGGTACATCTGCTTAGTGTTAAAAACAACCCAAACCACGCAACTGTGAAAATTGTAAGTTGGTCATGCGAAAATCAATGCAATCACACACGTAGTAACCTAACAAATGTGGAAGTAGCCAAACACGATCTGTTTTAGCTGTAAGAATCAACTACTGGTGCTAACCAGACCTGCTACTGTATAAACCATCTACTGTATAAACCTGCTAGAACTATCTACTGCAATGCTATACTGATGCAAAGTTACCCTACAAAATCTGTATAACCCAGTTAGAAGTATCTACTGTATAAACCTGTTAGAATTATCTACTGTAATGCTCTAATAGTACAAAGTTGACCTACAAGATCTGTACTAGCCGGTTAGAATTAACTTCTGTAATCATCCATGACAAAATAGAAACACAGCCACACTCGAGCCACCCATGTCATTACTCCTCCTACTCTCCAAGCCTACCCATTGCTTAGATATGCGACAGCCTACCCTTATATTGTCAGAGGTCCCTGACCAAATTCGGCTCCCCTACATTCAAGATGGCACCTTCCTTACTAGCCTTCATCAGCTGCTACCTCCTCGCTAACCTATTCTACAGTACCTTGACTCTCACCACCAGCTACAGCCCAATTCCAGTCCTACAAGGCCTAGGAAGGAGATGCTCAGGTAGCCACCGTTGGCCATCTGCAGAAACTAAGCAGAACCTACACCCACACTTGCTCTACATATCCCTAAAAGCATACCACAAAGTCCCAGGTAGAGAAGCACCTAAATCCTCGCAACCTAACATGCACCCTCATAAATGCATGCTCAGTCTGCAAGAAATGGCCAGCCATATCCGATCTTATAACCAACTACAATTTAGATATTCTACTGGTCACAGAGTCATGGTTGTCTGACTCAGATTCAGTCCTTTCAAACCAACTCATCCCTCCCAACTTCTCAATCCACACCTGCCACAGAACCAACCGAGGAGGCGGGGGCGCTTTTATCCTTGTAAAGACTGAGCTCCAATTTCAACTACTCGCTTCCACTAGTACTACACACCTGGATTCAAGCACCATAACCAACAAATACAACTCCATCAGTCTAATTTATAGATCCCCGTCTTCTTCCCCCGAAGACCTCTCGAACATAATAAATCTCGCCTGCAACCCCAAGAACCCACACATACCAAACTGGGTAATGGGTGACTTTAATTTGCCAGCACTCCAAAGCACCCACTCTGAAGCCTTCCTTGAAGCACTCAATGAGCTAGGTTACAAACAAATATAATCGATGCCCCTGTCCACTTAAAAGGAAATACACGCGACCTTGTCTTCGCCCCACTACCAGCCATATGCCCAAACTACAACCCCGACCTATCCATCACTCCAGTCCCATGGTCCAACCACAGTTTAATTAAATTTCAGATTCCCATGAATCAAGGTCGCAATACTCTGCAGAAGGCAGCTAATGCTTCCTCAGCACTCACAGGACACTTTCAGCTCTTCAACAAAGAGGAATTCATTGAAAAAGTCCTACCAAACCTCAGCTTGGTATCTCCCAACCTGGACTCACTGATATCCACCTGGAACAACAGCCTTAGCTCCTTTGCATGTCTACCTGACTCAAATAAGCTACCAGGAAGAAGAAAATCAGCACGATGGTACTCCTCAGAAATACGGACATCACTACTCTTTTTCAGGAAGCTTGAAAGACGACCAGACAGCCTATACATCCCACTTAAAAGTACACCGCGAAGCAGTCTCCAAGAAAATAAAAGAATATCACTCTGAACTCCTTCTACGCTCCCTAAACAAACCTCATGACCTCTTCAACATCGTCAAGACCCTGACTAAAGAGCCTTCGCCCACCCAACCAAGCCTACTAGACCCTCAGGAATTTGCTGACTACCTATGAGCCAAAACCAGCCTAACCAACACCGCCACTAATTTCAAATCAGGCCACAAACCATACTACCTAATGCCGCTGACCTCCTTCATGCCCCCTTCCAAGAGAAGCATCGAGGACATCATCATATCTATCAACACCACCACAGCCCCCAATGACCCTTGTCCAGCATTCTGGATAAGATCGCTACGTGCGGAATTCAGCCCATCCCTAGCCAAGTTCATGGAGCTCTCCTTCTCAAGGGGAGCTTTCCCACCGATTCTAAAACAAACATCCATTTGGCCCCTCCTAAAGAACAACAAGCTGAACCCCCAAAAGGCGGAATCCTATCGACCGATCTCCAGCATCCCCATGCTGGCCAAGATAATCGAGAAGGTCGTTCAACGCCAAATCCAGCACCACATCGAGATCACCGCTCCTCTCGATCCATGCTAGCATGGCTTTAGAGAGTTAAATGGCTTTGAGACACTCCTCACTACTCTACTCAGCACCTTAATCACAGGGATTGCTAACATCAGACAAGGTTTTAATCTTCATGGATATTACCGCTGCGTTCGACTTTGTCAACCACAAGATGCTCCTTGCACGCCTCCAAGATAAGGGAATCCATGGTTCAGCTTTGAATTGGTGCAAGTCAAACCTATCAGACAGATGGCAATAGGTACGAAATGACTCCATGACCTCTGAGCCTTTTCAACAAAAGCAAGGTGTCCCCCAAGGCTCCTCACTCTCAGCCCTCCTTTTCAACATATACAGGGTGGCCCAAAAAAAGTGAGAACATCTCGTAAATTAAAAGCTTAAATTGTTTACTTATTTACCTTTTTTAGCTATATAACGTCTTTATTTCGACAATGTCCGGTCACCATCTTTGTTTTTTAAATTTGTCAATCGTTTACATCTGTCTTTTTGGATTTTTAAATAACTTATATGCTACAAGATGTTCTCACTTTTTTTGGGCCACCCTGTATATGCAGTCCATCTGTTCAATCATCCACTCCTTCAATATCTCCTGCTTGGTGTATGCCGATGATATCCTACTTTTCACACCATTCTCTATTGACCAGCCTGACTTCGCGCCTTTAACGAAATGCTTCGATGCTGTCACCGACTGGCTCCACACGCAAAGTGTCAGAATCAATTTCAACAAGACGGATGTCCTATTCATCACCAGAAATCAATCCTTTACCCCTCCTGCTTCGATTAAGGTGAGAGATGCGGAGCTGCCAAGCAGGCCCACCATTTCATACTTGGGTATCACACTAGACCAGCAGCTTGACATAAAAGCACAGATAAGCAACACCATCAAAGCAATCTATCACAAAATACGGACTATTCATCACCTACGACCCCTACTAGAGCCGGACGACTTCCGGACGATCTTTCAAGCACTGGTAACCCCCCACTTCGACTACGCCAATGCCATTCTGCATGGACTCCCTAAGAGCACACTGAACCCACTACAACTAGCAATGAACGCCGCTGCCCACATCCTGCATGGAGCCTCCAGAAGAGATCACATAACTCCAATCTTGAAACACCTCAACTGGCTTCTGATCCACTGCAGGCTCACATTCAAAGCACTACTGCTGACCTTCAAAGCCATTAACAAACTGTCCTCCACCTTCCTCACGGACCTTGTCCACCCCACTCCTCTGAACAGATCCAGAAGGTCATTCGCTACTAACACACTCGCAATCCCCAATACAATATCAAAATGCTACCGTGCAACAAAGAACAGAGCCTTTGTATACTATGCACCTACACTCTGGAATGCCCTCCCAACCACTATCCGAGCTATTATTGACCTCACGCAATTCAGGAAGGCACTAAAGCACCATCTATTCCTCCAATATTATGCCCATACCGATGACTTAACACAACCCAGCATACCCTCCCACCCATCATGATGACACCATAAACACACATACGTCATATTGATGTAACCATGTAAATAGTTATTCAGATCATGTCATGTTGACAGAAACATATTTGTAACATAATTGTTCAGTTTTGTATATAGTTACCCCTGTTGAAATCCAAGTTGTAATACCTGTTTTTTGTAAAGTCAGTTATGTTTCAGCCTGCATTGTACAAATTAATGATACTTGTAAACCTCACTGATTCTAAAGAGTGCGGTATAAAAAAGATTTAAATAAATAAAATAAATAAATTTATAGTAAATATTGTGCACAATCTCCATGTTTGGTTTGAATGTTGACCATCGATCTAGCACTATTCCCAAGTAAATAATTTCTTCCTTTATTTGAACATCATGGGGTATGTTTACTAAACTGCGGTAACGTAGCAGTGGCAGCAGTAAGTCCCACAGAGGGTGGAGAGAGGGCGGAGAGAAGGGATCAATGGGAGGAAAGTGGGCGGGGAGAGACTCCTTTTACACTAACGCAGGGAAATGAAGGGTCGAACATTACCGGGACTGAAAACCTGTCGTTAGATGCACATTTGCAGGAGGGTGAAACCATTTCATCGTCAGCAATATACAACATAGGCAGGGAGCCCAAGAAAAGTGATAGTAGTGCTCCATTTGCAGCAACAGCATAGTGCCCAAGTATGAAAGGCCACTATGGCGATGGTGCATATGGGGCATAGGCGGCTGCAGGCGGGACATGTAGTGGGGGCAACTGGGGCACAGGGTGGACTAGGCAGTCACCTAGGTGGCACATAGGAACATAGAAACTGTACATCAGCAAGACAGCAACTGACAAAGGCCAAACACAATCCACCTACATCTACCTGGTCCACCCTAGCTAATAGTTTCCAGGGCACCGACCTGACATCCCCACAGCCAACCCTTACCCAAGTGGAAGGGACATAATACTGGTAGGTGGTGATGGGGGGGAGGGGGCGTGAGGATGCCCATGCATGCCTCCCCACCTCAGAACCCGCTCCCTAGGCGACCGACAACCCACACAGTGGATGGCCTGGGACTGCGCACTACCAGCACCAACAGCATATGGTCATGTCAGCATGGCAGGGGTGTGTGTGCCCATGCTGGAGGTGGCAGTGGCACCTGCCTGCAGTGGACCTAGGCCATGCCCTGTACCAGTATATGGTGTGCAGTGCACCATAAAAGGTCTCGCTGAGGAAAAGTAAGGTAGCTCCAGGGACAACTGTGCATCTGTTGGTAACAGTGTGGTGTAGTACACACAGCCAGTGTGTTGATAAACAGACAGTCACAGGTTCAAGTCCCAGCTGTGGATCCTGCAGAGCATGTCCCCATATTTTACCCTACAATGCAGATAAAACAGCAACATGTGCAAAGCCCAAAGCAACGGCAAACAGGGGTACAAACACCCACTCACACAGGCTCCACAATCCAAAGCTGCATAGAGAGTCAGGCTGTTGGCTCCAGCACAGAGATGCAGTTATCACCAGAGCACTACTACTACCTCCTGCACAGTTTATCAAGGCCGGCACTGTGATCAGGACCAGTGTGGCGGGCAGGGTTGCCAACCACCCCTATCCTTGCACAATGCTGCAATAGGAGTGTGCATGTGTGTATATCCATCCATTGTTCTGTGGCTGCCCACACCTCACTGGGCCCACAATGTCCCACTGTTACCAGCATTAGCCTGAATATGTGCATAATGAGGAGGAAGGTATTGTGAGTATGGCCCGGACAGGGCGGATTGGCCAGGATGCATCTTCACAGGGTATGGGGCAATGGCTGGGACACTGTAGTGCCCGACCACTGCCTGCATGGACAGGGTGGCCACAGCATGTCATGCTGGGAGGACACTCTCACTCTGACCAAGCAGTGACCATGGCATGTCTAGGTTCCCACATAGCGCTCTACACTATTTGCTTCCAGTGGTACTTGTGTGTTCCCAGTGCTGGGTACAATCACTGAGATACCTGATTGGTGCACATAGTTTCTCTGTGAGTATGCCTTATGGACTGGTTACTAGATTGTCTGCAGTTAGTTTGTGTATGGTTGGAACACCTTGTAGAGTGCTGCAGGTGCAGTCTGACTATGTCATCTGCTGGTGAATGGCAGAGTGAGGTGTGAGGCAGTTGAGGTTTTCCAGACCTAACTCCAGCATTACTTGATGGTCTACCACTGCCCCAGTCACAGGTTTTTGCTCTAGCCCACCAGCCGTGCGGGGGCGGGGGGTGCGTGGGGGGGGGGGGGGGCGGGGGGGGGGGGTGGGGGGGGGGGTGGGGCGGGGGGGGGGGGGGGGGGGGGGGGGGGGGGGGGGGGGGGGGGGGGGGGGGGGGGGGGGGGGGGGGGGGGGGGGGGTGGGGGGGGGGGGGGGGGGGGGGGGGGGGGGGGGGGGGGGGGGGGGGGGGGGGGGGGGGGGGGGGGGGGGGGGGGGGGGGGGGGGGGGGGGGGGGGGGGGGTGGGGGGGTGGGGGGGGGGGGGGGGGGGGGGGGGGGGGGGGGTGGGGTGGGGGCGGGGTGGGGGGGTGGGGCGGGGCGGGGCGGCAGGGGGGCTGGCTGGCTGTCTTATACCAGCAGGATGGAAGTTGCTTCACCAGAACTCAGGCACCCATCCCTTACCTACAAAAAGGGTGATTGTGGGCCCTTTGGGCTACATACTGTTTACCATTTTGACCTGTAGAGGCACTGCTACACAAATCTCCTGCAAGTCTAGAAACTCCTTTGCCCTAATAACATGTGCCCATGTTAACCAGACCCTAACACTGGGTATGCACTAATCTGGTGGTGTCTGGTCCCAGAGAACCACATGCGACTGCAGAATAGAGATGGATACCAAATTACCTTTGGATGCACTGCAAGGAACACCTGTCACACACTAGCAGTGATAGGGATGTACAGCAGGACCCATCCCTAGCACCACATATACTGGGGAACTAGTGCTGGGCGCCCATCCTATCCCTCAGGGTGAACACAGAACCTGCACAATGGCATGGTCTGTAGCTACTCTGTGCCAGTATCACACACTGTCAGTTCACCTTTCCAAGCTGAGGTACCAGAGAGGTGCAGACCCCATTTGGTGATTAGCTGTAGACAGCTATTCTGCATGTGCATTGCATCATGGTATTGGTGGGGTTACCCTATCCTGGCCCTCAGAGCAGACAGTTTGTGCAGTGACCTGCAGTCCTTCTGTACCCAGCCATTGCTGTGAGATACACCATGGAGGTATAGCCTCCTGGTTAATACAATGCCATTCTTAGCAGTGTTCATGGGTTCAATTCCTCATTGTTCCCTCCTTTCATGCCTGTCCTACTCAAATAGTTTGCATGCCTGTAACAGTCATATTTTGGCAGAGCTGTGCTGCCAGCCCATAATACCCTCGCCACAGTTGCCAACAGTCCTTCGGTCCGTCTATCTGCATCTGTCAACTGTGTAGAGTTCTGTCTGCCTGTGCGGGCTACCACCCCATGTCATGCACTGCTACCCTTTCCTGCATTGCACCTCTTTGTTCTTGCCTTGCCTGTGTCTGATCTGCATGGCACCACCACTCCTCTGTCCACCCATCATTGTAACTATCCTGCCACCTCTGCCTCCACTGGGGGACACGTTTTCCCAACAACTGCCACCCACTGTCTTTCCAGTACTTTAAATTGTCAATAACCTGTGCTGTGGTACAGTTGCCCCCAACATGTTTGTCAACAGTACTGGCATCCACATGGGATGCCCGCAGATATGGCAGGTCTAGCAGCTCCCAGCTCTTCCTCCTTCAGTCACCTGTTCATTGCCTTCCCTGAGTGCTGTATCTAGTGTTAGGGCTACATCTGTCTCTATGCCTCACAGGTCATGCATGTCCTCCTGAAGCACCTTGCAGCCCTTAGGGCACACTAACCTAGGGCACCGTAACCTTATTAGGCCACCTTTTTTTTTTTAAATTATCATTTATGCAGTTTACAAAAATAATCAAGCAAAAGCTTGTACAGAAACAACTTGTTACAGCAATAATACAAAGAAAATTGTAAAATGAAACTCAACAAACAAGAGCATAATTAGCCCACTATTTACTGGGGAGCAGCATCGGAAAGGAACAACCAAGGATAGGTGGATCACTCAGAAACCATCAAAAGGGAGTGGCTAAACTCTAAGATGGCGGTGGAGCGTTAGTGGGCTGAACATGCCTAAATGCAAAGGCAAGCAAAAGGTTCCTCCCGCAGAGCCTTTACCTGCTGTATCTGTTGTAGAGGGTCCCATGGATCGTTTTGTTCAGCTGACGGAGCAGCAAAAGGGAGAGATTCCACCGGGCGCTACACCGTCAGTTGAGGTGGTATCGGCGTTGTCTGCCCTTGAGGCCTCTCTCTCCCCGATGAGCATCAACCGCCCTCATGTTTGACATGCCCGGTGACCCCTCCTGCGAGAAGAGATGAGGTCCTGCCCGGAATGGGTGGTGCAGTGTCTTGTGAGCGGGCCTTGCTTGAGGAGAGTCCCAGAGATTAGCCCAAGGTGTCGGGGGCTGTGGTTAGGCCATCTTAACCTATGGTTCCATAACCCAGGGTGCCTTCTAAGGTGCCTTGTCCAGGGGTGCCTAATACTGCACTTAGCCTATGGAGCCCTATAGGGCACCTTACAAAGTGCATTATGAGGCAGCTTATAAGGCACATTACAAGGTACCATAGAGGGCACCTTATAAAGCACTTAACAAGGCACCTTATAAGGCACATTTAGGAGGCAAATTAATTTTGAACGGCATAAGGCGGCGCACAGTTCTTTTTGGGCG
Source organism: Ichthyophis bannanicus (assembly GCA_033557465.1). NCBI lineage: Eukaryota > Metazoa > Chordata > Amphibia > Gymnophiona > Ichthyophiidae > Ichthyophis > Ichthyophis bannanicus. Next base: position 667,629,500 of record CM066035.1, read on the forward strand.
GCATAAGGCGGCGCACTGTACATTTTGGGCAGCATAAGGCGGCGCACAGTTCTTTTTGGGCGGCATAAGGCGGTGCACTGGTCCTCTTGGGCGGCATAAGGCGGCGCGCTGATGGGCACAAGGCAGCGCGCTGATGCACAAGCATAGGAACAGAGACACAGCACAATGGTTAAAACACTGACCAATGGTGCAGGGATCAGGGGTTCAATCTCTCACAATGCCCAGTGAACAAGGCTGGCTGAGGCAGTATATATTATGGTGAGGAGTGCTGTAGGAGGCTTTTTAATTTTATTTTGCTATCACTACTAGCAAACGCACTCACACAGCGTGTACACATACAGTGGCCCATAAGGCACATGTCACAGTGCACTGTCCGCCAAGGCACCCTAGAATGTCCCCTATAGGGCACCATATATGTTGCGACACAGGATAATGTACAGTGCACCTTATATGGACGGCAACCATAAGGTGGCCAATAGGGCGCCCTATAAAGCACCCTCAGAGGCACCTAATGGGTATAATAAGCTGAGGGTGGTTTTGCCGGCATTGACATATGTACAGTAAATAAAAATAAAGCTGTGGACAGCCCTATCAAAGAACCCCACTGTGGGTTTGAACCCATGATCTCTAGCTGCACAGGCAGTGACATAACCACTGGGCAACAGCTCTATAGTTGTCAGCAAGTCCCTGGCTGGCTGCAGAGAGCCGGCATATCACCTCACAGACAGTCTGCTGTTGTAAACAGGATAGGGTTAGGCCACCCGCACCCATGATGCACTGCACATGCAAATCAGCTGTCCACAGATGCACACAAGATGGGGAATGCACCCCCACAGCTCTCGGCCTGGTAGGGGGATGTGGCCGTGTGCACCCACACCGCACCTCGGCCTGGTAGGGTGTACTGAGCAGGTGTTGTACTGACTGGCACATAGTAGCTACACACCGTCACACTGTGCGGGTGCTGCGCTCACCCTGAGGCACCCAGGACCAGGTCCACAACACCCTCCATGGCTGAATAAGGCCATGCCAGAGCTCCAAAGCAATGTTACTCTGTGAGAGAGGTTGTTTCTGCAGAAACACCTTGAATATCTCTGTCTGTCTGAGTCAGGGGAACCCCTTATGGCCACCTAGGTGGGCCATGCACCACCATTCCTCCCCCTCCCCAGGTGGAATAACATTGGCTCCGATCAACATGCTACCTCCCTGCAATGGTGGCAATAGTGTAGACCATCAACCCAAGTCCTGCCATGGAACAGACACCCTACAGAGCAGTCAAAGCAGCTCTTTACACATCCATAACACAATGTCTGACAGACATTAGGCCTGGATGTGCTAAGTTGCACCCCACCACTATCTGCTATTCTCCTGCAGCAAGCCATCAGCCACAGCACAGCACTCCAATAGGACACAGACCAGCTGGAAAAAGTCTGCTAGTTAGTCCTGGTGGAAATGCATGCACCCATAACTGGGATGGCAGTGCACACCAGCAGATAAGTCAGTGTCTGGGCCCCAAACAGAAACCCATATATATCACATGGGAGAAATACTATATAGCACTATGGGGGTGCCTAGCCATGCTGTCGTCACTACACAGTCAGGGTGGAGTGAAACCCCTGAGGCAGATACAGAGGTCATCCTGTCTGTGTAGGTGGTGGCCAGCCACTACAATGTCCCAGCCAGTGCCCTATGTCCTGTGCAGATGCATAATGGCCAGCCCACCCTGTCTGAGCTATACCCATGGTACCTTGCTGCTCATTATGCACATTGGCAGGCCAATACTGGCAATAGTGCTGGCAGTGTGGGCTGTGGAAGGTGTTTGCAGCCAACACGCACTGTATAGACCAGGGGTGGGCACCTCCGGTCCTGGAGGGCCGCAGACCAGTCAGGTTTTCGGGATATCCCTAATGAACATGCATGAGATATATATGCATTAGAGATATCCTGCCAACCTGACTGGTTTGTGGCCCTCCAGGGCTGGATTTGGAGACCCATGCCTTACATCTCTGTCATTTAAGATCGTGAGTAGGCAAGGTACAGATGTCCTAGACATCGAAAGGGTATATAGAATGTGTCACATTCCTCCTCGATTCTCACCACCACCAAAAAGATGTCTAATAGACAATTTTTTGGTGGTGGTGAGAAGTGAGGAGGACTGTGACAAATTCTATCTAACCTTTTTGATGTCTTGGACATCTGCACCTTGTCCACTCACAATCTTAAATGACAGAGGTGTAAGGCAGGGGTCTCCAGATCCAGCCCTGGAGGGCCACAAACCAGTCAGGTTAGCAGGATATCTCTAATGCATATATATCTCATGCATATTCATTAGAGATATCCCAAAAACCTGACTGGTCTGCGGCCCTCCAGGACCAAGTTTGCCCACCCCTGGTATAGACAGACACACACTCCCACACGTATGCTAGCATTGTGCTACTATAGAGGAGTTTAGCAGCATTGCCCACCACACCAGTCCTGGGCACAGTACAGGCATGGATATGGTATGCAATACTGTTGGGGGACACTCCCCAGGGTGGTTAACACTGTCAGAGACCAGACCTGAAGCACCCACAGCAGACAGCAGAAAGATTGTTATGATGGAGCTCAAAGAGCAGAATGTGCGTAACGTAGGTATATCTATCTGCCAGTACTCATAGCACACGTTTGAGAGCTGTGTACCGTTTACCCAGGTGTAGGGTGACATTGCTGAGGTATGCAGGTGCTAGTATTGGGAGGTGCACGCAGGGCCCAATGTCCTGCCTCTCCAGGAGGCATTGGCCAATGGGGCCTGAGGGTGTGGGTGGGTGTGTCTGCCCCTGTTGGCTGCTGCTTTACGGCAGAGGTTCACAAATCCAGTCCAGGTTTGCCACACACTGTTCGGGTTTTCCTGCTGTCCCTCATGGATATGCATGAGCTACATCTACATGCCATGGGGGTGGTGCATAGATATACAGCACAGGCATTTGTATGAGTGGCAGCATGGAACCTGAATGGTGTGTGTTCCTACAGGACTGCATCTGTGAGACTCTGCTCTAGGTAATGCCCCTGGTCATGGTGTCTGTGCTCCGTGGGGTAAAAGGAAGGCGTATGACCCCAGCAATAAAGGATTGTCCTTACTATCACAGTTTAGTTGTGGGAAAAATATGTGGATATGATTGGTAGGGTTTTGAACCTGTGACCTTCTGTTCTTGCACACACTGTCTGTGTGCACTGCACCACCGTGTTGCCACATATGTGCTGGATTCCCTGGGAGGTCCATGACTGTACATCCGACAGGGCCTATCTGTTGCAGTGGACGGTGCCAGCCTGCACATGGCTAGGCCACTGTCTTCTGTGGCTAGCAGCCACTGCCCTCTCCACCACCTGTACACTTCCGCCAACATGCTGGCATGGCCTTATCTTGGAAAAGCATATGACCTGATTGACATGTGGCACTTTAGGACTGCATTTGGGGGACTCGGCCATCTGTAATGCCCATTGTTATGGTGTGTGTGCGGTGTTGGGTACAAAATGGGTGTGTGAACCATGCTTATGTGCTCTCCAATAAAGGGGTGTCTTTACTATCTCTGTTTAGTGGTGGGTAAAATATGGGAACTGGGTTGGCAGGAGCCCCAGCTGGGATTTGAACCTGTATCCCTCTGGTTCTAGGGGTACTGGCTTTGTCTGCTGTACCACACTGTGGCCACAGAGATAGTGCTGTCCCTGGGGATGGAAAACCTGGCCGGCGGAATCCTAAACCCTGCTCTGCACATTTGTACTGTGGGCTCATTCACCTTGTGGGGGGGCAAACGTGCAAATACACCCCGCAAATGACCGTGAAAAGAGGGGGGAAAATATAACCAAGCTGGGCAACAGTGGTATTAATGGGCGACCATAGAAAACACTCCCAGCACAGCTCCCAAAAAGGAAATGTTTTTGGAAGGGTCACCGCTCCGTAGACCCTTTCAGAAATCATTTCTTTTTTTGGGTGCATTCCTGTGAGTGTTTTTTATTGTTGCCCATTAATATCACTGTTGCCCAGCTGGGTTATACGTTTTTAGAATTTTGTTGTGGTCTTTTTCAATTTATATTTGCTATTTTGTTCTGTGCACATGTATCACACTGCTCACGTTTTGCTGGTTTCCCCGGTTTTGCTGTACATTGCTGACGGAAATGGTTTCTCTTCCCTTTAAATGCCCTCTACCACGAGTGTTTCACTCGCGGTAGTTTTTACATGGAAATTCGGCCCCGATAATGTGCGGGGAGCCTCTCCCCTCCCCTTCCCCGCCCATTAACCCCATCTCTCCGCCCCTCAGGAGCCTTCCTCCGCCCTCCGTTAGCCTTTCCACGCCTCTATCGGACATTTGCGGGCCCGTACTTGTGCGGGGCCCGTTAGTGTGCCGCGCACCTGTGCGGTGGTGACACGCACGTGTGCGGGGCGCTTGAGAGCACTTAAGTACCGCTTTTAGTGCGCTATTGTGCGGATGCGCAAATGTGCGGTTTTTAGTAAACATGCCCCTTAACCATTGTGCTGTGGCTCTGCTCTTTTTTTTTGCACTTCAGCGCGCCACTTATGCCTCCCGCGCAGCTATCTGATGCGCTAATGTGTGGGGCGCACAAGGGCGCCGCACACCTTAGTGCATATGTCAATCACGGCTTTTCTTTTTCAGGACGGAACGCCCACTCCTTATATGGCATCCGCTCACTACCGCGTCCCGCACTTTACCGGGGTTTTAGTAAACATACCCCTTAGCATTGTACAGACTTTTTTCAAAGATGACCAATGCAAGCATAACTAAGAATGTCTTCTACTGCCATCTATGTTATGATGCAAGGTATATCATGACAAACATATCACTTTCTACCTATTTTTATACTGTCTTAGAGTGCACTGAGATTACTTTGCAGTGTTCTGGGCATGCAACAGACTGGTATTTATAGTCTAGTTTGCATCAACATTTATGTATCATTAGTATTCATGCATAGTTTGCATCAGCACAACATTGTCAGTGAGAGGAGCAACTTAGGAAATGCACATTTTAAAGGGGGGTGGCCATTCACAGGTATATACTTGGAGATGGATAGGATCAAAAATGTCCATCTTTTCAGAATACAGTGAGTGCAGGGATGTACAAAATGTTTGCTGCATGATAGTCACAACAAAACAAATTGCTCTGTAGTGCTGGAAGATTAGATCCCCAGGTTGGAAGGCACTCAACTGGCTACTGGAGAGGAGCTGAAGACTTTTCAGAGTAAAGCCAGCATTTATGATGTGGTTGGATCAAAGCCCTTGGGACGTCTGACTGTTGATGTAGCTGTGCATGAAATGAGAGTCAAAAGTTGCAAAGATGTCTTACATATTGGGACATGGAATCTACGAAGCATGAACCAAGGGAAATTGGAGGTGGTCAAGAATCAAATGGAACGTGTACAACTTAATCTCTTGGGTGTCAGCAAACTAAAATGGACTGGCGTTGGGTACTTTGCATCAGATGATCACATGGTCTACTATGCTGGAAATGAAAGACAAAGAAGAAATGGTGTTGCATTTCTAATTAAGAAGAAACTTGCAAGAACTGTAATGAAATACAATCTAGTCAATGAATGCTTCATTTTTATTCGTCTACGAGGAATGCCTATGAACACAACTATAATTCAACTATATGCCCCAACAACAGCAGCAGAAGAGGATGAAATTGATGAGTTCTATGAACAAGTACAAGCTGAAATTGACCGAACATGCAAACAGCATATCCTGATAGTCATGGGTGACTAGAATGCAAAAGTTGGCAACAAAGAAGGTGGCAAAATAGTTGGAAAATATGGACAGAAATGAAGCTGGAGAAAGACTGATAGAATTCTGCAGCACCAATGATCTATTCATCTCAAACACCTTCTTCCAGCAACACAAGTGGCGACTGTACTCATGGATGTCACCCAATGGATTGTACAAAAATCAAATTGACTACATCTGTGGAAGTCAACGATGGAAAAGCTCTATAACATCAACAAAGACAACACCTGGAGTTAACTGTGGTACAGATCACCAACTACTAATATGCAAACTCAAGCTAAAGTTGAAAAAGAGCAAGCCACTCATGAATGTAGCAAAATATGATCTTGAGACTGTACCACTGAAATTTAAAGACTGCCTGCAAAATCAATTTGCTGATTTAGACAGAAATGACAGAGCTCCAGAAGAATTATGGGATGACATCAAGAAGGTTGTGTTGGAAGAAAGCAAGAAGTCTCTACAAAAGGTGAAAAAGCAAAAACGGCCAAAATGGATAACCGAAGAAACTCTGAAAATTACCCAGAAATGCAGAGAAGCTAAAACCAGAGGAAAAACAGAGGCAATCACAGAACTCAATAGAGATTTCCAACATGCAGCAAGACAAGACAAGGAGAAGTACTACAATGATGCATGCAAGGAAATAGAAGCAGAAACTAATAGAGGAAGAATACGATTTGTTTCCTAAAGCTAAGAGAGTTAAAGAAAACATTTCAGCCTCGAATTGGAATGTTACAAGATGCTCAAGGATCTATGTTAAATGATGCTGAGAAGATCAAGAAAAGGTGAAAAGAATAGACAGAGTATTTATATGATAAAGATCAAGCAGACCAAGAGCTGTTTCAACCTGTACCTCATGATCAGGAGCCATTGGTGATGAAAGAAGAAGTTGAAACAGCATTGAAAGCCTTAAGAACAAAGCACCAGGCATTGATGGCATTCTCATAGAAGTATTACAGCAATCTGATGCAACTGTTACCATACTTACAAGACTCTGCCAGGAAATTTGGAAGACAACATCATTGCCAACTGACTGGAAAAGATCTGTGTTTATACTGATACTAAAGAAAGGCGATCCAACTGACTGTGGAAATTATTGCTCAATTGCTCTGATCCCACATGACAGGAAGATTTTACTCAAGATTATTCAACAGAGACTACAACCATACCTGGAACAAGAACTACCTGAGATGCAAGCAGGGTTCCGGAAAGGTGTGGAACGAGAGACATCATTGCAGATGTGAGATGGATCCTTGAAAAAACTAAAGAATATCAAAAGGATATCTATTTGTGCTTTATTGACTACAGCAAGGCTTTTGACTGTGTAAACCATGAGAAACTCTGGGTCACATTAAGAAGCATGGGTATACCAGAACACCTGATTGTTCTCTTGTACAACCTTTACATTGATCAAGAAGCAACAGTTCAAACGGAACAAGGAGAAACAGAATGACTTAAAATCAGCAAAGATGTACGACAAGGCTGCATACTATCCTCCTATCTGTTTAATTTATATGCAGAACAAATCATTACAGAAGCAGGATTGTATGAATACAACTGAAGTGTGAAAATCGGTGGAAGACTCATCAACAACCTTCGATATGCTGATGATACCACATTACTGGCTGAACGTGAAGACAATCTGAAACATTTGCTTCTCAAGATCAAGGAACATAGGGGTATATTTACTAAACTGTGTTAGTGCAATTCGCGTTAGGAGCCGCGGTAGAGACAGAAATCCCAAATAAGGACATGGGCGGTACATCGTTACCGAGAACGTGCCGAGAATGCGCGTTACAAGGCGCCAAAAATGAACGAGCGCTACAGGGCAAGTTACCGCGCGTTAATCTTAAGAAGGCGCCAGGCATACAAGCACAGCAATAGAGCTGTAGCACAATGGTTACAACACTGACTGATGATACAGGGATCATGGGTTCAATTCCCCAGTGGGCCTAATGTATAAGGCTGGCTGAGGCAGCACCTTTTACATTTAAGTAGTGATTGTTGAGGCATTTGATGTGTATTTTAATTAGTGCTGCCAGCAAACACACCCTCACGGTGGCATAACCTAAGGTGCCGCATAAGGCACTCCATAGGGCACATTATAAAATGTACTGTCTGCCAAGGCACCCTATAATTTCCCCTATAGGACACCTTATAAGGCTGTGAACAAAGCCCTGGCTGGCTGCAGAAGAACTGCACGGCACCACACAAACTGTCTGCTGTGGTTACCAGGATAGGGTTAACCCACCCGTACCCATGATGCACTGCACATGCAAATCAGCAGACGAGAGATGGGCACAAGATTGGGTATGCACCCCCACAGCACCTCGGCCTGGTAGGGGCAACAGACCATGTGTGGCACTGCCACAGAGTAGCCACAGACAGTCACATTGTGCGGGTACTGTGCCCACTCTGAGGTTGAGGAGGGGCGCCCAGCCCCAGGTCCACAGCACCTTTCATGGACGAAATACACCATGCTGCAGGTCCCCATCAGTGTGTGATAGGTAGTTCCGTTAGACACACCTAGGATACATCTGTGTCCTGCTGTATGTCTAGTCCTTATGGGCAATGATGCACCCAGAATAGTGCATATCCAGTGTTAGTGCCATGGTTACCTGCTGTAGGTGAAAGGGAGGGAGGGAGAGGGTGTATGGACCCATAGGCAGATTATGTACCACCACACAACCCACTCTCTGTGGCTCATGGTGGGGAAACAGGATCACCCACCAATAGATCCACAGTCTACCTCCCTGCAATGGAAGCAGTAGAGGGGAACCATCAACCCCAGTCCTGCTGGGGAACAGACAGAGCGGTACACATCCATAACGCAATAGCAGACAGATGGCAGGCCTGGAAATGCTCAGCTGCCCCCCACCATTATCTGACATTCTCCAGCAGCAAGCCTCCAGCCGCTGCACCCTGCAAGGTGTTCCAGCAAGACACATACTAGCTGCAGACAGTCTGCCAGCTAGTCCATAGTGCATGGTCCTGGAGAAGATGCATGTACCCAGAACGGGGATGTCAGCATACCCACCAAGCAGATAAGTCAGTGATTGGGCCCCAAAACAAAACCCATAAATATCACATGAGAGAAATACTATACAGCACTATGGGGGAACCTAGCCATGCCATGGTCACTGCTCAGTCAGGGTGAGAGTGACCTCCCAGCAGGACATGCTATAGCCACCCTGTCCATGCAGGTGGTACCGGCACTACAATGTCCGGCCATTGCCCTATGCCCTGTGCAGATGCGGCCAGGCCAGGCTATTCCCATGGTACCTTGCTCCTCATTATGCACATTGGCAGGCCAATACTGGCAACAGTGCTAACAGTGTGGGCTGTGGAGGGTGTTGGCAGCCACCACACACTGGATATACAGACACACACTCCCCACACCTATGCCAGCATTGTGCAACTATAGAGGTGTTGGGCAGCCCAGGCCACCACACCAGTCCTGGGTACAGTGCAGGCATGGTTATGGTATGCAATACTGTAGGAGTCACTCCCCAGGTTGGTAAACACTGCCAGACACAAGACCTGTAGCACACTCCACAGATATCAGAAAGGTTGCTATGATGCAGCTCACTCAGAATATGTACTTAACATAGGAATTGCTATCTGCCAGTAATCATAGCAACCTTTTGATAGATGTGTACCATATTCCCAGGTTTAGGGTGGCATTACTAAGGTATGCAAGTGCTAGTATTGGGAGATGCACGCAGAGCCCAAAGTCCTGCCTCTCCAGGAGGCTTTGGATAATGGGGCCTGTGGGTGCGTGTGTGTCTGCCCCTGTTGGCTGCTGCTTTATGGCAGAGGTTCCCAACTCCAGTCCTGTGGTGCCAAACACTGTTCGGGTTTTCATGCTGTCCCTCATGAATATGCATGAGATACATCTGCATACCATGGGGGTGGCGCATAGAAATGCAGCACAGGCATCTTTATCAGAGGCAGCATGGAACCGGAATGGTGTTTGGCCCTCCAGGACTGCATTTGGGAGACTCTGCTCTAGGTAATGTGCATGTTTATGGTGTCCGTGCTCTGTAGGGTAAAATGTAGGTGTCTTGGGCATGTTTACGTCATCTGCAATAAAGGTGCTGTCTGTATTAGCACGTTGTAGTAGTGGGTAAAATATGGGGACTGGGTTGGCAGGAACCACAGCTGGGACTTGAACCTATGCCCCTCTGCTTCTGAATACACTGGTTTTGTGCACTGCACCACCTTGCTGTCACAGAGTAAGTACATTCCTTGGTGATACCATGACTGTTCGTCAGACAGGGCCCGTCTGTTGCAGTACACGGCACCCACCTACACAGGGCTAGGCCATGGTCTGCTCTGAGCAGCTGCCACTGCCCCCTCCACCACCAGTATCCATCAGCCACCATGCTGACATGCCCTTCTGCTGGTGGTGCTGGTGGTGCGCAGTCTCAGGCCATCCAGTGTGCAGGTAGGCGGCTGCCTAAGGTGCGGGTTCTGGGGTAGGGGTGCCTGCATAGACGTCCACGCTCCCCCCCAACCCCGCCTGCCAATGTTCTGTGCCCTTGGGGGTAGCTGTTGGGTACTATCCCCTGTGACACTGTGGGAAACACAGTCGTGCCCATGTTGGGCCTTCAGCAGTTGCTGTCTGGCTGCTCTGCTGTTTCAGCATTTGTATGGGCCAGCTAGGCATCACCCTAGTCCGCACTGTGGCCCAGCTGCACCAAAGCATGTGCCGCCTGCGGCCCTCTTTATCCCCTTTTCCGGCATCTGTCCAGTTGCCGTTCCGACATGCCCGCCCTGATGTTGCGGGACATGTGCACGCCATAGGAACCCTGTCCGATGGAGTGGAAAACCCTGAGCAGCGCTATTTCACTGTGGGCTCATTCACCTTGTATGGGGACGGAGTGTAGACCCTTCCACAATTTATATCTTTTCTATGGAGCTTTCTCGGGGGGGGGGGGGGAGGTTGATGTTTCTCATTAATACCACTATTGGCCAGCTTGGTTATGGGTTTTTTTCCAGTTTGTTGAGGTCATTTTCAGTGTTTATGTGCCCTTTTGTTCTGTGCACATGTATCACACTTATCAGTTTTTTTAGGTTTCCCTGCCTAGGCTGTACATTGCTGACAGTGAAATGGTTTCTCTCCCCTGTAATGTGCATTTAACGGTAGGTTTTCATTCGCGTTAGGATTTGGCTCTTCAGATCAGCGCGTTAGTGTGAAGGGAGCCTCTCCCCGCTCACTCTCCGCCCACTGACCCCTTCTCTCCGCCCTCCTCCTCCTTCTGCAGTGTTTTTCCACGCCACGGAGCTTTACGATCGTTAACGCATCATAACGCGTGTTATGTACCGTTACCGCAGTTTAGTAAACATACCCCATAGTCTTAAAATGGGCCTGCACCTTAATGTAAAGAAGACAAAGATCATGACTACTGGCAAAATCAATACGTTCATCGTTGATAGAGAAGAAATTGAAATAGTGGACAACTTTAACGTACTTGGATCAACTATCAATAAAGAAGCAACAAGCAGTCAAGAAATCCGATGACACATTGCTCTTGGCAGAATGGCTATGAAGGTTCTGGACAAGATTTCAAGAGCAGAGATGTCTCTCTCCATAAAAAGATTTGACTTGTTCAAGCCATGGAATTTTCAATAATGTCATATGGATGTGAAAGTTGGACAGTGAAAAAGATAGACAGGAAGAAAATTGATGCCTTTGAATTATGGTGCGTGATGAATACTGTGTATACCATGGACTGCCCGAAGTACAAACCAGTCAGTACTAGATGAGATCAAACCTAAGCTTTCTTTAGAAGCTTAGATGACAAGACTTTGACTTTCATACATTGGACACCTCATGCAAAAAGGAGATCATTAGAGAAAAACATCGACACCAACTTGACAGCACTTAACAACAACAAGCCATGCCTTATACTACTTGTGCTATTCCGAAATCGCAGGTGCGTCTATCCCCATGGTAATCACTTTTAAATCAGGACCGTTTTTGATTTGGACATGCCCATGGGCCAGTTGTGCATGTTCTGAAATTGAGATCCATGTGAATTTGTGCTGTTATTGCTGAACCTTGTGTCCTTACTGCTGAACCTTCACCATCTTTCAACTTCAGCAAGATGCTACTATAAATATAAGTATATTTGTTGCCACTACTGTTCTTGTGGGGTGCTATGAGGATTTGGAACTTTGAGCTTTGGGGCATTATGTGATAAAGGCACCTTGACTGCACACTGAAAGAAGAACATTTATTTAAAAAAATACATAAAAAAGAAACTGCTTGGGCAGCAGAGACAAATGATGAATGTAAGACAGTTCAAAACCAGATCACTATTGCTCTGTTATAATGCCTGTCAATGTTTCTGCTTAACTCTTTTTAAGTATTTTTTTATTATACACCCATTTGATATTTTTATTGTTTTCCATTAGCTTTTAAACAATAATTTACAATATTTTAATAACTGATTTTTCCACCAGAAGTTAGATTTAAGATATAAAATTACATCAGCATAAAAATATGCAAGATGACAAGAACATGCGTACTTTTACACAACCCAAGTGCAGGTGTGTTCAGGTGGGGAGGAGTTTGGGATGGAGTCTCAATGTATGAGGGTATTTTCTGCATAAATATTTAGGGGCATGTCTATTAAAGGGTATTGGTGCTAATGCTGAAATGTCATGCGACGGTAGCAACTAATGTGAAAAATGCAGACATCGTGGTGATGTTCTACAATGTCTGCATTTTGTTCATTAGGTCCAGGATTGGGTGGGATTAAGGCAGAAAGTGGGCAGAGAGTGGATGTGCCTCCAATGCATGATTACCATGGACATAGACATTGCATGGTAATCTCTAAAATTTTCAGACATCACAGATTCCGCTACCATTACCTCAATGGATGGCATTAGCTGTATCTGTGAAAATGCCACCCACAATCTGCATTTTCTCCATGGTATCTGTAGGGGAAATTCTGGGAATGTCCCCTGCAGATCCCACGGGACTTTTGCAGCTACCATGATGCTTTTGTAGCTAATGCCCACAGTTGGCTGCAAAAGCCTATTGCACTTTAATAGATGGACCCTTTAGACTTGCTCCCAGCAGGTGTAAATATCCACATTTCATTTTATTTATTTGTTTATTTTATTAGATTTGATATTCAACTATAAGGGACACCATTTAAGCAGTTTACAAACTCCCATATTTAAAGCACAAGAAACATAAAATAGTTGCAAATAGACTAAATAGGGGTATGTTTACTAAACTGCGGTAATGTCATTCACGGTAGGTTCCGCGGTAAAGTAGAGATGCCCATATAAAGGCATGGGCGGTACATCGTTACAGCAAGCTGACAACTAACGCGCGTTAAAAGACGCCTTAGACCAGGGGTGCCCAAACCTGTCCTAGAGGGCCGCAATCCTGGCAGGTTTTTGGGATAGCCCTAATGAATATGCATGAGATATATATGCATTAGAGATATCCTCCCAACCTGACCGGTTTGTGGCCCTCCAGTACTGGATTGGGAGACCCCTGCCTTACACCTCTGTCATTTAAGATTGTGAGTGCGCAAGGTACAGATGTCCTAGACATCAAAAGGGTAGATAGACTTTGTCACATTACTCCTCGCTTCTCACCACCACCAAAATGTTGTCTATTAGACAACTTTTTGGTGGTGGTGAGAAGCGAGGAGTAATGTGACAAAGTCTATCTACCCTTTTGATGTCTAGGACATCTGTACCTTGCGCACTCACAATCTTAAATGACAGAGGTGTAAGGCAGGGGTCTCCCAATCCAGTACTGGAGGGACACAAACCAGTCAGGTTGGGAGGATATCTCTAATGCATATATATCTCATGCATATTCATTAGGGCTATCCCAAAAACCTGCCAGGATTGTGGCCCTCCAGGACAGGTTTGGGCACCCCTGCCTTAGACTAACGAGCGTTATAAGGCGCCCTGTAAGGTGCCTAGTAAGGTGCCTTCTAAGGTGCCTAGTAAGGTGCCTTATAAGGTGCCATGTAAGGTGCCTTATAAGGTGCCTAGTAAGGTGACTTATAAGGTGCCTCATAAGGCGCCCTATAGGGCCTTCTAGGCTGAGCGCCATATTAGGCACCCTTGGACAAGGCACCGCAGAAGGCACCTTGGGCTATGGAACCATAGGTTAAGGTGGCCTAACAAGGTTATGGTGTCCTAGGTTAGTGTGCCCTAGGGACTGCAAGGTGCCTCAGGATGACATGCATGACCTGTGCGGAACAGAGACAGATGTAGCCCTAACACTAGATAGAGCACTCAGGAAAAGCAATGAACAGGTGAGTGAAGGAGGGAGAAGTGGGAGACGCTGGACCTGCCATATCTGCGGGCATCCCATGTGCCTGCCAGTACCGATGACAAACATGGTGGGGCAGCTGTACCACAGCACAGGGTGTTGGCAATGTAAAGTGCCAGAAAAACAGTTGGTGGCAGACAATGGGAATACATGTCCCCCAGTGGAGGCAGAGGTGGCAGGATAGTTACAATGATGGGTGGACAGAGGAGTGGTGGTGCCATGCAGATCAGGCACAGGCGAGGCAAGCATGAAGAGGCGCAATGCAGGAAAGGGTATGACATGGGGTGGCAGCCTGCACTGGCAGACCGGAATCTACACAGCTGACAGAAGCAGATAGACAGACCGAGGGAATGTTGGCAATTGTGGCGAGGGTATTATGGGCTGGAAGCACAGATCTGCAAAAATATGACCTCTGCAGGCATGCACACTATATGAGTAGGACAGGCATGAGAGGGGGGAACAATGAGGAACTGAACCCATGAACACTGCCAAGAATGGCATTGTATTAACCAGTAGGCTAAACCCCCATGGTGTATGTCACAGCAATGTCTGGGTACAGAAGGACTGCAGGTCACCGCAAAAATTGTCTGCTCTGAGTGCCAGGATAGGGTAACCCCACCAGTACCCATGATGCAATGCACATGCTGAATAGCTGTCTACAGCTGATCACCAAATGGGGTCTGCACCTCTCCGGTACCTCAGCTTGGAAAGACGAACTGACAGTGCATGATACTGGCATGGAGTAGCTACAGACCATGCCATTGTGCAGGTTCTGTGTTCACCCTGAGCGATAGGATGGGTGCCCAGCACTAGGTCCGCAGTACATGTGCTATTAGGGATGGGTCCTTCTGTACATCCCCATCACTACCAGTGTGTGACAGGTGCTCCGTGCAGTGCATCCGAAGGTAGTTTGGTGTCCATCTGTATCCTGCAGTCACATGTGGCCCTGTGGGACCAGACACCAGCCAGATTAGAGTGTACCCCATGTGAGGGTCTGGCTGACATGGGCAGCTGTTATCAGGGCAGAGGGGTTCCTAGAATTGCATGAGGTGTGTGTATCAGTGGCTGTATAGGTCACAGTGGTATACACTACATACTCCAAAGGGCTCACATCACCCTTTTATAGGTAAAGAACAGTGCCCCTGCCCAAGGGAAGCAATCTCCATCCTATTTGTACGACACAGCCCTCCAGGGTTAGTGGGCCAGAGCCATACCTATGACTGGTACAGTAGCAGACCAGCAACAATGCTGGGATTAGGTCTGGAAACCCCAAGTGCCTCCCACCACTGTCTGCCAGTCACCAACAGACAGCACAGTCAGACTGTACCTTACAGGTGTTCTGACCATGCACAGTCTAACTGCAGACAGTCCACCAGGAACTACGTGCAACAAGCAAGCATCTCAGTGATTGTGACCCCAGCACTGGGGAACACAAATATATCACTAGACACAAATAGTGTAGAGCACTATGTGAGAACCTAGAACTGCCATGGTCACTGCTCGTTCAGAGTGAATGAGCTCCCACCATGCCATGCTGTGACCACCCTGTCCATGCAGGTGATGGTCAGGCACTACAGTGTCCTAGCCATTGCCCCACACCCTGTGAAGATGCATCCTGGCCAATCTGCCCTGTCCGGGCCATACCCAGAATACCTTGCTCCTCATTATGCATCTAATCAGGCAAACGCTGCAAACAGTGGGACATTTTGGGCCCAGTGAAGTGTGGGCAGCCACAGAACAATGGATAGACATACAAACACGCTCACTCCTTTTGCAGCATTATACAAAGATAGGAGTGGTTGGCAGCCCTGCCCGCCACACTAGTCCTGAGCACAGTGACAACATTGCTAAACTGTGCAGGGGGTAGTAGTAGTGCTCTGGTGATAACATCATCCCACTGCTGGGGCCAACAGCCTGCCGCTCCATGCATCATTGGATTGTGGAGCATGTGTGAGTGGGTGTTTGCACCCCTGTTCGCCGTTGCTTTGGGCTTTGCACATGTTGCTGTTGTATCTGCATTGTAGGGTAAAATATAGGGACATGCTCTGCTGGAACCACAGCTGGGACTTGAACCTGTGACCCTCTGCTCCTGGACACACTGGCTGGGTGTACTGCACCACATTGATGCCATAGATGCATGGTAGTCCCTGGCGCTATCTGCACTTTTCCTCAGCCAGACCTTTTATGTTGCACTGCACACCACGTACTGCTGCAGAGCATGGCCTAGGTCCACTGCAGGGAGGTGGCACTGCCCCCTCCAGTATGGGCACATGCCCCCCTGCCAAGCTGATGTGGCCATTTGCTGTTGGTGCTGGTAGTGCGCAGTCCCAGGCCATCTACTGTGTAGGTAGGCGCCCGCCTAGGGAGCGGGTTCCGGGTTGGGAGGGCATACATGGACATCCTCACATCCCCCCATCACTGCCTACCACTATTATGTCCCCTCCACATGGGGGCGGGATGGCTGGGGGGATGTCAGGTCTGTGCCCTAGCGACTATTGGCTAGGGTGGACCAGGTAGATATTGGTGGATTGTGTTTGGCCTTGATTAACTGCTGTCTTGCTGATCTCCGGTGTCTATGTTCCTATGTGCCACCTAGGTGCCCGCCTGGTCCACCCTGTGCCACAGCTGCCCATGCTACATGTCCTGCCTGCGTCCCCCAATGCCCCATTTGCACCATCGCCATAGTGGCCTTTCATACTTTGGCACTATGGTATTTCTGTACATAGAGCACTACTATCACAGTTTTTGGGCTCCCTGCCTTGGCTGTACATTGCTGACACGAAAATGGTTTCTCTCTCCTGCATATGTGCATCTGACGGCAGGTTTACAATCGCATTAGGATTCAGCTCTTCAGATCAGCACGTTAGTGTGAATGGAGCCTCTCCCCGCCCACTCTCTGCCCATTGAGCCCTTCTCTCCGCCCTCTCTCCACCTTCTGCGGTGTTTTACCGCTCCGCAGAACGTGAACGATCGTTGAGTAACGATAACGCGCGTTATGAGATGTTAATGATCGTTAACGTCTCATAACGCACATTAACGTTACTTAACGATCTTTAACATTACATAACGCGCGTTATGTAACGTGTGATAAGGAAGCTTATCAAAGCTCAGGAAGGAGCTATAGAAAAGGTGAAGTGTCTCTGAACAAGCAACCTGTCAGTTCTGGTAGAAATAAGAAAACAGAATTTTCCCATAAAAGACTACCAGTCCCAGAATGCACCAGGTTTCCAACAGCCATTAGAGGAGCTGAAGTGGGGAAACGTGTGTTCAATCAGGAGGGCTATGAGGTAATCCCTAAGCACTCATCTCAAAGGGCAGGGCCTGATTCAGCACAGCTGCGCTGTGTTAGGGAGGAGCACTCATCTAAGCAGAATAAGAGTAGAGTTTATTCTACAGAGAATTATCCTTATCCTGAGAATCAGCTTGAGCTTGATCATCAGTTTCATCTGAAAGATCATCAGAAGCAGAAGCCAAACCGGACGGACAGAGAGGGAAAGAAACCCTTTGGAAGAAAGAGGAGAAAAGCCTTTGAGAGGTCTAGAAGAGTCCAGAACAGTACGTATACTGGGAGGCATTCCAAGGGCCAGCATACACCATTGGACTGGGGAAAGCCAGAGGAATGGTGCTGCAGAGCTAGGAATCTCCAGACGGTACCTGTGAGAGAGACGGCTACACGTGGAAGGGACCCTAAGACCCGTGCCAGAAGGTATGTGAAGAGAGATCCAGTGTCCAGGGATCTGGATTGGAAGGCTGGACATAAGAACTGGACTACATACTGGCCAGGCTATATAGAGAGGAACTCTAACAGCAATGGAAGCTCAGGCATGAACACTGATCTATGCCCTAGCTATAACCTTGAAAGACAGCAGGGAAACAAGTATTCTCCTGAAAGTGCTCCATTGAGAGATTCATCTATGCCAATCCATGATATTGAACCCATGCTTGTTGAAGAAGGGGGAATGATTGCAGATGAAGAATGTGTTTATATGGACTGCCCTCTGTCTAAACTCCTTTGGTAACTTTCTGTTATAAGTACAGCAACCATCACAAAGAAATACAAACTTGTTCTTTAATCTACTCAGAAAAGCTCCTGTGTAGGATTTCTGGCCATGCTGTAGAAAGCAAGCCAGCTAAGGGGTTTCAGCTGGATAACTACTAGCAATTGAGCCTTACCTAATTGCTTGGGAGCTAGGAGAGAATCACTTCTGAATCTATGTGGGAAGTTATCAGAAGTTAACCTGAAAAGAACAGTTTTTTTCTTTCTTTGTGGCTTTTCGTTTGTTGTTTGATATATGCTAAGAAAACATTAGCTAATGCCTGACAAGTTTGAATGTTGTTTTCCTGATTTTGATTTTGTTTTTCCAAGTTAAACACTGGAAGCAAGTAACCTGATTTATGTGCTACCAAGCATATCTGTGTTGGGAGAAATAACCCCATAAATAAATATCTTATTGGCTTTACCCAAAAGCACAACTAATTATTGTGAGCAGCTGTGTCTGGTGTGAATGAACTGCATTGCCCACAATCCCTTGCAAATCATATAGATATATGCACTTGCCAAGACTGTGAAGATTCTCACCCAGGCAGCCGTCTGACAAATGTTACCGCAGTTTAGTAAACATACCCCTAAGACAGGACTAGAATGAATGACCACATTAGGAAAGTGATGAATAGAACAATTGTTCCAAGATAGTAACGTACTGGTCTGCCTATTGGATTGTTTTTGTGTCTATGGGGTATGTTTCCTAAACAGGGCTAACATCACAGCAGCAACGTCATTGCGTGATAAGTAACATTATCATGCGATAATACCATGCGATAACATTACTTATCACGCGATAACGTCTCCGACGGCGTTAAGGCATACAGACGGGGGAGTAAGTCTCTCCAGTGGGCGGAGAGAAGGGGTCAATGGGCAGAGAGTGGGCGGGGAAAGGCTCCAGATACACTAACGCTGTGAAATGAAGGTCTGAAAATAAACGCCAGTGAAAACCTCGCATTAAAGGCATATTTGCAGGAGAGAGAAACCATTTCAGTCAGCAATGTACAGCAAAGGCAGGGAAACCAAGAAAAGTGATAGTAGTGATACATGTGCAGCAACAGCATAGTGCCCAAGTATGAAAGGGCACGATGGTGAGGCTGCAAATGGGGTACAGGAGGCTGAAAGCGGGACATGCAGTAGGGCAGCTGGGGCACAGGGTGGACTAGGCAGATGCTTAGGTGGCACATAGGAATGCAGAAAACTGAAAATCAGCAATACAGCAACTGACCAAGGTCAAACATGCCCACGAGTGTGTGTCCCACAGTGTCCCAGGGGACAGTATCCAGAAGGTACTTCAAATGGCACATAACATAGACAGCTGGTGTCGGTGGGAGCACAGATGTCTATGTGGGCACCCCTACCCTAGATCCCACACCATAGGCAGCCACCTACAGGCACACTGGATAGCCTGGGACTGTGTACCACCAGCACCACCGGCATGTCAGCATGGTGGCGGAGGGATGCTGGTGGTGACAGGGCAGTGGCACCTGCCCACATCACACCAAGGCCAAGCCCTGTTCAGGTGGGTGGTGTGCAGTGCAACAGACAAGGGCTGTCTGATGAACAGTAATGGTATCCCCAGGGAATGACCTGCTTCTGTGGCAGCAGTTTGGTGCAGTACACACAGCCAGTGTGTTCAGAGGCAGAAGGTCACAGGTTCAAGTCACAGCTGTGGCTCCTACATACCATGTCCCTATATTTTACCCTATAACGCACATACACCATAAACGTGCAGTCCCTAGAGCAGAGGCTCCCAACTGCAGTCCTGGAGGGCCAAACATCATTCAGGGGTTTATGCTGTCCCTAATAAATATGCATGAGATGCATTGCTATGCAGTGCCCCCATTGAATGCAAATGTATCTCATGCATATTCATTAGGGTCAGCCTGAAATCCTGAATGGTGTTTGGCCCTCCAGGACCAGAGTTGGGAACCACTGCCTTAGAGTATCGGCCAACAGGGGCACAAACACCCACACCCACAGGCTCCACTATCCAAAGCCTCATGGAGAGTCAGGCTGTTGGGCCCTGTGCAGAGCAGCAACTACCAATACTAGCACCTGCATACCTTAGCAATGCCTGTACTGTGCCCAGGACTGGTGTGGCGGCCAGGGCTGCCAACCACCTCTATCTTTGCACAATGCTGACATAGGTGTGGGAGTGTATGTATGTCTATCCAGTGTTTTGTGGCTGCCTTCACCTTACTGAACCCCCAGTGCTTGCACTGTTTCTAGTGTTAGCCTGCCAATGTGCATAATGAGGAACAAGAGCTTAGGGGTATGGCCCGGAAACAGCGGTCTGGGCAGGATGCATCTGCACAGGGCATAGGGCAATGGCTGGGACATTGAAGTGCCCGACCACCACCTGTACGGACAGAGTGGCCACAGCATGTCATGCTGAGAGGTCACTCTCACCCTGACTGAGCAGTGACCATGGCATGGCTAGGTTCCTCCATAGTGCTATCCAGTGCTTTCCCCCCCCCCCCCCCCCCCCGTGATATCTATGAGTCCTCTTTTTTGGGGCCCAATCACTGACATACTTTCTTGGTATGTGTGCTTGCATCCCACTTTTAGGGGCACACAGTTCCCCCAGGAACATGCACTATGTACTAGCTAACAGACTGTCTGCAGTTAGCATGTGTATGGTTGGGACACCTTGTAGGGTGCAGTGAGTGGAGACTGACTGTGCCCTTTGCTGGTGAATGTCAGATTATGGTGGGGAGCAGCTGAGCTTTCCCAGGCCTACTGCCTGTGTTCCACTGCCTTATGAAATATGTACATAGGCCCTGGAGGGTGCCTATTCCCCAGCAGGCATGGGGTGGTGGTCCCCTCTACTGCCTCCGATGTAGAGTGTGGATCTGTTGGTGGGAGATCCTGTCACCCACCCTGACCCACAGAGGGCGGGTTGGGTGGTGCTACATTATCTGCTTTTGGGTCTACACAGCACCTTTCTCTTATAACATGTGACCATGGCAACCACACAGGTTATGCCCTATTCTGTGTGCATCATAGTCCACAAGGGCTAGATGTGACTAGGAAATACAGAGGGACACAGGTGTATTATAAGTGTGTCTGCAAGGACTACCTGTCACACACTGGCACTGATGGGGACCTGCAGCACATCCTAGCTCAGCCAAGCCAGGTGCTGCGGACCTGGTGCTGGGCGCCCCACCTCACCCTCAGGATGAGCACCGGAAGCACACAATGTCATGGTCTGTAGCTTCTCTGTGCCAGTAACACACACGGTCAGTTCCCCCTACCAGGCCGAGGTCCTGTGGAGGAGCATACTCCATCATGTGATCAGATGTAGACTGCTGATCTGCATGTGCAGTGCATCATGAGTACGGGTGAGTATACCCTATCCTGGTAACCACAGCAAACAGTTTGTGCAGTGACCTGCAGTCTTTCTGTAGCCAGTCAGGACTGTATTAGAAGCTGTAGAGCTGTAGCCCACTGGTTACTACAATGACTGTGGGTGCAGAGGTCATGCGTTCATTCCCACAGTGGTGTTCTTTGTTAAGGCTCTCTGAGGGGTTTCCTTTAAATTTACATTATTGCTGCCAGCAAAACCACCCTCACAGTCCCGTAACCTTAAGGTTCCTCATAAAGGACCCTATAGGGCACATTATAAGGTGCCTTGGTGGACAGGGCACTTTATAATGTGCCCTATGGGATACCTTATAGGGCACTTTAGGTTATGGCACTGTGAGGGTGTTTTTGCTAGCAGCAGTGATTCAAATTAAAAGGAAATCCCTCAGACATCCTTATTAAATAACACCACAATGGGATTGAACTCATGAACTCTGCCTCCACAGTCATTGTCATAACCAGTGGGCTACATCTCTATAGCTTCCAGTGCAGTGCTGGCATGGATGTAAGGTTACTGCGCATTAATGAGCCAAGGCGCCCTCTATCTTGCGATACAGATTCTTACTACCTTGCCACCGGAACGCCCACTACTTTATATGGCATTCTTCACATTACCGCTGCAACTAGCGCCGGTAACATTAAGGGGCATGTTTACTAAAAACCGCACATTTGCGCATCCGCACAATAGCGCACTAAAAGCGGTACTTAAGTGCTCTCAAGCGCCCCGCACACGTGTGTGTCACCACCGCACAGGTGCGCGGCACACTAACGGGCCCTGCACAAGTACGGGCCCGCAAATGTCCGATAGAGGCGTGGAAAGGCTAACGGAGGGCGGAGGAAGGCTCCTGAGGGGCGGAGAGATGGGGTTAATGGGCGGGTAAGGGGAGGGGAGAGGCTCCCCGCACATTATCGGGGCCGAATTTCCATGTAAAAACTACCGCGAGTGAAACACTCACGGTAGAGGGCATTTAAAGGGAAGAGAAACCATTTACGTCAGCAATGTACAGCAAAACCGGGGAAACCTGAAAAACGTGAGCAGTGTGATACATGTGCACAGAACAAAATAGCAAATATAAATTGAAAAAGACCACTACAAAATTCTAAAAACGTATAACCCAGCTGGGTAACAGTGATATTAATGGGCAACAATAAAAAACACTCACAAGAAAGCCCCCAAAAAAAGAAATGATTTCTGAAAGGGTCTACGGAGCGGTGACCCTTCCAAAAACATTTCCTTTTTGGGAGCTGTGCTGGGAGTGTTTTCTATGGTCGCCCATTAATACCACTGTTGCCCAGCTTGGTTATATTTTTCCCCCTCTTTTCACGGTCATTTGCGGGGTGTATTTGCACGTTTGCCCCCAGACAAGGTGAATGAGCCCACAGTACAAATGTGCAGAGCAGGGTTTAGGATTCCGCCGGCCAGGTTTTCCATCCCCAAGGACAGCATTGTCTCCGTGGCTACAGTGTGGTGCAGCAGACAAAGCCAGTACCCCTAGGACCAGAGGGATACAGGTTCAAATCCCAGCTGGGGCTCCTGCCAACCCAGTCCCCATATTTTACCCACCACTAAACAGAGATAGTAAAGACACCCCTTTATTGGAGAGCACATAAGCATGGTTCACACACCCATTTTGTACCCAACACCACACACACACCATAACAATGGGCATTACAGACGGACGAGTCCCCCAAATGCAGTCCTGGAGTGCCACATGTCAATCAGGTCATATGCTTTTCCAAGATAAGGCCATGCCAGCATGTTGGCGGAAGGGTACAGGTGGTGGAGGGGGCAGTGGCTGCTAGCCACAGAAGACAGTGGCCTAGCCATGTGCAGGCTGGCACTGTCCACTACAACAGATAGGCACTGTCGGATGTACAGTCATGGACCTCCTAGGGAATCCAGCACATGTGTGGCAACACGGTGGTGCAGTGTACACAGACAGTGTGTGCAAGAACAGAAGGTCACAGGTTCAAAGCCCTGCCAATCATGTCCACATATTTTTCCCTCAACTAAACCGTGATAGTAAGGACAATCCTTTATTGCTGGGGTCATACGCCTTCCTTTTACCCCACGGAGCACAGACACCATGACCAGGGGCATTACCTAGAGCAGAGTCTCACAGATGCAGTCCTGTAGGAACACACACCATTCAGGTTCCATGCTGCCACTCATAAATGCCTGTGCTGTATATCTATGCACCACCCCCATGGCATGTAGATGTAGCTCATGCATATCCATGAGGGACAGCAGGAAAACCCGAACAGTGTGTGGCAAACCTGGACTGGATTTGTGAACCTCTGCCGTAAAGCAGCAGCCAACAGGGGCAGACACACCCACACCCACAGGCCCCATTGGCCAATGCCTCCTGGAGAGGCAGGACATTGGGCCCTGCGTGCACCTCCCAATACTAGCACCTGCATACCTCAGCAATGTCACCCTACACCTGGGTAAACGGTACACAGCTCTCAAACGTGTGCTATGAGTACTGGCAGATAGATATACCTACGTTACGCACATTCTGCTCTTTGAGCTCCATCATAACAATCTTTCTGCTGTCTGCTGTGGGTGCTTCAGGTCTGGTCTCTGACAGTGTTAACCACCCTGGGGAGTGTCCCCCAACAGTATTGCATACCATATCCATGCCTGTACTGTGCCCAGGACTGGTGTGGTGGGCAATGCTGCTAAACTCCTCTATAGTAGCACAATGCTGGCATACATGTGGGAGTGTGTGTCTGTCTATACAGTGCGTGTTGGCTGCAAACACCTTCCACAGCCCACACTGCCAGCACTATTGCCAGTATTGGCCTGCCAATGTGCATAATGAGCAGCAAGGTACCATGGGTATAGCTCAGACAGGGTGGGCTGGCCAGGATGCATCTGCACAGGACATAGGGCACTGGCTGGGACATTGTAGTGGCTGGCCACCACCTACACAGACAGGGTGACCTCTGTATGTGCCTCAGGGGTTTCACTCCACACTGACTGTGTAGTGACGACAGCATGGCTATGCACCCCCATAGTGCTATATAGTGTTTTTCCCATGTGATATATGTGGGTTTCTGTTTGGGGCCCAGACACTGACTTATCTGCTGGTGTGCACTGCCATTCCAGTTATGGGTGCATGCATTTCCACCAGGACTAACTAGCAGACTGTTTCCAGCTGGTCTGTGTCCTGATGGAGTGCTGTGCTGTGGCTGATGGCTTGCTGCAGGAGAATAGCAGATAGTGGTGAGGTGCAACTTAGCATATCCAGGCCTAATGTCTGTCAGACATTGTGTTATGGATGTGTAAAGAGCTGCTTTGACTGCTCTGTAGGGTGTCTGTTCCACGGCAGGACTTGGGTTGATGGTCCACACTACTGCCACCATTGCAGGGATGTAGCATGTTGATCTGTTGATGGGAGCCAATGTTATTCCACCTGGGGGAGGAATGGTGGTACATAGCCCACCTAGGTGGCCATAAGGGGTTCCCCTGACTCAGACAGACAGAGATATTCAAGGTGTTTCTGCAGAAACAACCTCTCTCACAGAGTAACAGTGCTTTGGAGCTCTGGCATGGCCTTATTCAGCCATGGAGGGTGTTGTGGACCTGGTCCTGGGTGCCTCATCGCACCCTCAGGGTGAGCGCAGTACCCGCACAGTGTGACGGTGTGTAGCTACTATGTGCCAGTCAGTACAACACCCGCTCAGTACACCCTACCAGACCGAGGTGCTGTGTGGGTGCACACGGCCACATCCCCCTACCAGGCCGAGAGCTGTGGGGGTGCATTCCCCATCTTGTGTGCATCTGTGGACAGCTGATTTGCATGTGCAGTGCATCATGGGTGCGGGTGGCCTAACCCTATCCTGTTTACAACAGCAGACTGTCTGTGAGGTGATATGCCGGCTCTCTGCAGCCAGCCAGGGGCTTGCTGACAGCTATTTAGCTGTAGCCCAATGGTTACATCACTGCCTGTGCAGCCAGAGGTCATGGATTCAAACCCACAGTGGGGTTCTTTGATAGGGCTGTCCACAGCTTTATTTTTATTTACTGTAATATGTCAATGCCGGCAAAACCACCCTCAGCTTATTATACCCATTAGGTGCCTCTGAGGGTGCTTTATAGGGCGCCCTATAGGCCACCTTATGGTTGCCATCCATATAAGGTGCACTGTACATTATCCTGTGTCGCAACATATATGGTGCCCTAGAGGGGACATTCTAGGGTGCCTTGGCGGACAGTGCACTGTGACATGTGCCTTATGGGCCACTTATGTGTACACGCTGTGTGAGTGCGTTTGCTAGTAGTGATAGCAAAATAAAATTAAAAAGCCTCCTACAGCACTCCTCACCATAATACATACTGCCTCAGCCAGCCTTGTTCACTGGGCATTGTGAGGGATTGAACCGCTGATCCTTGCACCATTGGTCAGTGTTTTAACCATTGTGCTGTGGCTCTGTTCCTGTGCTTGTGCATCAGCGCGCCACCTTGTGCCCATCAGCACGCCGCCTTCTGCCGCCCAAGAGGACCAGTGCGCCGCCTTATGCCGCCCAAAAAGAACTGTGTGCCGCCTTATGCCGCCCAAGAGGACCAGTGCGCCGCCTTATGCCACCCAAAAAGAACTGTGCGCCGCCTTATGCCGCCCAAAATGTACAGTGCGCTGCCTTATGCTGCCCAAAAAGAACTGTGCGCCGCCTTATGCCGTTCAAAATTAATTTGCCTCCTAAACCACTTTTACCCATTACAGTTGCTGCCTCAGCTGGCCTTTTTCGTTGCACACAATGGGGGATTGAACCCATGGCCCCTGCACCATTGGTCAGTGTCTTCACCATTGTACTACGGATCTGTTGTTTTGTATACCCAGCAGCGCGCCACTTTGCCTTTCCACACGCTAATGTCGACCCCCGCACATTAGCGCGACGCGCACAGGTCCGGTCGCTTACTCCCGGTTTTTTGCTATTTTCTGCCTGAACCGCCCACTCCTTATATGGCACACGCACACTAATGGGGACCCGCACAATTTCGGAGTTTAGTAAACATGCCCCTAAGACAGTTTAGTAAACATACCCCTATCCTCTTCTTTGACTGACTTTAAAATGCAAGCTCCTCATTTTAAGAGGAGGCTTTATGACTATGGATATCCTAAGCAAATTATTAAAAAGGGCTATAAGAATGGCAGAATGGCTATGAAGGACCTAGACAAGGTCCTCAAGAGCCGAGATGTCTCTCTCCATATAAAGATTTGACTTGTCCAAGCCATGGTATTTTCACTAAAATCAAATGGATGCGAAAGTTGGACAGTGAAAAAGATAGAAAGGAAGAAAACTGATGCCTTCATATTATAATGCTGGCAACGAATACTGCATATATCATGGAATGCCCGAAGAACAAACCAGTCTGTACTAGAGGAGTCCAAACCTAAGCTTTCTTTAGAAGCTTAGATGACAAGACTTCAAATTTCATACTTTGGACACATCATGTGAAGAGAGAGATCATTAGAGAAAGATATCATGCTTGGCAAGTAGAAGGTCGGCGTAAAAAACGAAGGCCAGCAATGAAATGGATCGATAGAATAACAGCAGCTATGGGTGCCACTCTATCAACAATGAGCCCGCCTGCCTGACTGATGACCGAACAAAGTTTAGGAAAACTATCCAAAGGGTCTCCATTAGTCAACACCAACTCGACAGCACTTAACAACAACATAAAAGAGCTTTAGTTGCCCAGCATCCTCTTTTGTTGTTTTATCAGCAAAGAGAAGAAGAAAATTCTTTATCTCATATACTTCCGTATTCAACTAGGGCTATGGATAATAGGGACATTATCAAGAAGCAATGGTCTATTCCTTGCATACTGTCTTTGAGGACCTGCTGACTTTTACTGATACTTTAGGTAAGAACATTGCTGATTGGGTAGTTAATGCACTCTACTAATCTATGTCGTTCACTATCAACACTATGAGGATCAGAGTTATTACCGGAGGTCTCAGTCTAAAAGGAGCACCACTGTTAAGACTTACGTCTGGCTACAGCAATGTGCTTTGTAACATCAATGACCTCCAAATTATCTGACAGGTGTCTAGTCATATCCTTGAAGATTCCCAGTCTTCGCTTATCAAAAATACTTTAATTATAGCTGTGAACTTAACTTGGATGACTAGATACAGCCGTGCTCTATATTGATCCTCATAGTGTTGATAGTGAACGACATAGATTAGGAGAGTGCATAATTAATCGTTCAAAAGGAGACCCATAAGCATTGTGATTGGGTAGTTAAGACTGCCCCAATGGAGAACAAATCAGCAGAACATCAAAAGGGGCATTTTAAATGTCTCAATTATGTGTATTGTGAGCAAACTATTGAAGGTGCTTTATGGTTCGATCCAGTGACTCAAACACTGGAAATGTGAATCAAATTTTTTACTACTTGTCTCTTAAAATCTGTAGACTATATTATTGTCTGCTCGTGCCTAAAGTGCACTAGTAGATCTCTGCATGTATGCATCTCTGCATCTCTGCATGTATGACCTTAGTAAATGTTTTCCTTTTTGGACCATGCTCACGCGGTCACACTCATATTTACTGGCGAAGGAGCTATGTGAAAGGGTCTAGTGATCTAAGGTCTGGCGGCTGTGATGAGATCTTAGATAAACTGGGTGCAACGACCTGCTACTTGATTGCAAGCAGAGTAGGAGACTTTTTACTCTACAGCATGCTTAAGGGAAGTCCACAGAAACAGGCTACAATGGCTCCTCCGTGCCGTGCAGGGGCCACTGCGGCTGAAGAACTCTGTTATGACTGCTCCATTAGTGTAGCAAATACAGTAATTAAGAAGGAAGTACTGGCTAGAAGATGGTCATGGGAAACATTTCACAGTACAGGGGATGGGGGTGGAGCCCACAGGTCAACCTGAGATACACCATCAGCCAATCTAATGGCTAGTTTGGAACAAGCAGACCAATAACAGAGTGATGTGATGGTCCTGAGCCTTCAGCACTCCTCCTATGGGGTGCTATATAGGGCAGTAAAAGTCATTAGAATATGGGAGTATGTTTACTAAATCATTTTAACGTAGCAGCGCCGACGTTATCACGCGATAACGTCGGCAGCAGCGTTAAGGCACACTAATGCTGTGATATAAAATGACCAAAACCACAACTGAAATCCCAATAACCAAGCTGGCCAATAGTGATATTAATGATAAACATAAAGCAACACTACTGACAAAGCGTAAAAAAGAAGATATCATGTTTGGAAGGGTCTATGCTCTGTCCCCCTACGAAGTGAATGATCCTACATTGAAATAGCGGTGATCAGGGTTTTTGTCGTTTATACTGGGCAGGTTTGTTATGGTGTGCACATATGCAGCAACAGCAGAGTGGGCACTTAAGAAAGGGCAAATGTACTGATGCTGTAAATGGGATACAGGGGGCTGCAGGCGGCACATGCTGTGGTCCAGCTGGGGCACAGTGAGGACTAGACAGATGCCTAGGTGGCACATAGGAATGCCGAAACTGTAAAGCAGCAAGACAGCAACTGACGAGGGAACAACATGGGCACGAGTGTGTGTCCCACAGTGTCAAAGGGGATATTACCCAGCAGGTACGCCCAAGGGCAGAGTGGAGGAGTAGCCTAGTGGTTAGAACACTGGCTTGGTTACCAAACAACCAGGGTTCAGTTTCCACTAGCACTCCTTCTGGCCTTGGGCAAGCCACTTAACCCTCCATTGCCTCAGAAGAAAGGCCTGGAAATCTACTTCCAATGACACTGCCAAGAAAACCCAGAGCTTCTGGGTCACCAGGAGTCAGGACTGACTCAAAGGCACACATTGAATTTTTACCTCCAAGGGCACATAACATTGGCAGGTGGTGCCAGGGGGAAGCGCACATGTCCATGTAGGCACCCCTACCCGACAACCCACACCATAGGCAGCTGCCTATCAAAACACTGGGTGGCCTGGGACTGCACACCACCAGCACCACCAGCATAAGGGCATGTCAGCATGGTGGCGGAGGGGTGCTGGTGGCGGAGGGGGCAGTAGCATCTGCCCACAGCAGACCACAGCCAAGCCCTGTTTAGGTGGGTGCCGTGCACTGCAACAGACAAGGTATGTCTGACGAACAGTCATGGTATCCCCAGGGAATAATCTGCCCCTGTAGTAACAGTTTGGTGCAGTACACACATCCAGTGTGCTCAGGAGCAGAAGGTCACAAGTTCAAGTCCCAGCTGTGGCTCCTGCCAACCCTGTCCCCATATTTTACCCAGTACTAAACCGTGGTAATAAAGAAGGAACCTTTATTGCAGATAAAATAAACATGCCTGAAATGCCTATATTTTACCCTACAGAGCACAGACACCATAAACATGTGCAATCCCTAGAGCAGAGTTTCCCAACTGCAGTCCTGGAGGGCCAAACACCATTCAGGTTTCATACTGTCCCTAATAAATATGCCTGTGCTGCATTTGTATGCACCGCCCCTATTGTATGCAAATGTATCTCATGCATATTCATTAGGGACAGCATGAAAACCTGAACAGTGTTTGGCCCACCAGGACCGGAGTTGGGAAACTCAGCCCTAGAGCAGATGCCAACAGGGGCACAAACACCCACAACTGCAGGCTCCACTACCCAATGCCTCATAGAGAGCCAGGTTGTTGGGCCCTGCGCAGAGCAGCATCTCCCAATACTGGCACCTGCATACCTCAGCAATGCCGTTCTAAACTTGGGAACACGTTACACATATATTAAAAAGTTGCTATGATTAATGTCAGATAACAAATCCTAAGTTAAACACGATTTGTTGATAGAGATTCATCATAGCAACTTTTCTGATATCTGTGTAGTGTGTTTCAGTTATTGGTTCTGACAGTGTTTACCACACCGGGGAGTGACCCCAACTGTTTTGTGTACCATAGCAATGCCTGCACTGTGCCCAGGAGTGGTGTGACGGCCAGGGCTGCCAAAAACCTCTATATTTGCACAATGCTGGCAAAGGTGTGGGAGTGTGTGTATGTCTATCCAGTGTGTTGTGGCTGCCTACACCTTACTGAGCCCACACTGCTTGCACTGTTTCCAGTGCTAGCTTGCCAATGTGCATAATGAGGAGCAAGGTACTGTGGGTATGGCCCGGACAGGGTGGCCTGGGCAGGATGCATCTGCACAGGGTATAGGACAATGGCTGGGACATTGTAGTGCCCGACCACCACCTGCACGGACAGGGTGGCCACAGCATGTCATGCTGGGAGGTCACTCTCACCCTGACTGAGCAGTGACCACAGCATGGCTAGGTTCCCCCATAGTGCTATACAGTGTTTTTCTCAAGTGATATTTATGGGTTTTGTTTTCTGGGGCCCAATCACTAACATACCTGCTTGGTGTGTGTGCTCACATCCCATTTTTGGGTGTATACAGTTTCTCCAGGAGCATGCACTATGTACTAGTTAGCAGACTATCTGTATTTAGCATGCGTATGGCTGTCATGCCTTGCAGGGTGCAGTGGGTAGAGACTGACTGTGCTCTCTGCTGCTGAATGTCAGATAGTGGTGGGGAACAGCTTAGCTTCTCCAGTGTTCTGCCTGTCTGCCATTGTTTTATGTGATGTGTATAGAGCTGCATCGACTGCGCTGTAGGGTGCCTGCTCCCCAGCAGAACTGGGTTTGATGGTCCTCTCTACTACCATCATTGCAGAGATGTACAATGTGGATCTGTTGGTGGGAGATTCTGTCGTCGTCGTCCCGTCCCCCGTCCCCCCCCCCCCCACGAGCCACAGAGGGCAGGTTGGGTGATGCTACATAATCCGCTTTTGGGTCCAAACAACCCCCTTCACCTATAACATGTGACCACGGCACCCACTCAGAATATGCACTATTCTGGGTACATCATAGTCCACAAGACTTAGATGTGACTGGGAAATACAGATGGACTCAGGTGTATCCTAGGTGTGCCTGCAAGGACCACCTATCATACACTGGCACTGAGGGGGACCTGTAGCACTGCCTACCTCATCTAAGCCAGGTGCTGCGGACCTGGTGCTGGGTGCCCCACCTCACCCTCAGGGTGAGCATAGGACCCGCACAATGTCACGGTCTGTAGCTACTCTGTGCCAGTAACACACATGGTCAGTTCCCCCTACCAGGCCTAGGTGCTGTGGGGGTGCATATCCCATTATGTGATCAGCTGTAGATTGCTGATCTGCATGTGCAGTGCATCATGGGTACGGGTGGGTTTACCCTATCCTGGTAATCACAGCAGACAGTTTGTGTGGTGACATGCAGTCTTTCTGTAGCCAGCCAGAAGTAATGTAACAGCTATAGAGATGTAGCCTATTGGTTATGTCAATGACTGTGGGTTTAGAGGTCATGGGTTCAATCCTGCAGTGGTGTAATCTAAAAAGGCTGTTTGAGGCATTTTCTTTTAATTTAAATCAGTGCTGCCAGCCAAAACACCCTCACAGTGCTATAGCCTAGGTGCCTCATAGGCGCCCTGTAAGGCGCCTTATAGGGCACACTATAGGGTGCCTTGGCAGACAGGGCACTTTATAATGTGACCTATGGGGCACCTTATAGGGCACCTTAGGTTATGGCACTGTGAGGATGTTTTTGCTGGCAGCACTGATCTAAATTAAAAGAAAACACCTCAGACCGCCTTTTTAGATTACACCACTGCAGGATTGAACCCAAGACCTCTGCATCCACAGTCATTGCAGTAACCAGTGGGCTACATGGTTATAGCTTCTAACACTGCATTTGCATATACTTAGAGTTAATGCGCATTAACGTGCCATGGCACCCACTATCGCTCGATACATATTCTTGCTACCTTACAACTGGAATGCCCACTCCTTATATGGCATTCTTCACATTATCTCTGCAACTAGTGCCGGTAACATTAGGACGGTTTAGTAAACATACCCCATGGACTCCTTCTCTAGAGAGGTATTCCCTAGCATAGGTTGGTATTCAACCAATGATGGCTGAGCTGAGGGAGAGTGTGTGTGAAGGAGTATATAAAAGAAATCCTCTTTGAAAGATAACAGGGATATAGCTGGGGAACCTGATTTAGAGAGTGGTGCAGGCCCAACCCAATTAGTAGGCAAACTAGGCAGTTACCTAGGATGTCAGTTGCTATGGGGTGGCAAAGAGCAGGGCATTCAAAACTAAACAATTGATTCTGACAGCCAGGGAGCATAAGGCTTAAGGTTTACCTAGGGCACCAGCATCTTGAACCAACTCTGGGACTGGCTCTGGAGTAGTACCCAAGGGGGAAGGGGAAAGTTAAGAGCTCAGGCCCAGAGAGAACTTTTCAGACATTTAATTTGTGGTATATCAAAATTGAAGGAGGAGTTCTCCAGCCTACGCTCACATGATTATTTTTAAATGGAGGATAAGCAGCTGTATAATCTGCAAGGGTATTCCAGGCTTTCTTTTCATTTCTTCTGCTTTTTAGAACTTGGCTTTGTAATGCATGGATGGTCTCACCAAAGAGTCAGAATCCTTAAGTGATCCCATTCAAGCTTACAGCATGATAGAGAAGTGCTACTGATCAGGCTGCATGAAGCCCCTGGTTTCCAACAGATCCGCCAGTTCCTCAGGAAGGGCCAAATTGTGTTGCCCTTGCTACAATGTCACAGAAGATGAAGGGTTTTGTTTACATTTACCATGTATACTGAATAACATGATAATACAGCACTAGAACCACTACCACTATCATTACTAACTGACATTTTTGTAATTGTTGGAGCTAGGATAATTATCTGAATGGACTTGACAAAGTAAAAATCTCTCGTGCCCTAGTAGGGTTGTACCTCCAGAACAGGGTAAGTCATATTTTTGAGGCAACATGAAGAAACCTGCATAGACGCTGTCCATAATGTATATTTTGTACTTCAAAGACTTCCAGAAGGACTAGTCTTAATGGTAAGAAAGGTAAGAAAATAATTTAGCAGAGGAAGGCAAAGTGAATTTTTCCTGAAATTTCCACAGTGTTGCACAATAAATGGAGAATAACAGTCAAAACCTATCAGAGATATAGGGGTATCTTTACTAAACCGTGTTAACGTAGCAGTGGCTATGTTAGCGCGCGTTAGGTAACGTTAACGGACGCTAAAGGGTACCTAACACACGTTAACATCACCGTCCATGGTAAATCCCGCAGAGGGCGGAGAGAAGGGATCAATGGGTAGGGAGTGGGTGGGGAGAAGCTCCCGCAACACTAACATGGGGAACTGAAGGGCTGAACATTACCGGGTCTGAAAACCTGTTGTTAGATGTACATTTGCAGGAGGGTGAAACCATCTCAGCTTCAGCAATGTACAACATAGGCAAGGAGCCCAAGAAAAGTGATAGTAATTATCCATTTGCAGCAACAGTATAGTGTCCAAATCTGAAAGGCCACTATGGCAATGGTGCAAATGAGGCATAGGGGGCTGCAGGCGGGACATGTAGTGGGGGCAGCTGGGGCACAGAGTGGACTAGGCTGTTGCCTAGGTGGCATGTAGGAACAGAGAAAATGGAAATCAGCAGGACAGCAGCTGACCAAGGCCAAACACAATCCACCTACATCTACCTAGTCCACCCTAGCCAATAGTTGCTAGGGCACTGACCTGACATCCCTCTAGCCATCTCACCCCCATGTGGAAAGGACATAATATTGGTAGGCGGTGATGGGGAGGATGTGTGGATGTCCATGTATGCCTCCCCACCCCAGACCCCACTCCCTAGGTGACCGCCTACCTGCACAGTGGATGGCCTGGGACTGCACACTACCAGCACCGACAGCCTATGACCAGGCAGCATGGCAGGGGGGCATGTGCTGGTGCTTGAGAGGACAGAGGCACCTGCCTGCAGTGGACCTAGGCCATGCCCTGTACCAGTACGTGATGTGCAGTGCAACAGAAGAGGTTTGGCTGAGGAGAAGTAAAGGTAGCTCCAGGGACTGCTGGGCTTCTGTGGCAACAGTGTGGTGCAGTACACACAGCCAGTGTGTCCCAAAGCAGAGGGTCACAGGTTCAGGTCCCAGCTGTAGATCCTGCAGAGCATGTCCCTATACTTTACCCTACAATGCAGATACAACATCAACATGTGCAATCCCCAAAGCAGCAGCCAACAGGGGTACAAACACCCACTCACACAGGCTCCACTATCCAAAGCTCCATACAGAGTCAGGCTGTTGGCCCCAGCACAGAGCCACAGTCACCACAGGAGCACTACTACTACCTCCTGAAATGTCAGGACTGTGATCAAGACCAGTATGGCGGGCAGGGCTGCCAACCACCCCTATCTTTGCACAATGCTACAATAGGAGTGTATGTCTATCCATTGTTTTGTGGCTGCCTGCACCTCACTGGGCCCACAATGTCCCACTATTACCAGGGTTAGCCTGCAAATGTGCATAATGAGGAGCAAGGTATTGTGGGTATGGCCCAGGCAGGGCAGACTGAGCAGGATGCATCAGCAGAGGGTGTAGGGCAATGACTGGGACATTGTAGTGCCCAACCACCACCTGCATGGACAAGGTGGCCACAGCACATCTTGCTGTTAGGGCACTCTCACACTGACCAAACAGTTACCATGGCATGGCCCTGTTCCCACATAGTGCTGCATAGTACCTGTCTCAAGTGATATATGTGTGTTCTTTCTTCTGGAGGGCCAATCACTGGGGCACCTGCTGGGTGTGCATAGTTCCATAGACTGGCTAGTGGTGTGTCTGTGGTTAGTTTGAGCATGGTTGGAACACCTGGCATAGTACAGCAAGTGCAGTCTGACTGTGCCTACTGGGGATGAGCTCTAGTCCTAGAAATGGTAGGAGCACTGCGGAAGGGCAATGGACAGGTAGTCTACTGTAGTGTGCCGTGGTGAACACCTCTTGCAGCGCTGAGGATGTGCAGTACTCATAACACTGTGTGTGGTGTCTGTTTGGAACGTGTGTTGTTATGTGCCGTATTCCGACCACATATTCTAAGGCATTTAGATGTATCTCATAAGGCACGTAGGACGGTCTGTAACATCATGCACTTTATTGTGTGTGCTGCACGTCAGATGCCCTGCTACGCGCATTCTCCACAATGCGCATAAGACAACTATTGCGTGATAATCTAGCAGACACGATGGCCATTTGGTGGATCATATTTGCATTGTGCTTGTTGTGGTTGTTTGGGATAGTGGTTGCAGACGTGCGTGGCGCCAACATAGATTGTAGGTTTGGGTCCCAGAGGTTCCTTTTCCTTTCTTTTCATCTGTTCTGCTCTCCTTACCATACAATGCCTTGGGCTTCATCCCTTCTCCACACACCCTTCCTTCTCTTCACTGTACACTGCAGTGTCTCCTCCATGCAGCCTATCCATCAGATGCTAGCTGTTACATATGCTCCCTTTCTTTGGGTTGTATGGGTGTGTAGGTGGCTCAGTGGTTTGATATTGGTGTCTGGGCTCTTCAGTGTACCAGTTAAATTCCCTCTTACTCCTTTTTTGGATTCTTTGCCCATTTTGCCCTTATACATACACCATTCACACAGCTGGCCCTTCAGACTGACTCCTGGCGCCCTTTCCATTACCGTTGTTTACTCCTCTGCATGCTGTGTTCACTGCACACCATTTCATGGTGTGTGTGCATGTGTTAACTGTGGCTCATGTCTCCATTACAGACTGCGATATCGGCTGCCTGTGGTCTATGGCCTTACACCTATGGCTCCGTTTCTCATGAGGCACCATGTCTGCACATCCCTCAGCGCATCTTCTACTTTCTGCGCGCCTTCGATTGCAACCCCTTCGGATGTGCTGCTGCTTCCCATCAGCTGTGATGTTCATGAGCGGTGGGTCCATGGTGCACTGTACCGTGCATTGTACCACACGTTAAGAGCCTTGTAATGCATGTTACCTGACACAGCTTGCTTTAATGATGCACCACCCACTCCTTTATATAGGAATCCATAACATTACTGGGGAACTTAACGACCGTAACATTACCGGAGTTTAGTAAACATACCCCATAGTGTTTGAAAAGGAACTTGACGGGCTTATTCTGGGAATTGGAGAAGTCTTTGATGTCTCAAGCATGAGCCCATTTCTATCTGCCTGTTGGCTTTATTGTAAATGAAGGGAAAAGAGATACTGTTTGTCTTGTTGTCAGATGAAATGCTCTCTCATTTATGGATTTCACCCAAAAAACTGCTGCAGACACAGAATATTGCACATCTGTTCACAAAACCATTCCAAAGTTTAGTGATGCCCTCTCAAATAATGACCTGTTAAATGAATATAATCTGTTCAGAATAAATTTGCAGGGTGCCCAGGCATGAATGTCATGAAACTCCTTCTAAATAAGTCAGTCATATAAAAGTAAAAGCCAAGTGGTTAGAACAATGGGCTCAGACCCAGGGAAGCCAGCTTCAAATCCTACTGCTGCTCCTTGTGATCTTGGGCAAGTCACTTAACTCTCCATTGCTTCAGGAACAAATTTAGATTATAAACCCTCTAGGGTTAGGAATATACCTTCTGTACCTGAATATTATTTGCCTTAACATCTGAGAAAGGCATACGTTAAATCCACTTGCCCCTAAAAATACACTTTAATTTAATATAATATTTATATGCCATGTTTCAAATCAAAGAAAGTACAATAATACAATGTTATTTGATCCCCTGTGAAGAGCTTTCATGCAGCTATACTCTCTCTCTGCTAAACCTATAGGGGGTAATTTTAAAAGCTTTAGTTGTGATTTGTATGTCAAGACATGCGCATGGATGGCATAATCATGGAGACGTCTTTGGAGAGATTTTATAAACTATGTTTAGAGATATCTCTGGTGCAGGGACATACAAATAGGCAGGGGTGTGTGGTTCAGATGTGTCTGGGACGGAGCTAGGAACAGAGATGTCTACAGTTGATATCAGAAACTTCAGAAAGATCTGCAGGCATGTTCATGTTTATACCTTCTCCATCCACAAACAGGCATCAGGAAAGTACTTCTTGTGGCCTTAAAACATCCAAAGGGTGCAGAATTAAGTGACTAGCCTAAGATCACACAGGCCTATATTGGGATTTGAACCTTGAGCCCCCTTGCTCCTAATCCACTAACTTTATCCACTAGGCAATTAGATGTCCCCAGAATGGCATTTCAGAACAGGAACATCTAAGTAGATGTCTCTATAGACACCCCTATTGGGCATGTCCACATTTCTGAAACCGTGCCTGAATTTGCACATGCCTGCTTTTTTAACTTCAGATGTTCTGGCTTTCACGTCCCAGATTGCACTTGGATGTCCGATTGTAAAATGTGCCTTATAGAGAACCACATTAGCAACAGTAATCAGACTTCCTTCCATTGCCTCCCTCCCCCTCTCTATGTGGTCTACCAGTACCAATTACTACTGCCACTGACTGTGTCCTCCTCTGTGGCCTGTAGTACATCTGCCTCTTTGGACCACATGGCAGTATGATATCCCCTGTGCTTCAAGGTATCAGTCGTGCCCTGGGCTGCTAAAGAAATCTTCTATTCTCTTTTTTCCTTCTGCTGGCCAATCAGTGGTAATGACAAATATCAATAGGGAAAGACAATTGGAAACACTGGGACTGCAGCATTAAAAATGAGTGATGACTCTGGCTAGAGGATACAGAACTCTAGTTATTAAGGTGTGCTAACATTAACATGCATTAATTCACCATTAATACACATTATTTTAGCACAGGTCCCATGTTATTCAATGGGACCTACTTGCTAATAACGTGTTAGAGTTAGCGCACCTTAGCAACTAGACCCCACAATCTTGTGCAGTAAAAAATCATTATTGAGAAAGTCTTACCAACAAGGACACAAGGCCAGAAGAAAAAGAGAAAGATAGCTTATCTTTGTAAAAAAAAAAATGGCATGAGCGAACAAAATTGCTGCATGCAGAGTTATGGGCTTGAGAACGCCATAAATAGGGAGAAAAATCCAAACGTTTTACAACCTGCTGCACTAAAGCAAACCCCTTTAAAATTCATATACTCAAATCTTAATTGAAAACTGTTTTAATGTATTATTTTCATTTGATTAAATGTGTAAATACAAATAAATGCTAATAAATAAAAGTATGTTCACAATGCGTTGTGCAATAATATTAAAAAATGCAAACCAACACAATAGAAACCATAATATCCCCAAACTCTCCCCCTCTCCAACAATATCAAATCATTTTCAGAAATGCAAATCCTCACATCGACTCAAAGCTGCAGCAATAAGCCAAGCCTTTATCAGAAAGGCCCCCCACCAGTTTTAGTAGTGCATTCCATAGTTCAGTTTCTATGGGAAAAAAGGTTCTGTCTCGTTGATTCCAAATGAGCGCACCTGACCCCAGAAATTTCAAGTTAATACAGACTAATGCAGAACACAAGGTTGTTTCTGTACAATATTGGACCAATGATCAGCCAGATGTGCTTGTGCTAACACATGAAGAGCCCTGAAAGCCAGAATAAGAATTTTAAATTGGACATGAAACGCTACTGGTAACCAATGAAATTCATATACTAGTGGACAAACAGAATCATAGGGCTTCAAACAAACTCCACCCCCCCCCCCCACACACACACTATGCTAGTTGCCGTGTTGTACAACACTTGTAACATTTTCAAAGATTTCTAGCAAAGATCCATCTACATTGTATTACAGTAGTTCAGTCTACTCAACACTATGGCATGGGACATTATAAGCAAATTTTTAATTAGAATGTAGGGGTGCAATTACCAGATCAATGGATATCGATAGCCTAGAATCCAACATGACTCCTAGATTCATTAAAACTGCCTCAACAGCAGTGCCCAACCCTTTATTTGGAAACTGAACCCTGGATGTAACTCACTCATTCTACCCAAAACAACTTTAATTTTTTTCACTTTTAGAACCAACTTTTTAAAAGAAAACTAATCAGAAATTATGCTCAGCCAAATATTCACCTGCTCAAATTCACATTTACTGAACTTGCTAAATCTCCTGGATATCATCGGCAAAAATATGATGGTGCCGTCCTGAAGCTGATCGCTCATTTCATAGAGGTACCAAGCAGATGCTAAACAAAAATAGTGAAATAACTGCTCTTGTGGAATTCCACAACTAACTGCCCAAGACACAGACTTCTCATTCCCCATCCTCCTTATAACCTGGGGCCAACCCCAGAAACAAGGAAAGCCATTGATGAAAAGTCCCATTCATACCAACAACATCCTTCAGTTCCTTATGACAAACCAAATGGAAGGCAGAGGAAAGGTCCACTAAAGTCAGTGGAATTCCCAGCCCCTTCAACAACCACTGCGTTGCCGGCAGCCCCTGTGTTACTGGCAGCCACCACGCAGTGTGGCACTATATGCCACGTTGCACCCCTCCACCTCCAGGCAGGGGCAAATTTACCATTAAGCTGGCTTTCTGCAGTACCTTGCACTCCAGGGCCCATTGCTCTTCTTTCCCAGCCAAAGTCTCATGATTCACGAGACTTCATTGGGAGAGAGGAGAGACAGGCCCTGGAGCACAAGAGACTATGGCAAACCAGCTTAATGGTAAGTTTGCCACACTTCCTCCGTAGGCCTGGCGGGGGGTGCACCGCCTCCCAGCTGGCACATGGGGCAGGCCGCACCCACCACCCCACTCTTGGTACACCACTGAGTAAAGCTACTAAAGTGCCTCCCCCCTTGAACATTTTCTTCAATAAATCGTTCAATGCTATGAAATTTCCCAGAGACTGATACAAATCTATCACATCCTTATCCTGCAAAAAATCTGCCAACTGAACTAACACAGTTTGCAAAAGAGGTAAGTTTGCTAACAGACAATAGTTTGTTTCTCAGAATCAAGAGAACGTTTCATCAGTAGTGGCCTTAAATGCCACTTCCTTAAAAGAGCTGGGAAAATACCTTTCAAATCTGAATTCACAATCAATACAAGACATTCCAAACTGCACCCCCCCCCCCACCCCCTTCACTGCACCCCCCCCCCCCCACACCCCCTTCAATCCTGAGTTAAGGACATCAATATATCATAGCCCAGATAGGGTTACCAACTTTTTCACCGAGAAAAACCCGACACCTGTGGCTCGCCATGCTCCACCCATTCTCCGCCCCTAGTCCCACCCCTGCCCCGCCCCATCCCCACCCACAAAAATTACCGAGGATACGTGTAGGCTAACTTCCTTGGTCAGATAATAATTAAACTGGGAACCCCAAAAGCCAAACATGAAATGTACAACACTGGAGAAATAAAACTATAAAGTAATTTCCTCTTGCACTAAACAAAAACGCAAAGATGTTAGCAATACACACTTCCCAGACCAGACATATTCCAGTTAATAAATTCAAAATAAAAAGTATTTTTCTACCTTCTGTTTGGGCATTTTATTTTTCAGTTGCAATTGCTCCAGTCACTTTCTTCTGGTTTCTTTGTGTCTTCTGCGAGCTATCCATTTGTCCTTCCTTCTCTTTTCCATTCTCTCTCTATTTCTGCTTTAACATACTGATTGTTTCCCTTTTGCTCTTTCCCCTAATTCTTTCCTTATTCCTTTATCATCCATTTAAATTTCACCCTTCCATTCTCAAGCCCCTCTTACTCTCCCAATACCCAGCCCATCATAGACTTTTCTTCCACACAAAATTTTTTTCCCCTCTCCATTCTCATTCCCCATCTATTCTAGTCCTCCCCCAAAATCAGTTCCCTTATAGTTCTAGACCCACCCAGCATCCACTCCCTTCTAGTCCCATTCTCCCATGCCCCACATCAGCCCATTTCCAGTCCTATTCCAGCTCTTCATCAGCCCATTTCCAGTGCTAGCCCTCACATCACAGACCATTTCCAGTACTAGCCCCCCCCCCCCCCCATCACAGCCCATTTCCAGTCCAAGTCCCCCATCACAGCCTATTTCCAGTCCTAGGCCCCCCCACCATCACATCCCATTTGCAGTCCGAGTCCCCCCACACCATCACAGTCCATTTGCAGTCCTAGCCCCCCTAATCACAGCCTATTTCCAGTCCAAGTTCCCCCCCCCCCCATAGCCCTTTTCCAGTCCAGGTCTCCCTCCCTATCACAACCCATTTCCAGTCCATGTCCCCCCCCCATAGCCCTTTTCCAGTCCAGGTCCCCCTCCCCATCAAAACCCATTTCCAGTCCATGTCCCCCCCCACATAGCCCTGTTAGAGTCCAGGTCGCCCTCCCCATCACAGCCCATTTCTATCCAGTGCAATGCCCCCCATAGCCCTTTTCCAGTCCAGGTCCCCCCTTCACAAACCATTTCCAGTCCAAGTCCCCCTAATCACAGCCTATTTCCAGTCCAAGTTCCCCCCCCCCCCATAGCCCTTTTCCAGTCCAGGTCCCCCTCCCCATCACAACCCATTTCCTTTCCTTGTCCCCTCCCCCCCATAGCCCTTTTACAGTCCAGGTCCCCCCCCATCACAGCCCATTTCTTTCCAGTCCAAGTCCCCCCCCCCTAGCCCTTTTCCGGTCCAGGTCACCCCCCCCCCCCACATCACAACCCATTTCCAGTCCAAGTCCCCGCCCCCTAGCCCTTTTACAGTCCAGGTCCCCCCCCCCCCCCAGCCCTTTTCCAGTCCAGGTCCCCTCCCCCCATCACAGCCCCTGCAGTCCTTGGCCTCCCCCCCCCAAAACCGCGGCTGTCTGAGGCTTTAGAGGGAGCCGGGGAAGCCCGCGCGAGGCCCCGGCTCCCTCTGTACAGCCGCCAGCGTGAAGAGCCTTTTCCTTCACGCCGGCGGCTGTTTCTGCGTATTGCCTTTAACCTTTCCCACCAATCGCGGCTTTACAGAAACAGCCGCCAGCGTGAAGGAAAAGGCTCTTCACGCTGGCGGCTGTACAGAGGGAGCCGGGGCCTCGCGCGGGCTTCCCCGGCTCCCTCTGAAGCCCTCCGGTGTGTGGGCCGCCCCGGGGAAGTTTTATTTTTTTGGACGGGTTGGGAGAAAAGCCGTTTTTTTGCTCTGGCCGCTCCCGATCTTGCGGCCAGAGCAAAAAAACGGCTTTTCAAGGGCCGGTTTTACCTCTGCGCCGGCAGCCGGCCTGGCCATGGAAAAACCGGCCAGGCCGGCTGAAAACCGGCCAGTTGGCAACCCTAAGCCCAGATAAAATCTCTTTTAAAGAGAAAGGATCAACTGGACTCAAAAAAAGCACCATGCCTCCTTATCTCTTCCCCTGCAATCCCCAGTTCTCTATACAACTTCCCTTCCTCCTTTCTCATAATAGCACAATAGCTCCAGAGATATGAACAAAACAGAAATGAGAGACATTTAAATAACATATTTAGACAGAATCCAAAACAATCTACAGGGAATTTGGAAAGAATATTAGTGCAATGAAAATACTGCCAACAAAAGTAAAAATAAAAAAAACCCTGTTTTGCAGGAATTCATACTAGGATCCATACACACCAAGATCCCTTCCCCTCCATCCTACTCGATTCTCTCTCCTATACCTCAAGAACATGCCTCAAAAAGAGATTCTGAACATTTACCTAAGGCAGGTAATGAAGGGGGCAAAGCTTAACAGACTTTTTCTCTCTCTGTACAAATTTCTTAATCTTAATCTTATCCACCCCCCACACTCGCATACCCTTTCCAGTCAAGCACATGTCTCATTTCAACAGATTTGTAGTAATTTCTTTATGTTTCTTACCCCAAGCCCTCCTTGATCTCGATTCCCACACTAATATGCTTAAATACGCAAGGGCATCGATTGCCCCATATCAATTGCAAAGCTCTTGCTGCAAAGCAGTAAGCATCTCATTTGACACTTTCACCGAGAGTGACTGAAGCAGATATAAAAGGCACAGTAGCACCTTCATCCTTAATGAGGTTATGCATGCCTGCCACGATATATCTGCCCTTTGCCATTTACTGTATACAGGTCGGTGGTTATTTGCTTAGTTAGTGGTGAACAGTTAAGCCCAAACGTCCTATCAGGGTCAGGCTAACCATTAGGTAAACTAGGGAGTCTCCTAAGGTGACAGCTTTTAGGGAGAGGCAAAGAGCAGGACATTCAAAGCTATATAATGCATTCTAACAGCTAGCGGGGCATAACGCTTAAGGTCTGCCTAGGGTGCCAACACCTTGAACCAACTCTGAAGCCATTCTTGCATCCTATGGGGTATGTTTACTAAATGGTGCTAACGTCACAGCTGCGATGTTATCGCGCGATACGTGACGTTATTGCGTGATATGTAACATTATCGCACGATAATGGCACATTACCGTGCGAGAACGTCACGTATCACGAGATATGTCTCCAGCGGCGTTAAGGTGCACAGAGGGTGGAGTAAGGCTGTCCAGAGGGTGGAGATAAGGGGTCAATGGGCGGAGAATGGGTGGGGAGAGGCTCCATGCACACTAACGCCGTGAAATGAAGGTCTGAAAAGTGGCACCAGTGAAAACCTCGCGCTAGAGGCACATTTGCAGGAGAAACAATTTCAGTCAGCAATGTACAGAAAGGCAGGGAGACCAAGAAAAGTGATAGTAGTGATACATGTGCTGTAACAAAGCAAGCAAAAACCAGAGAGATAATGACCAGAACCAAAATATAAATAAAAATCACTGAGCTGGCCAATAGAAAAACAATGATAAATGGTAATCAACACTACCAATAACAAATAAAACGGAAGATGTCATTTTTGGAAGGGGTAATCCTGATTCCCCCCACAAAGTGAATGTTCCAACATTGATAGTGTTGATGAGTGTTTGCTGTGGTGTATATTGGGCAGCTTGCTTATGTGATGTTCACATGTGCAGCAACAGCAGAGTGGCCACTTAGGAAAGGGCACTATGGTGATGGTGTAAATGGGGTACAGGGGGCTGCAGGCGGCACATGCAGTGGGCCCGCTGGGGCACAGGGTGGACTAGGCAGATGCCTAGGTGACACATAGGAATGTCGAAATGGAAAACCAGCAAGACAGCAACTGACCAAGGGCAAACATGTCCACCAGTGTGTGTCCCACAATGTCCCAGTGCACAGTACCCAGCATGTACCCCAAAGGGCACATAACATTGTCTGGCAGTGCCAAGGGGAAGCGTGGATGTCTAGGCAGGCACCCCTACCTCACATCATGCACCATAGACAGCCGCCTACTGGCACACTGGATGGCCTGGGACTGCGCACCACCAGCACCACCGGCTCAAGGGCATGTCAGCATGG
Organism: Ichthyophis bannanicus; assembly: GCA_033557465.1. Classification (NCBI taxonomy): domain Eukaryota; kingdom Metazoa; phylum Chordata; class Amphibia; order Gymnophiona; family Ichthyophiidae; genus Ichthyophis; species Ichthyophis bannanicus. Next base: position 667,674,111 of record CM066035.1, read on the forward strand.
TGCCGGAGGGGTGCTGGTGGTGGAGGGGGCAGTGGCATCTGCCCACAGCACACCAAGGCCAAGCCCTGTTTAGGTGGGTGCCGTGCACTGCAACAGACAAGGTCTGTCTGACGAACAGTCATAGTATCCCCAGGGAATGATCTGCCTGTGTGGCACAAATCACACAGTCATTATATTCAGGGGCAGAAGGTCACAGGTTCAAGTCCCAGCTGTGCCTCCTACAAACCATTTCTCCAAATTTTGCCCAGTACTAAACCATGGTAATAACGATGGAATATTTATTGCAGATAAAATAAACACGCTATAAACGCCTATATTTTACCCTACAGAGTACATACACCATAAACATGTGCAATCCCTAGAACAGAGTTTCCCAACTGCAGTCTTGGAGTGCTAAACACCATTCAGGTTTCATGCTGTCCCTAATAAATATGCCTATGATGCATTTGTATGCACCTCCCCCATTGTATGCAAATGTATCTCATGCATATTCATTAGGGACAGCATGAAAACCTGAACCGTGTTTGGCCCACCAGGACCAGAGTTGGGAACCTCTGCCCTAGAGCAGCGGCAGAAACACCCACACCCACAGGCTCCACTATCCAAAGCCTCATGGAGAGTCTAGCTGTTGGGCCCTGCGCGGAGCATCAGCTACCGGTACTAGCACCTGCATACCTTAGCAATGCCATCTTAAACTTGGAAACACGTTCCACATATATCAAAAGGTTGCTATGATTAATGTCAGATAACACATCCTAAGTTAAACACAATTTGTTGACAGAGATTCATCATAACAACCTGTCTGATATCTGTGGAGTGTGTTTCAGTTCTTGTTTCTGACAGTGGTTACCACCCCGGGGAGTGACCCTAACAGTATTGAGTACCATAGCAATGCCTGTACTGTGCCCAGGACTGGTGTGGTGGCCAGGGCTGCCAACCACCTCTATATGTGCCCAATGCTGAAATAGGTGTGGGAGTGTGTGTATATCTATCCAGAGTTGTGTGGCTGCCTACACCTTACTGAGCCCCCAATGCTTGCACTATTTCCAGTATTAGCCTGCCAATGTGGGTATGGCCCAGACAGGGCATAGGGCAATGGCTGGGACACTGTAGTACCCGACCACCACCTGCACAGACAGGGTGGCCACAGCATGTCATGCTGGGGGGGAGGTCACTCTCACCCTGACTGAGCAGTGACCATGGCATGGCTAGGTTCCCCCATAGTGCTATACAGCATTTCTCTCAAGTGATATCTATGAGTTTCTTTTTCTGGGGCCCAATCACTGACATACTTGCTTGGTGCACCTGCTCACATCCCATTTTTGGATGCACACAGTTCCTCCAGGAACATGTTCTAGCTAGCAGCCTGTCTGCAGTTAGCATGTGTATGGCTGGAACACCTTGCAGGATGCAGCAGGTGGAGACTGACTGTGCTCTCTGCTGGTGAATGTCAGAGAGTGGTGGGGGGCAGTTGAGCTTTTCCAGGCCTACTGCCTGTCTGCCAATGCCCTATGTGATGTGTACAGATCTGAATTGACTGCCCTGTCGGACTGAGGTTGATGGTCCCCTCTATTGCCACCTTGGCAGAGATATAGAATGCAGATCTGTTGGTGGGAGATCCTGTCCCCCACTCTGACCCACAGAGGGTGGGTTGGGTGGTACTATATAATCTGCTTTTAGGTCCAAACACCACCCTTCTCTTATAACATGTGACCACAGCAGTCACACAGGACATGCACTATTCTGGGTGCATCATAGTCCATAAGGGCTAAACATGACTGAGAAATACAGATGGACACAGCTGTATCTGCAAGGACTACCTAGCCCACACGGGCACTGATGGGGACCTGCAGCACAGCCTATCTCAGCCAAGCCAGGTGCTGCGGACCTGGTGCTGGGCACCCCACCTCACCCTCAGGGTGAGCACAGGAATCGCTCAATGTCACGGTCAGTAGCTACTCTGTTCCAGTAACACACATGGTCAGTTCCCCCTACCAGGCCAGGGTGCTATAGAGGCGCATACCCCATCTGGTGATCAGATGTAGGCTGCTGATCTGCATGTGCAGTGCATCATGGGTACGGATGGGTTTGCCCTATCCTGGTAGCCACAGCAGACAGTTTGTGTGGTGACCTGAAGTCTTTCTGTAGCAGCCAGCCAGCAGTGTGTTAATAGCTATGGAGATATAGCCCACTGGTTACTTCAATGACTGTGCAGGCAGCAGTCATGGATTTGATCCCACAGTGGTGTTATTTAATAAGGCTGTCTGAGGCTTTTCCTTTTAATTTAAATCAATGCTGCCGGCAAAAATCACCCTCACAGTGCCGTAACCTTAAGGATCCTCAGAAGGCGCCTTAGAAAGCGCCCTATAAGGCGCCTTGGTGGACAGGGCACTTTATAATGTGCCCTATGGAATGCCTTATAGGGTGCCTTATGCGGCACCTTAGGTTACAGCGCTGTGAGGGTGTTTTTGCTGGCATCACTGATTTAACTTAAAAAAGGAAGTGCCTCAGACAGCACTGATTTAGATTAAAAGGAAACACCTCAAACAGCCTTCTTACATACCACCACTGCAGGATTGAACCCATAACCTCTGCCTCCACAGTCATTTCAGAAACCAGTGGGCTACATCTTTATAGCTTCTGACACTGCACTGGCATGAACTTAGGATTAACGCGCGTTAACGTGCCATGGCACCCACTATCGCGCGATATAGATTCTTGCTACCTTGCCGATGGAACGCCCACTCCTTATATGGCATTCTTCACATTATCGCTGCAACTAGCGCTGGTAATATTAAGACGGTTTAGTAAACATACCCCTATGTGTATCTTATGACACCTCAGTGGTTAAGCTGTGCCCGAGGACCTCCAGCAGGCTTTCAAATAATTCCCCACTCACATGTCAGGGTGCAGAAAAGAAAATATCTTTATTAGCCCATCTCAGCTTCAGCACATGCAAAACACAAAATATTGTCACCCCTTTGTCGTGCAGCGCCTCCTGCTGGTCACAGCTGGTACTGCACCCGGGTGTAAAGTACTGGCCTTTTCAATATTTATAGTCCTTGCCAGTACACAAATAAGTTGTGACACCGAAATCGGTTTAACTGGGTTTTATTCCCCGTCCCGTAGGATTCTTTCAGAAGTATAACAATCAAATCAACATAACCCTTCTCAGGTAAACAAAAAGAACTATAACAAAAATAGCTTTCCTTTCAGCAAACAAAATATGAATGGAAGCAGAAATACAGCTTGTCAGGTTTCCAGATAAAGGCTTCTCTGGAGCAGTTCAGCCTTCTATCTGAGAGACTCTATTTGGTCAGCTAGTATCAAACTACAGTCCATCTGTTCAACAGGCAATTCAATGTTATCCTCTATTGCATAAGGCTCATACTGCATGGGAACACTGTCATGTACAGATGCTTCGTCACTTCTCTCCTGAGGTAGTTTGTTCAACAAACTTTCCAGCTTGTGACGTACTTGACTCTCTACAGAATGTATCTGTTTGGCTTTACCATATTCTCTGGAGTTGCTCAACCAGGATCCTTTCCTCTGCCTCTGGTTATCAGGCAGAGTAAAGCAGTTAGCTGCCCAGCTATTAGAAAGTGGAACCTTTGTTCGGGGTTTTGTTTTAACAGGAGCTTTACAAACAGCTGTTGTCTCCAACGGCAGTTTCTGAAAAGGCTTATGCCAGTTATATCCCTCTGAAGGGTTCTCTCTCACAGGTAACAAGCTTTGTTCTATATTCTGTCTGTAGCCCAGACTCTGGAGTTTTCCTGCTTTCATTAAGTTAGCATTATAGGGCTTTTGTTTCTCATACAAATGCCTCTCATAGCTCAGCTTAGCATTTCTCCTCTCTGGCTCAGAATAGCTTTTCCTAGCTTGTAACTTGTGTCTTAGGGCATAGCTTCTATCGAGGCTGCTGCATACACTGTCCCTGTCTGAATTCAGTTGCTCATCTCTTTCACTTAATTGTTCATCAGACTCACTCAGACTTTCATTCAGCTAGTGCCTTCTGCCTTGCTGTAGAGACCTGGGATGTCTGTGTCCTTCCCACTCTGGATATCTCCTCTGCCTGGGAATATCCTTTCTCCTTGGGTCTTTCAACTCTCTTGGTTGCCTTGATTCTCTTAATCTCCTTCGTCTCTCAGGTCTCCCAGCTTCCTCAGCTCTCTCTGCTTCCCTCTCCTGTGAGCTGTGCTGATTATTTACGTAATCCCCAGCTGCACCACACCCTAGCCTATTGGGGTCAGGTGGGACCTTCCTTGCCTCCCTACTGGCTGGGTGATAATTCCAGGCTTGTGACCTCACTCCCTTATACCCATTCTGATACCCTTGTGTCATGTGCTCTCTCCACACGTCACTGTTTACTTGAGGAGTAGTGTTTTTTAGCTCCACAGGGGGCTCTAGAGAGTCTGCTCTGTGACAATATCCACCTGGATGATGTCGACAGGCTACTTAGCATCAATGCTGCTCCATACTTTAAACCCAGAACCTTTAAAGAGTCTGTCTCCAACAGGCTAACAGTTTAACCCAACTCTAATAACAAACTCTCAATTATGGTAGCAATGGTTGCGTCTACACTCCCTGTCTATCTCCCGTATGGGCAGATTACCAATTAACCAGTTTTTATCCACAATAACCATGTAAACACTTTGGAGCATATTACACACCATAACACACAAACACTCAGTCTGGCTTTCTGTCAAGCAGGCACCAGTCTGACTCTCTCACAGCAGACTGAGCCATGAAGCTTTGGCTCCCAGCACACAAATAAACACCCCCCAATTTGGTTTCCTTTCAGAGTGGCCACTGGAGTATACTTTTCAGTTTTAGCATTCTAAATCCATGTGCAGGCCTGACTACCTGACAGGTTAAACAAATAGAAACAATAACACACACTCTCTTGGTCAGAAAATTGCAGTATAATATAGTGCTAGAAACTTGATCAACAAAAAAACACCACTCAAGAAAATAGGAGGAAAAAGACCTCAATTCTATAAAAGCCCATCGGGCCAGATATTGAAAGGCATTTACATGGTTTACAGATCTGTAAACCCTGTAAATGCTGCTGAACGGGATATTCAATGGCAATGCCACTGAATATCCACAACTAACCGTAGCACATTGTGGGTGTGCCGGGGCATGTCAAGGGTGGTGAAATTCGTTAACCGGGTACCAGCGATATTGCACTGCAACCCATTTAGCGACCAGCTGGTAAAATTAGGCACTGCAAAAACTGGCCTAGTTTTACTTGCAGAACTAACCGGGTAGTGGTACAATATTGTCGCTACCTGGTTAGCTTCTGCGACATTGGAGGCTGTGTTGTGACCCCGGATATTCAATGCTGGGGCCATATATGACTCTGACATTGAATATCCAGGGTTAGAGGTCAGCAGCGACGGCTATGTGCCATAGTGGGCCCCAGCTGTCTCAGTACAATATTGGGTCCATAGACTCTAGGCTTGTTCAAAAACCTCTGCCAGTAATGGCTCAAGCACTTGACATCATTGGTCTGAAAAACCTCCATATCGAATGTACATGGATTGTGTAGCCCACTATCTTCTAGAGAAACCCCATGATCAACGAAATTGCTTAACTCCCTGTTAAAGCAATTTATAGATGTTATTATCACTTATCTTAGTAATGTTGTTAAGCCCCACTCCGGTGCTGTCAGCAACGCTACTAGCATTTCACCATCTGCTGCCTCAGGGAGTGAAATCCAGTTGCTTGTGTATCATGGATAGGATGTAGAGGACCAGAGTCTGAGGTGATATTGCATTACGAAAGTGAAACGCCTTATTAATAAACTTGAAGAGCAGGGCTTGTGTTGTAATCTGTGATGTATTGCTATAATTGTTTAATAGGATCTTGTTCTAACCTTTTGTATGTCGAACTATCATTTAGATACCTATAAAACTCTTGCTGGTATTTCATATGGCTCATCTCAACCACTGCTCCACCCTTATCTGCTCTTTTTATCACAATTTCAGTGTCTGTCCACAAACCACTCAGGGCTTCATGTTCTTCTTTCAGTAATGCATGACATACTTCTCTACTATTGGATTGTTTCAGATGTTGAACATCTCTCATCACTAGCTCATTAAAAATGTCTACAGCTGGATGAGGAGGGCCCTGTGGAATCCATGAGGATCTAATAGATAAATTAAATCTGTCTTCTCATTCCATTCCACCTCTTCCTGCAACATCTTGTCTTTATCACAGAAGAGGGTGACTCTGAATTATGACAATACAATCTTGAGGATTGCACTGGGTGTTGATTTGATGTTTTTAGTTTGTGACATAGCCAACTGATAAGAAATAAAACAAGAAGTAGAAACATAAAAACAAAAATCAGTTTCTCAGATGGGTTTTAGTAGAGTTGACTGTAAGTATAGGTGGAGGCACATTCCAATGTGTCCCTTCAAGCCCCCATGCATCCGATCGGAATTGGGACGCCCATAGGCAGACCTGATTCTGATCTCGTGGGGGCTAGACATGCCCGCGGGATCAGAATCTGGTCTGGGGCCTGTGTGTGCAGGCTGAGCCCCGATTCTGATCAGCCTGCACACACAGCCACTTGCCTGGCTACCTCGGTGAGGCTCCTGAATGGAGCCGCAGTGCCATGGCATCCCATCACCATGGCACCGCAGCTCCATTCAGGAGCTGTGAATGCCGGCTGCCGCAGATTATCTTCTTTCCCCGCAGCTGGACCCTTGATCCGGCCTCCTATGGCCAGGGTCCAGCTGCGGGGAACGTACTACACCCCCCTAACTTCTGTTCCCGGCCCAGCAGCTCAATCCCCCAACATCCAGGGGAACTTATTCCACCTCTGCAGTAGAATAAGTCCTCTGTCTAAGTTCATGGCCCCGGACGTACAGGGCTGACTTCAGACCGCCATTGCCCTGCACTCGCTCTGCCTCCAGAACACTCCCTCCTGCCCCCGTCTCAGCCTCCCCGTAAAAACATATTGTTCATACGGGGAAGCTTTTGCCAGGGACGGCAGGGGGATGGACAGAATGACCCCCATAATGTTTTAGAGAGGGTTATTCATAGTTATAAGATTGTCGCTCTTATCCTGTTTATTTTCCAATCAATATAGGATACCAAATAATTAGGGACACAAGCAATTGGATTTTACTCTCTGAAGCTGCTGATGGTGAAATGCTAGTAGCGTCGATAACAGCATCGGAGTGAGGCTTAACAACATTGTTAAGATAAGTGATAATGACATCTAGATAAATTGCTATAACAGGGAGTTAAGCAATATCGTTGATCTTGGGGTTTCTATAGAACATATTGGGCTACACAATCCATGTACATCTGATATGGAGGTTTTTTCAGACCAGTGATATCAAGTGCTCAAGTCATTATTGGCAGAAATTTTTGAACAAGCCTAGAGTTTATGGGCTTTTATAGCACTGAGTCCTTTTTCCTCCTTTTTTCTTGAATGGTGTTTTTTTATTGATCAAGTTTCTAGTACTACATTATACTCCAATTTTTGAACCAGGGGAATATGTGTTATTATTTCTATTTGCTGCATATGAGCTGCACTCTTTATAGGATTTCTGAGTGATTAGATTATATCTGACAGGTTGGCCACATTTAATCCCTCTCTATAAATCACTAGCAGAGTGAGGCTTAAAATCATAAGGCTTGTGTAAACCAGGGGCTCCATGAGGCCATTACCCTATTTTACCTTGATATTTGAGTGTCACGATGGGCAGAGTTACCTCAGGTAAGCCACCTGTGGAAACTCCCAGCTTACAGAGAAAATATTTTTTATTTTTTCTACAATACACTTTAACATTTCAGGAACCTCAAATTTCAAAAGCAGGATTTGCCAAGGAATGAGAACTCTCCAGCAATGAACCACTTGAACAAGTTACCTTTTGTAAATGTTGCAATTTTAATTTGAAAAAATAGTGTAAATTTAATTTTTGTAAACACACAATGACAGTTTTTATAAAGCTATCAGGTAGATTCAGTTTCTACAACAATCAGTCTTCATCAACAGTGCATTGCACTATAATATAATATATATTTTTAAAATGTTTCTATTATTCAACAATGGTACAATATGGACCCTTTCAACAACAGGTGAGTAATTACTGTAGTTAACCTGTTTAAGGCTTGAAGTTTCTTTACTCCTTAGTAGAAGAAAAGGTTTAACACTATGGGGTATGTTTACTAAACCGCGATAAAAAAGCAATCTTTTCCGTGTGTTAAAGGCAGCAAGAAGGGGCTACCGTGTGCTAAGTGTGCTGGGCATGTCAGAGATGTTCTGGCATTAAGGGGTGCTAGTGGACACTTACCGTGTGGTAACAGGACATTAAGGGGTGGCAGTGGACACTTACCATGCAGTAATGGGATATGCTGTGGGAAGGTGTCTGGCATACACCTTAATGCAGGAAAGACACTGAAACTCTGAAAGGGGGGGTAGGGAAACCATTGGAGAAGGTTCGAATGCAAACACAATTGGTATCTGATGGAGTTGACTCACCTGATGCCTGGTAATATGGACTATGCTGTTGACTAGGCGAGATAGGTGGTTGCCTAGTGATGATGGTTAGAGTGGGTGTTGGCTGTGTCGTGGGTGGATGGTGGTGGCAGTGGAGTCAGCGGAGGGGATGCAGCAGCAGGGGATGCTGTGACAGGCATGCAATCCTAGATGCTCCTGAAAGCATACACCGTGCCGTAAGCTGCATTATAGTGTCTGTGAGGTGTGGACAGGTATCCAAATGTACTGTCAGTGTGTGGCATGCCATAGGCCAGGACAGTGTCTGGGTGGAGGCAGCATGTTCCTGATGTAGACAGCAAAGTGAGGATTGTCCATGAGTGCTCATGTGGAACAGTCACAAGAGAGGTGTGCATGATATGGCTAACTCCTGCAAATGCCCCTGATGACCATGGTGGGGCAGTTTACTGCCAGTAAGCTACCCCACCATGAATTTCCCTGACTGTCAAATGGTGGGTGCAGGGCTGTACCATGGATTTTCCAAGCAGAGAGTACAATGTGTTTGATGAGTGGATGTATGGGATCATACAGGCCAAAGGCATTGGGTGTGTGAACCAAAGTAGCACTGCCATGGGGTACATGAAACACCATTTGTGTGGGTGGGACTGGTGTCTCAGCCTGTGCAACTGCAAGACAATACACCCGACAAAGTGGCATGATAGAAAGGGATAAGTTGAACCCATTTGCCCTATGTGGGGCAAAGTAATGATAGCAGAACAGTGCAGGGAATGGCTATGCAGTGAGTGTTAGGTGCCTGAATATATGAGATGTATCCTCTTTAAGTAAGGCTGGGAGGTCACAATGATGGCAAAACAGAGAATGCATCCATACCAGTTGACCCAGACATCTGCTGCATATACATCACTGACCTGCTGCAATGCACCACAGCAGAGCCACTAAAGCCATGTTCACAGATGTACATGATGGGGAATGCCATATTGGGCTACTAAACAAGAGGCCATAATGCATAAAAATGTAGAAGAATGATTGTCTGCAGGTAACAGCAGAGCCAGGACTGTGCACACGCACCCAGGCACAAAATGAGCAAGTGGGAATCAAACCCTGGAGGAGACCTTACACCAACGAGTAAGCTACACCTCCATGTAGATGTATAGAGCCTACAGATCTCTGATCAAACTGTTTTCTGTCTGCTGGCAGGGTTGGACCCTCCACTACACACTGCAAATGCAAAACAGCGGTCTACAGCTGAAGAACCAATGGAGAATGCACTGATCCAGCATATCAGCTCAGTAAGACACACTGACTGCGTGTGCTACATGTGCATAACAGCAGACTGTGCTGCAGAGCGGTTTCAGCTGTCATCCTGAGGGTGAGGAGGGGTGCCCAGCACCTGGTCCATTGATCCTGCAAGGTTAGAGATGATCTCTGCTGTCTGTACTATAGGGCCAACCCTCCCCAAGCAGAAGGGACATAATATTGGCAGGCAGTGATGGGGCAGATGTGAGCATGCCTATGCCCTTGTAAGGTGCCTTATAGGTAAGCTGCCTTATAAGCTGCCTTGTAACGCGCGTTGGTCTAAGGCACCTTGTAACGCACGTTAGCTGATACGGCTTGCCGCAACGATGCACCGCCATGCCTTTATATGGGCATCTGTACCATTACCACGGAACCTAATGCGGGTGACATTACCACAGTTTAGTAAACATACCCCTAGTTTCTGTGTGGTAGACACACATGTTCTCTTTCCCCAGTAAGAGGTGCATCAGTTTAATGTTTGTAGTGCTACCTTTTGATAAATAGGGTTAGGTGCTATGTGAGTCCTGGTAGAGCTGTTATAATATGGCAGGTTTGCTATGGGTTCTGAATGAGCAGCGTTTTATAGTAATGCACCTGGCAGTTGGTACTGGAGGAAAGTAATGCAGAAATATGGTAGCCTTTCTTTATCCTCACTGTACATGTAAATGGTTTTCAGACACTCATTAAGAGGCATGTTTACTAAAGGAGAATGTGCTTTTACAAATTTGCATGTGTGCTAAATGCAGCAGCACCCATTTATCTCTGTGGGTACAGGGGCACTTAACACACATTAATGCTTAGTAAACATTCTCCTAAGTCATTGTTAGAACAAAAAAGAGGCTTGTGAAGGACTTTTTTGAAAGCCACTTAAAATGTTAGATGGGCAGCATATGCATTTTAAAATAAAATAGATTTATACAAATGAAGCCCAGTGGATATGCAAATATTTATGCAAATGAGGCCCCACAATTGGGGTATGTTTACTAAATTGTCTTAATGTGCTCTCTGTGAGGTTATCGCGCGTTAAGGTACCTTATCGCGCGTTAATGGTGCTTTATCAGGCGCACAGGTACCTTATTGCATGATAACGCGCAACGGTGCAAACGAGCGCTGAAGGCAGGGAAAGGCTCCCGGAGGGCAGAAGAAGGCTCCCCAGGGGGCGGAGAGAAGGGGTCAATGGGTGGAGAGTGGGAGGGGAGAGGCTCCCCGCACACTAACGCTGTGAAATCCGAGGCTCAAAACTAACGCCAGTGAAACCCTGGCGTTAGAGCTGATTTTAAGGGAAAAGAAACCATATCCGTCAGCAATGTACAGCAAAACCAGGGAAACCTAGAAAAAGTGATAAGTGTGATACATGTGCACGGAACAAAAGGGCAAATAAACCTTGAAAATGTACAGAGGAAAATGTAAAAATAAAATAACCAAGCCGGCCAATAGTGATATCAATTGGAAACATCACAAAACACTCCCAAGAAAGCTCCAAAAAAAAGATATGAATTTTGGAAGGGTCTATGCTCCGTCCCCATACAAAGTGAATGAACCCACAGTGTAATTGCGCTGAGCAGCGTTTCTGACTCCATTGGCCAGGTTTCCTATGGCATGCACATGTTCCACAACAGCAGGGCGGGCATGTCGGAATGGGCAACTGGACAGATGCTGGAAAAGGGGACACAGAGGGCTGCAGGCGGCACATGCTGCGGTGCAGCTGGCCTACAGTGCGGACTAGGGTGATGCCTAGCTGGCCCATAGGAATGCTGAAACAGTAGAGCAGCCAGACAGCAACTACTGAGTGCCCAACATGGGCACGAGTGTGCTTCCCACAGTGTCACAGGGGATAGTACCCAGCAGGTACCCTGAAGGGCACGGAACATTGGCATGCGGTGCTGGGGGGAAGTGTGGACAGCTATGCAGGCACCCCTACCCCAGAACCCGCACCATAGGAAGCCGCCTACCCGCACACTGGATGGCCTGAGACTGCGCTCCACCAGCACCACCAGCAGAAGGGCATGTCAGTATGGTGGCAGAGGGATACTGGTGGTGGACGGGGCAGTGGCAGCTGCCCAGAGCAGACCGTGGCCTAGCCCTGTGTAGGTGGGTGCCATGCACTGCAACAGACAGGCCCTGTCTGATGAACAGTCATGGTATCACCAGGGAATGCACTGTGTCTCTGTGGCAACACGGTGGTGCAGTGCACACAGCCAGTGTGTTCAGAAACAGAAAGTCACAGGTTCAAGTCCCAGCTGTGGTTTCTGCCAATCCAGTCCCCATATTTTACCCACTACTAAAACGTGCTAATACAGACAGAACCTTTATTGCAGATGACGTAAACATGCCCAAAACACCTACATTTTACCCTACAGAGTACAGATACCATAAACATGCCCATTACCTAGAGCAGAGTCTCCCAAATGCAGTCCTGGAGGGCCAAACACCATTCAGGTTCCATGCTGTCTCCAATAAAGATGCCTGTGCTGCATTTCTATGCGCCGCCCCCATAGTATGCAGATGTATCTCATGCATATTCATGAGGGACGAATAGTAATGAATAATAATAATCCCCAGGTTCGGTAACAATAAACTATCATAAAAAAGAACCAAACCCAAATCTAAATTATGGTACCTCTATCTAATTTAATTCTTTTTGTTGGAACAGGCTGGAGGCGACTGGAAGGGAAACCCAGCCGCACCAGACAGCCTGTTCCTTTTTAATCAAACAAAGTAAATTTAGTACTTATCTAAGAATTGTCCCAGTGAAATGTTATCCATAGCCATCATAAGCAATCTCCTTGTGTACTCCTTGTATATCAGCGGTCAAAGGCAGCATATCCATGACGCGCACATTTTGGGCCCTAAGCCCTGTGTCAAGTGTTCACAGTCCTGCTGGTATCTCGCTTCTGAACCATAGAAAGCAGCAAACACTGGATATAGAGGGTGAATCACACGTCATTGGCTAATGTCATTTTTCAATCCATCGGAAGCACCAATCACCAAATGGGAAACCCCACTGACACCGGGGAATCCCTTGGTGTCATAGGTGACGTCACAGCAAGCTAGGCCAATCCACTTCTTTGTTCAATCCCGTCGGATTTTTGAAATGACTGCTGTCCATCCGGGTTGTCGTGCTTATATATTGTGGTAACTTGCTGTTCCATGTTCTCCCTTTCTCTTATCTGTTTGACTGTCTCTGTCCTCTATTCTGTCCTATCATATAAATGGCGTTCTTTTCTTATTTCCTCGAATGATATACTATTGTAAACCGCTCTAATGCCTTTTGGCCTGAGCGGTATATCAAATTTAAAATAAACATAAACATAAACTGTCCCAGAAGATGGAGAGAAGGCGGAGAGAAGGGGTCAATGGGTGGGGAATGGGTGGGGAGAGGCTCCTGCTACACTAACGCTGGAGCATGAAGGCCCGAACATTACCGCGAGTGAAAACCTGTCGGTAGATGCACATTTTCAGGAGAGAGAAATAATTTCAGTGTCAGCAATGTACAGCAAAGGCAGTAGTGCCCATTTGCAGCAACAGCATAGTGCCCAAGTATGAAAGGGCAATATGGTGATGGTGCAAATGGGGCAAAGGGGGCTGAAGGTGGGTCATGCAGTGGGGGCAACTGGGGCACAGGGTGGACTAGGCTGTCGCCTAGGTGGCACATAGGAACACAGAAACCGGAAATCAGCATGACAGTGTCTGATCAAGGTCAAAATGCCCAGTACTCTGTGTACCACAGTGTCCCATCCAGGGGACATGTACCCAACAGGTACCCCAAACATCACATAGGAACCACATTGCTCGTAATGGGGAAAGCAGTGCACATCTGGGGACCATTCTAATAAGGGTCCATGGACCTTCCCTAGGATAAGTCCCAAACTGTCCATAAACACAGCAAAATGAACACCCATTACCACAGCCCCTGGTAAGGCAGTATAGGGTGTGACCACACATTGGGTGAAATATGTAAACACCCAGTATCCATAATGGATACAGTGAACCCGCAGTGCATGCCTCAGCCTGACCACAGTCTGCCGGCAGAACACAATCAACCAACCAGTTCCATCCTAGCCAATTGTTGCCAGTCCACCAACCACACACCTCATAGCCATCTCACCCCCATGTGGAAGTGACAGAACAGTGGCAGGTGGTGATGGGGGGATGTGCGGATGTCCATGTATGCCACCGCACCACAGACCCTGAACCTAGGCACCCGCCTACCTACACAGTGGATGACCTCGGACTGCACACGACCAGCACTGACAGTATATGGGCATGTCAGCATGGCAGGGGGGATGCCAGTGGGGGTGGCACCTACCTGCAGCGGACCAAGGTCATGACCTGCCCCAGTGAGCCATGTGCAGTGCAATAAACAAGGTCTGTCTAAGAATGAGCAAATGTAGCCCCAGGTACTGCACTGCCTCTGTGGCAAAAGTGTGATACAGTACACATAACCAGTGTGTCCTGGAGTAGAGGTTCACGTCCCAACTGTGGACCCTGCCATGCATATCCCTAAAATTTTACCCTACATTGCAGATACAACATCAACATGTGCAATCCCAAAAGCATTAGCCAACAGGAATACAAACATCCACACACACAGGCCCCACTATCCAAAGCTCCATGGAGATTCAGGCTGTTTGCACCGGCTTGGAGCAGCAGTTATCAGCAGAGCCCACAACTAGTTCTTGCACCCCTTAGCAATGCCTGCACTGTGATTGGGACCAGTGTGGCGGTCAGGTTTGCCAATCATCCCTATCTTTGCACAATGCTGCAATAGTGGTGGGTGAGTGCATGTCCATCCATTGTGGTGTGGCGTCCTACTCTGCACTGGGCCCACAAGATGTACACTGTTGCCAGTGCCAGCCTGCAAATCTGCATACTGAGGAGCAAGGTATTGTGGATATGGCCCAGAGAGGGCAGATCAGGCAGGATGCGTCTGCAGTGGGAGAAGGGAAATGGCTGGGACATTGTAGTGCCCAACCACCACCTGCGTGGACAAGGTGGCCACAGCACATCTTGCTGTTAGGACACTCTCACTCTGACCGAACAGTGACCATGGCACGGCTATGTTCCCACATATTGTTACATAGCATTTGTTTCTAGTGGTATATGTGTGTCTCCTTTTCTAGAGACCCAATCACTGAGGCACCTGCTGGGGTTTCTGTGCTGTATAACCCAAGTCTAGGTGTGTGTAGTTCCTCTGTAAACATGCAATATAGACTGGCTAGTGGACTGTCTGCAGTTAGTTTGTGCATGGCTGGAACACCTGGTGGGGTGCAGCAGGTACAGTCTGATTGTGCTTGCTGATGGTGAATGTCAGACCATGGCTGAAGGCAGTACTACTGTTGGTCTGCCAGTAGCTTAGCAAAAGGTCCAGACCTGGTCTAACCTCCCTGATGACATCCACAACCTAAGGTGCCTTAGGTCTAAGGTACCCCAAGGACTGTAAGATGCATCAGGTTGATAGGCATGAGCTGAAAGGCAGAAAAGCAGATTTAACCCTAAAACTGGAGAGAGCAAAAAGGAAAGGCAATAAAAAGGTAGCAAAGTGCCTCATGCTGTCTACTGTAGTGTGCATGTTACATCAAGACGCAGTACTGTGGTGCTACGCATGTTGCAGTGCTGCAGGCATGCAGCACTCACAATAATGCTTGGAACGTGTGTTGTTACATGCCATAACCTGCCCACATAACCTAAGCTTCCTAAAGGTATTTCATAAGACACATAAAAATGTCCGTCACGTCAGAAAGAACATCATGTGCGTTATTGTGCGCACTGTGCGTCTGCGGCACTGCAATGTGGGAGTGGCTGGAAAACACACATACGCCGCAATGCACATATGTTGCAATGCAACACGCATACGCCTCAATGTGCGTACGCAGCAATACTGCGTCATAACATAATGCATATAATACAGAAGACAAGATGGCTGCCTGATTCAGGAAGATGCCCTTCATGGCCTCTGAGATGGAGGTGCTCAAGTGCCTCATCTGTTTAAAGCAGAGGCACCTCTTCCCAGGCTCCTCCAGGAGGTAGGACCTCAACAAGGTCAGGAGGGCCTGGGGACAGGTGACAAGGAGGTACAATGCGTCAGCTGACCACCCACGTGAGGTAAGTGTATGGGGGCAGGTCACACAACCCAATAAGTGCAACCTAGTAGCCATCAATCAACACACATATCATACAAGCACACCATCGGAAAAGGACAGGTCAGTGGTCACCCCTGGGACCAATGTAGGTGTGCCTGCTCATATGTGCAGGTCTTCCCTACCCCCAGGAGGCCACTGGCCTATTGACAAGGTTCTGTGGCTAATCCTGGTGTTATTGTAGGTGCACATGCACATGTGTGCAGGTCTGCCCTACTCCCAGGAGGCCTCAGGCCCACTGACAGGTGTTTGTGGTTAATCCTGTTGTTAATGTAGGTGCGCCTGCTTATGTGTGCTGGTCATCCCCACTCACAGGAGGCCTCACTGCTATAGACAGGGTTCTGTGGCTAAACCTGGTACTATTGTAGGTGCGCTTGCAGATCTGTGCAGGTATGCCCTACTCCCAGGAGGCCTCAGGCCCACCGACAGGTGTTTGTGGTTAATCCTGTTGTTAATGTAGGTGCCCCTGATTATGTGTGCTGGTCGTCCCCATTCACAGGTGGCCTCAGGGCTATAGACAGGGTTCTGTGGCTAATCCTGGTGCTACTGTAGGTGCGGCTGCATACCTGTGCAGGTCAGCCCTACTCCCAGGAAGCCCCAGGCCTATTGAAGGGGTCTATGGTCAATCCTGGTGCTATTGTAGATGCGCCTGCATACCTGTGCAGGTCAGCCCTACTCCCAGGACTCCTCAGGGCTATAGACAGGGTTCTGTGGCTAAACCTGGTGCTATTGTAGGTGCACCTGCAGATCTGTGCAGGTCTGCCCTACTCCCAGGAGGCCTCAGGCCCACCGACAGGTGTTTGTGGTTAATCCTGTTGTTAATGTAGGTGCGCCTGCTTATGTGTGCTGGTCATCCCCATTCACAGGTGGCCTCAGGGCTATAAACAGGGTTCTGTGGCTAATCCTGGCGCTACTGTAGGTGCGGCTACATACCTGTGCAGGTCAGCCCTACTCCCAGGAAGCCCCAGGCCTATTCACAGAGGCCTGTGGTTAATCCTGGTGCTACTGTAGGTGCGGCTGCATACCTGTGCAGGTCATCCCTACTCCCAGGAGGCCTCAGGGCTATAGGCAGGGTTCTGTGGCTAATCCTGATGCTACTGTAGGTGCAGCTACATACCTGTGCAGGTCAGCCCTAATCCCAAGAGGCACCAGGCCTATTGACAGGGGTCTGTGGTCAATCCTGGTGCTACTGTAGGTGTGGCTACATACCTGTACAGGTCAGCCCTACTCCCAGGAGGCCTCAGGGCTATAGACAGGGTTCTGTGGCTAAACCTGGTGCTATTGTAGGTGGGCCTTGTCAGACGGCTGCCTGGGTGAGAATCTTCACAGTCTTGGCAAGTGCATATATCTATATGATTTGCAAGGGATTGTGGGCAATGCAGTTCATTCACACCAGACACAGCTGCTCACAATAATTAGTTGTGCTTTTGGGTAAAGCCAATAAGATATTTATTTATGGGGTTATTTCTCCCAACACAGATATGCTTGGTAGCACATAAATCAGGTTACTTGCTTTCAGTGTTAAACTTGAAAAAAACAAAACCAGGAAAACAACATTTGAACTTGTCAGGCAATCAAAGCAAAAGAAATAAGACCTGGTTGATAACAAACTGGTCTTTTCTGTAGGCTTAGCTAATATTTTCTTAGCATGTATCAAACAAACCAAAAGCTACAAAGAAAGAAAAAAACCTGTTCATTTCAGGTTAACTTCTTATATCTTCCCACATAGATTCAGAAGTGATTCTCTCCTAGCTCACAAGCAATTAGGTAAGGCTCAATTGCTAGCAGTTATCCAGCTGAAACCCCTTAGCTGGCTTGCTTTCTACTGCGTGGCTAAAAATCCTACTCAGGATTTTTTTTCTGAGTAGATTAAAGAACAAGTTTGAATTTCTTTCTGATGGTTGCTGTACTTTATAACAGAAAATCACCAAAGGAGTTTAGACAGAGAGCAGTCCATGTAAACAGATTCTTCATCTGCTATCACCCCCTCTTCTTCAACAAGCATGGGTTCAATATCATGGATTGGCACAGATGAATCTCCCAATGGAGCACTTTCAGGAGAATACTTGTTTCCCTGCTGTCTTTCAAGGTTATAGCTAGGGCATAGATCAGTGTTCATACCTGAGCTTCCATTGCTGTTAGAGTTCCTCTCTATATAGCCTGGCCAGTATGTAGTCCAGTTCTTATGTCCAGCCTTCCAATCCAGATCCCTGAACACTGGATCTCTCTTCACATACCTTCTGGCACGGGTCTTAGGGTCCCTTCCACGTGCAGCCGTCTCTCTCACAGGTACCGTCTGGAGATTCCTAGCTCTGCAGCACCATTCCTCTGGCTTTCCCCAGTCCAATGGTGTATGCTGGCCCTTGGAATGCCTCCCAGTATACGTACTGCCCTGGACTCTTCTAGACCTCTCAAAGGCTTTTCTCCTCTTTCTTCCAAAGGGTCTCTTTCCCTCTCTGTCCGTCCGGTTTGGCTTCTGCTTCTGATGATCCTCCTGATGATGAAGATGATCAAGCTCAAGCTGATTCTCTGTAGAATAAACTCTACCTTTATTCTGCTTAGATGAGTGCTCCTCCCTAACACAGCGCAGCTGTGCTGAATCAGGCCCTGCCCTTTGAGATGAGTGCTTGGGGATTACCTCATAGCCCTCCTGATTGAACACACATTTCCCCCCTTCAGCTCCTCTAATGGCTGTTGGAAACCTGGTGCATTCTGGGACTGGTAGTCTTTTATGGGAAAATTCTGTTTTCTTATTTCTACCAGAACTGACAGGTTGCTTGTTCAGAGTCACTTCACCTTTCCTATAGCTCCTTCCTGAGCTATGATAAGCTTCCTTATCACAGCCTGCAGATCTGTGCAGGTCTGCCCTACTCCCAGGAGGCCTCAGGTCCACAGACATGTGTTTATGGTTAATCCTATTGTTAATATAGCTGTGACTGCTTTTGTGTGCTGGTCATTCCCGCTCACAGGTGGCCTCAGGGCTATAGACAAGGTTCTGTGGCTAATCCTGGTGCTACTGTATGTGCGGCTGCATACCTGTGCAGGTCAGCCCTACTCCCAGGAGGCCCCAGGCATATTGACAGGGGTCTGTGATTAATCCTGGTGCTACTGTAAGTGCACCTGCACATGTGTGCAGGTGTGGTACACGCAATGTCCCTGGCATAGATGTCTTGACAAGCCATTGCACTGTACATGTTGGTACCGCATGCACCCCACCACCTGGGCCTCTACTGTTCACACCCTGTTGGTACCCCCAAACCATTTGGGACACGTTCCACTGCTCTGTGGCATGCCGCAGGGAGCCATACCTGCACCTCACCCCTTCCAGATAACTGTGCCACCCAGTACCCCCCTGCACACATGTGGACCACAGAGCAGACAGACAATACTGGACAGACAGCATACAGCAGGTGCAACATCCCGCTGCACACAGCTTTGCATGGACTGGGACAGATGATTGGCAGGCATGTCTGTCCCCTAACAGATGCTATCTATTGCTGTACCCCGAGGTGGAGGACCTGAGGAAAAAGGTCCTTGAGCTGCGGCAGCGGAGGTGCGACCTGCTGCTGCGGCTGGAGCATGAGATGACGGGGCCTATGAATGGTGAATGATGCAGCCTGTGTGACACACAACAGCATGTAACACAGCAGCAGCTGGTTGTGGGGCCACCAGCTATGTGCCCATCATATGGCCAACACATGACTGATGTGGTACCTTCCTTTGTCCCTCACAGTGTCTGCTGACACCAATACAGGCATGCCGTCTAGTGTGGGTCACACAGAGGAGGAGGCCCAGGGGGTGGTGGCGGTGGCCGCAGTGGAGCAGGTGGTGGACCTTGTTGGAGAGGTGAAGGGAAAGGAGGCAGGAGAGGAGGTAGAAGTGGCGGAGGAGGAGGAAGACATGGACATTGTGGAGGTGGAGGAGGAGAAGAGGGAGGAGGATGAGAACATATTCCTGGAGGATAAGGACGAGGACCTTTCCCCGGAGGAGGAGGGCGAGGACTTTTCACCGGAAGTGGAGGACGTGGGCTTTGATCCAGAGGAGGAAGAGGAGGAGGACTCTGTGCTGGTGGAGGAGGAGGATGAGGAGGACGAGGAGGCCTCTGAGGGGGTGGATGTGTTGGGGATGGCGGGGGTATTGGAGGGGCTTGGTGTGGGGGAGGGGCAAGCAGGGGAGTGGGTGAGGGAGTGGGAGGGCGTGGGGGGGCATGGGGGGTGGGGGGATGGGGGAGGTGGGAGGGGCAGGGGAGGATGAGGGTGAGGGGGTAGGATGGCAGGGACAGGGGATGGGGCCATGAGGCAGGATGCACTCCTGGAGGTGCGTGACGTGTCAGAACCTGCAGTTGCGCATGTGGGCCTGACAGGTCCAGACACTTCCATGGGTGCATCCTGCCTTACTGGGCAGGTCATGGCCAGTCCTGAGCAGCACAAGACTGCAAAAGACACTGGGGGCCCCTGCCACCTGCAGCATGGCCAAGAGCTGAGTCCCGGCTGGACAAAGGAGAGGCATTCAGCGCCACCAACAGGCCAAGTGCATTGTGTCTGTGTGGGGGTGACTGTACACACCCCCTGTCAGCAGCACTGCATGCTGTCTCCCTAGCCCAACAGGAGCAGACCCGGACCATGACACAGGTGGTGGGTGCCATGGTACGTATGGCCCATGAGCTGTGCATGCTGTGTGAGGCACTCACAGGCAGCACAGCTCATGGGCCATACAGCCATGGGGGCCCCCAGGGGGAGTGACCATGTAGGTGGCATGTGGCACCCCTACCCTGTGCAGCCCTGTGCCCCAGGACTGCCACCACCTGCAGGCACGGGTGGGTGTGGGCAGGGCAACACCGTTGATGTGTAAATGTTAAATAAAGAGTTTAACCATTACATTGACCCACGTCTCTATGTTCATGTGCCTCCCCATCCATCATGCATGCCCATGTGTGTATGCGTGCAATACAGATGCCACATACATGGCACAATGCACACAGCACACAGGGGGGATAGGCAGGTGCAGTGCTTTGTGCAACCCTCACAAGCACAGGGATGTACCCTACTGGGGACAGAGAACAAGTGGCAATGTGAACTACCACCCGCATACATGGGCACATGCCTGGTGGCACTGACATGCCAGCAGTTTGCACATACAGAAAAAACGGGTCTATATTTAACAGAGTAATATAATTGCTCCAAATAGTATTTGAATTACTCTATACTAACCAACTCATACAGAAAAAAACGTTTTTTTCTGAATGAGTTGGTTAGTATAGAGTAATTCAAATACTATTTGGAGCAGTGTGCACATGGCACAGTGCATGGCAGATGTGCCAAGCCAACATATAGATGTGCTGAATGGTGACAGGGCAGACACACCACACCCTCCAGTAACAAGGGATGGAGACAGGGAATGCCATGCCACATGGTGTAGGTGCCACAGCAAGGGATATGTGACCAGGATGACCACATGGGGGACAGACTAACTCTGGGAGCAGAGACAGCAACCCTGGACATGTGGAGGAGGAGGACCAGGGGGTGTCACCAAATTAGATGCCTTTATTGACAATGAAATGTTGGCACCCCCCCCCCCCACCTCTACCTCCTGCATGGCCACCCACACCCATGCCCACGCCGACCTATCCCCCTCTCACCCCTCCATGCTGGTGCTGCTGCTGCCGCTGGCTGCTGCCCCCATCCAGCGATGGCCTAAAGATCCCTGCCACCATGGCCTCGGTCACCCGTGCATTCTGCAGTGTGACGTACAGCAGCTGGGCCATCTCCTGCCGGAGACCATGCATCTCCTGCCAGAGACCCTGCATCTTCTGGCGCTGTCTGTGCATCTCCTGTCGAATGGCCACAAGCTCCTGTCATATTCCTGCAGGAGAAAAAAGTGCCACCTGTGATACCTGGTTCACACACACCACAGTGACACATGCAACTGGTATCCTGGCGGACTACAAAGAGGGGCTGCTACGTATGGTGTGGAATCTAAAAATATAGGTAGCACAGCTGGGGGGATATCTGAGGTATGGGAAAAGAGGACGTCCATGCATCATAGCTGTGTCATCTGTGCACCCAGTGTATTTGCTACGTCTGACAGGGCCCAGTTGAAGCGAAGAGTGCCAGCCCAAATGTGACCCACAGAGGACAGGGACCTGTTGCTGTGGGACAGACCTCCTGTTGTAGTGTGGGGGATCTGTTATCTGCCAGGGTGGGTTGTGTCACCCTATGGCCATGCTTTGGTGTGCTCCCCATCCCCAGGTGGCAGCTGGACCGTACCTCAGCCCCCCTTTTGTGCTACCCTCAGCACCTACCCCTGCATGTTGCCCCATGACTTGATAGGCATCTGCGCACATTAGCCATACCTGCCCCTATGCATCTGACATGTTGTTTCCCCTGTGGGTGTGAACCCACCTCCCAAACATGACCATGGGGGTACATGTACGTGGGGACACGCACTGTCAGTGTGCGGGTGTGTTCCCTCAGTGTCATGTCTGGGAGGTGGGGTGCCACCCCACTACATGCGACCATATGGTCAGTACCCACCTTCAGCATCAGCATGGGCCGAGGCAGAGTGGCCACGCATCTTATGCAGGACCTCCCCCATGGCAGTGGGTGCTGTTCCCAGCTCTGGTCCTGCCATGGCCTCCATGCTGCCAACATGGGCTCCGCTCCCACGGTCTGGGCCCCATCATCGACCACTGTGGTGCTGCTGCTGCTCTCCAATGGGGGGTGGACCATCACTGCCCCCTCCTCCTCCTATGCCACATCACCCCCTGGGGCCTCCACATCAGTGCTGTCTGCAATGTCCATGGCTGACACCTTGGCCAGGGCCCCTGCCTCTGTATCCATGCCGTCCTCTGTATCCTCGGCTTCCATGGCCTGTGTGTCACCTGAGGAGGAACATGGTACACAGTTTAAATGTGGTAGTCCTGCACATGTATGTATAGCTCTATGTTATGTCGTTACCTACTACGATGTATGTACTGCCTGAAACCAATGTCAATGCAGTTACAATGCAGTCCACACATCACAGTCCAATGGGATGGACCAAACAGGAAGGGTATCACCACATGTCGGTGCATTTGAGGAATGCACCATTCATTGTCAGGTATGTTTGTGAGGACGGGGTGGTGAGTGACGGGCCTACTGTGGGCAGTGATAGGTGTGCCATGGTAGGGAGTCCTGGGGATTGGGCACAGAATTGCATGCTTCCAGGGGGTTGTGAGGAATCCGGCATCATGACTGGAGCTTGTTATTGTGTGGGTGAGTGGCATGTGTGCAATGGAGGGTGTATGACTACACGGGTAGGTGTTGGTCCAGGTGTGCCTGCCGGCCTGCCAGGTGTGTGGGCTGCCTCATTGGTCACTGCTATGGGGAGAGGATGGACAGTTGTCCAGTATTGTGGGGTTGAGGGGGTGGGGGAAGTTGGGTGGAGTGGTGGCAGATGGGGGGGGGGGCAATGTGGGCAAGAGGTACATGGATATGTGATCCTTTCCTGTATGGCCGATGCCAACTGAGAGTTGGGGGCCCTGGTAGTGGGTAAGATAGGTCCTCCAATGTTTGCTGTACCTGTCCCTCTGATATGGCTGTGCTGGGGGCCATCACACCAGGTATGTGCGTGGTGTGACACAGGTGTCTGTTTGGCACTACTCTGCGCATTGTCATGTATTTTCAGATATGTGTGTGGAGGTATACATGCCATGCATCATTTATTAGAAGTCCCAGCATGTCCATGTGTTCAGGGCCGGAATGTCCATCTGGCAGGAATGTTATCTGCACAGGGCCCCGCGTTTCAGGTGGCCACACACATACAACATCCTTATCTGCATATACGCAGGCCGGGCAGCCTCAGAGGGGGCCGGGGATACCCCAGCTCCCTCACCCAGTTGCAGTGGTGGGGGGCGTCTTCTACCTTCCCTGTGGCAGCTGTGGGGGGGGGGGAGCAGGGCCCTCTTCAGCTCCCTGTTAGCTAGCCACAGTCCTCTTCTGGAGGGGTGTATGAGGGGAATGCTTTGAATGATGTTGGATTGTGGAAGGGGATCATGGGACTGGATAAGTGCCATTGCGGTGGCTGGATGGGAGCTGACCCTGGGTGGGGCTGGAACTGGAAGGTAGCTGCTGTTGGGGGAGGGTTCATATGGGATTGGGAATTAACATGGTATGGGGGGAGGTCTTCTGTATGCGAGGGAGGGTAACTCTACATTAGGCCAGGTATTGGGTGTGTTGGGGGGATTATGGATGGCAGGTTACACTGTGATTGACTGACTGGGGAATAGCATATGCTGGCGGAAAGGGCATGGGGAGAAAGGTTCGGATGTTATGGCAGATGTTGTGTGAGGATGGATGGAAATTAGGGGAGAGAAGACAGGGACAACCGCAAAGCAGATGGTGGAGTGTTCACAGATGACACGGGACACCAGAGGAATGTGGCCGATGCAATTGCAACTGGGAATACGAATGTATGAGGGTGGGGAGCTGGTCCTATCCATTGACCTACATAGCTGGAATATGTCAGCTCTGGGATATGTGCATCATGAACGTCTGCGCTATTTGTTGTACAAGTGGACATTACTGTGTAGTTCATCTCCTACAGTGGTGGTGTACGTTCCATGTGATGCTTTCGGTATTACCAGTTATCTGTTTGTCTCCCTATGTCTACATTATGCTTCCTTGATCTTTGTTTGGCAATAGTCTGTGTTCAGCATGTGTAAATGAGCTGATGTATCATGTTTCTGTGTATTGTAGTTCACATTGCCACTTGTTCTCTGTCCCCAGTAGGTTATGTATGTTATAGTCACTGCAATGTATAGGTTTGAAATTTGCACTGCTGTCTTGTGATATGTCTGGTGTAGTGCATTGTGGGTACTGGTAGTGCTGTCACATTACCGCAGGTTTGCTAGTGGTTCTGGATGGGCAGTGTCTGCAGTTCTTCCTAATGTGGAAGCCAGCTGGCACTGGATTATGGTACTGTAGATATCTGGTACTCATACCTTGTCCATGCACTTATTAAGAGGCATGTTTAACATCAGTTGGTGTATGCTAACATTACATGAGAACATACATAAGAACATGAGATATGCCATACTGGGTCAGACGACAGTCCATCAGGCCCAGTATCCTGTTTCCAACAGTGGCCAGTCTATGTCCTACGTACCTAGCGGTTTCCCCAGATGACACAGGTTCCACAATGCTTGTATTGAGTCAAGCATTGATATCCTGGGTCCCTTTCTAATAATGGTGTATGGACCTTTCCCCAGGAACCTGTCCAAACCTTTTCCATACCCATTATGCAACTTTTGATGCATCTGTGGCCTCTTGTGGATATGTTGCCCCACACTGGGTCTCAGGACATGGCCCTGCACCCCCCTGAGGCTGCCCCTGCATGTGCTGGGTTGTTAGCTTTTCCTGGATTACATATCTCAGACATACCTGCCAGTGGATGTGCTGTGTCCAGCGCTGGGGAAAGTCCATGCGGGTATATTGGGCCAAGTCGTTCTGTCAGCTGCTGCTCCAGGGGTGTCAGGCCAGGTCCGATGGGTCCACCCCCACCAGTTCCCATAGCATGCCATCTCTCCGCAGTCATGTGTGCACACACTCCACGCTTTATGTCGTTAAAGCATTTGCGGATGCTGTCCAGGTTCCTGTGTGGCCCACCAGCCTTGGCCACAGCCTCCCGAACCTCCTCCCAAACCATGGTCTGTGTGCTCATTGGTGTTCTGCTGTTGAGTCGCCCATACAGAACCTCATAATGCTCTAGCACACTGGCCAGCAGGATATCATTTTCCTGCTGGCTGAATCTCAGGGTCCTTTTCCTTGCCTCCACGGGCACTGGCTTCCACCTTCACGTCCCACCTGGTGGTCTCTCAGGCTGCTCCTGTGTGAGCTGGAAAATCTCCGATGGTCCTACCACCTCCACCTCTGGCTTATGCATCCCTCCCACCTCTGGGGACTGCTGGCTAGGTGTTCCCCCACCTTCCCCTCCAGTTGTCTCCTCACGCTGCATATTCCTACTCTCACTATCCTCTCCCTGCCTGTTGTACATCACTCTGTCCTCCTACTCCTATATTGCCTACTATACACCCTCAGCCTTCTGTGCATGTGCAATGCACTTTATGTATGCTCAGGGTGCGTTCTTGCGCATGTCCACGTGCCCGCATGTGCAACGCTTGGTTCTGTGCGCCTTCCGCATGCGCAGGGCATGGTCTTGCGCATGGTACACATGCGCAAGATGCTGTTCCTCTCACCGTGCGCATGTGCACTGTGCTTAAGACCGCGTCATGCGCATGTGCACTGTGCGGAAGACAATGCCCTGCACATGTGGAAGGCTGTGGAACCGAGCATTGGGCATGTGCAATGCGCATCGCACATGTCTAAGAGGCATGGTTAACATTACACCCCCACGTGACTGTATGTGCGCTACAGCACTATGCACGCTATGCTTATGTAGGGTGTATTACGCACACAGGGCGCGGAATGGTTTTACGCCACTGCTGGTGTGTGCCGCTGCATGTATTGGTGTGTTGTTTTTGTTCTGATCGTTTTCCACTCCCCACACCATATTTAGCTTGTGTCTTTGCTCTATCTGATGTCCATGATGGCTCACATTGTCTTTGCTAGTTGTGCGATCCAGGCATTGGAAGGTGAGGTGGGGCTGCGGTTGCCTGAAGAGAGAGGTGGTGTCCATGGGGGTGTGGCACAGGGCATGGGTGCAGTCCCGCTGCAACACAGACCTGTAGCTGTGGAGGCTCCATAGGCCAGGGTTGTGCCAGCATGGTGCCATAGGTGTGCAAAGGTGCGCCCTCACCAGCCTCACCTCTACAGGCCCAGGTCCATGCTCCAGGGCATGCGTGAGGATGCACACATGTTGCCTTTGGCCCGCCAAGAGACAGAGTGGCAGTGTTCCGCAACCACAAACACTACCATTCCCTGAATGTGCAGGTTGTATGTGATGCAAATATGCGTATTCTGAATGTGGTTCCTAGGTTTCCAGGGTCCACCCACGACTCCTATATCCTGCATCACTCAGCACTATTCGACCAATTTGAGAGCGGACAATATGAGGACTGTGTCCTGATGGGTGGGTATTTCTCACCTCTAATGTGCACATGGTGTTCCTCTTTCTTGGGGTGCATGGGTCACCTGTGGTTTGCTGTTAAACCTTTCTGACTGCATATGCCCTGTGACACACATGACTTGCCTTGATGCAGATTTGACTTATTTTCAGGGAACATTCAGGACACTGACCGTCAGGCAGTGACATATCACTGCCCTGCCAGTGTGTGATTTACTTGGTCCCACTGGCAATTATGACCTCTACATCCCTTGCTTTGTGTTGTGGTGATGGAGCACTGACCTTGTATGGAGGCGTGCCCACTATCACACCATGTCACTGTCTCCGGGGACGTGTTCACATACCTTTGTGGGTTTCTACAATGACATATGTCTAGCATATGTGTATGTGGCTCTTCTAGGTGTCTCTGCACACATGCGGTTTCCATTGATGTTTGTTACTACCGTTCTGTTGCATGGACCTTTTAGACAGGGAACTTATGAGCACATATGGTGTGTTCCTTATATGGTGGTGTGCAATACCTTTTGGGTGACAACTATGGCTCTCAGCCTCAGACTAACTGTATACACACATGTCTGTCTTTGTGTTGTGTCCCTAGGTGTGTGTGTGTGTATAATCTGTGTGTGTGTGATAACTTGGGGGGGGGGGGTAGATTTGCCTCCTGATTTGTTTCCTGCAGAACTGTGTATTGGGAGCCCATTCATCTTGTCATCTGTCAGTTGTGTGGCCTGACACATATTTCATGGCTGACCCACCTATCAGAGCACTCACATGGCCATGGTACAGTTGGTGGACATTGGACACATCACTTTGTCCTGTCCATCTTACAATGACTCGTTCACATGTGTTTGACGCTGACAGCTATACATGTGCAGACATTCCGGCCAGGTATGTTGGAACAAACAATACTTAATAAGGTCATCCACAGAGCTTACTAATGATATCTCATATAATAAACTAAACAGCTCTACTCATTAACCATTCCATAGTAATGCATCTACTCAGCATGAAAACCAAAGGAATAGCAAACCTCAGAAACCTCAAACACCTACCATAGTCCACTTTTTATGGTGAGCTCAGATGTTCAATCAGATGTTATACACATCAACGGTTTGTTCATTCACATACTCAAGATACCGTTGGTCATATACATACAAAAAGTGTGAAAGTGCAACTATAAATTATCGAAGATTATATACACATATCATAACACTTCCCCACTATATATTGCACTATTCAATCATCAAAACGCATGACTCCTGGTATCCTAATATCCAAAAGACAAATTGAATCCCATTCAGAAGACGGATTGGATCCCGACGCCTACTGGGACGTCCCTTCCACGTTTCACATCAGCTGCTTCAGGAGAATGTAATTCCAATCCTGAAACAAACAAACATACAACAGTGCTGTACTCTCATACTACGCATATCTAAGAAACCACCGCTAAGATATAAAAATCCATCGAACAGGAAAATCCTTACCTGATCACCCAAACTTCAATAAACCAGACGTGCTTACTTCAACAAATCGCCATTGAGCAAGGAGTCACTCACCGACTAACTCCCGATTATCCACATTCTATTATACTTCAATCACACTCATCCACCTAAATAATCAACTAACTCCTCCCAATTGCCACTTCCACCAATCCTCTTAGACCTATGACATGCAACTGCCCCAATCAATGCCCAAATTCAGACCCTCAGGTGTTACGGTCCCCAGCTGAAAGATCCAGCGTTGCTCTCTATAAAGCAACTGCTGTCCACGTATCCTACCTTTAAACCCCAAATCTATCCGTTCCAGGCAAAAACACTGCAAATCCTGCAAATTGAATTGAATCAGGGGATCAGGGTTCAAGTCCCACTAGCACTCCATGTGGCCTTTGGCAGGTCACTTACCCTCTGTTGCTCAGACAGGATCCAGGTTATCAATGTCCCTCTTTAATGTGCATTACCAGGTTTACGTTACAATGTACACCGCTTTGATTGATATAATAAAGCAGTATCAGACAGCTGTTACATATATATGTCTGTACACTTGCTGACATTTTGCTGTGTATGCTTGTTCAGATTTGTGTGTCCTGTATTGCTGGGCAGGTATGTTTTTGTGGACATTTCATGACTGATGTGTGTTGGGTCCTCATCATGCACCACCTACTGTCTACATGCACACATATGTGACTACGGCATTTGGAGTGTGCAGCTGCATGGGGAGGGGGCTTACTGAGCAGTACACATCATGCAGCTCTTGGACATGATCTGTCCTACTCATCATCTGTGGATGGGCCAGTGACTTTTGGGTGATATGTTGGACACACATTTGTCTCTGCTGCTGCATCACCGCACTGACCAATGTATTTAGTGGTATACTGCTGATGTACATAGCCCACCTGTGCTCACATCCTTGAACGGTGGCAGCTGTCTGTGTGCCAGCTGCCTGCCACCTCACAGAGAGCTACGGGTTTCCATACATACATACATTCCCTTTGGTGGAACATATTTGCATTGTGGTTGTTTGGTATAGTGGTTACAGACATGCATTGACGTGCCATAGGTTGCAGCTTTGATTCCCACATGTTCCTTTCTTTTTCTTTTCTTATGTTCTGCTATCCTTACCATACAATGGCTGCAGCTTCATCACTTCTCCACACACCCTCCCTTCTCTTCACTGTGCACTACAGTGTGCCCTCCATGCAGCCTATCCATCACATATTAGCTGTTACATATGGTCCCTTTCTTTAGGCTGTCTGGGTGGGCAGTTGGCTTAGTGGTTTGGTATTGGTGTTAATGAGCTATGTTTTGGCTCTTCAGTGTACTGGTTCAATTCTCGTATACTCCTTTTTGGGTCTCTCCCCCATTTTGCCCTTGTACACACCATCCACATGGCTGGCCCTTCAGGCCGGCCCCTGACGCTCTTTCAGTTTAATTTGTTTACTCTTCTGCATGCTGTTTTCACTGTGCACCATTTCATGGTGTGTGTGCATGTGTTTATCTGTGGCTCACGTCCCAATTACAGACTGCAATATCAGCTGCCTGTGGTCTACGGCCTTACACCTATGGCTCCGTTTTTCATATGGCACCATGTCTGCACATCCCTCAGCGCATCTTCTACTGTCTGCGCACCTTTGATTGCAACCCCTTTGGACACGCTGCTGCTTCCCGTCGGCTGCGACTTTAACGCACGGTAATTGTCCAGAGCACCTTATACCGCATGTTAATGGCTAGGGCGCCCTGTACCATGCTTACCTTAACGCCGCACTGCCCATTTCCTTATATGGCATCCATAACATTAGCGCTGCACTTACCACTGGTAACATTATCGCGCCTTAGTAAACATACCCCTAGGTCTCAATATTTCCAAGTACTCAGTGGTTTGCTATAGTCCAAACTAGCAGCAAAACAATAACTTTCTTAAAACAGTAACTCTTAAAGCAGTTTAGCATTTTTTCAGTAGATGTATACAAGCAGCAATGCTGGTATTGAAAAACAAAATATAATCCCAATACTCATCTCATCTGAGCCTCCCTCCAGATGTTATTCCCCCTTCTCACCTGGCCTGTTCTTCCCAAGCAGTTTCCCCTTTCCCATCCTTCCTTCCCTTAGTTATCCCCGCTCCACCTCCTTCACTTCACCTCCACTATCCTGAGAGAGCCATGAAAACCGGAAGTCTGTGTCAGAGGGGGGCGTAAGCAGCAGGGAACCACAGTGCAACACCAAAGAGTCAGGTAAGTGCTGCAATCTGGTTTCAATGCTATTGCCACTGTGCAGGTCCCAGAAAGAGGTGACAGCAGTGCAATGGAAGCGGGGGAGACAGCAAGATTGAGGGCCCGCCTAAGAAGCCTCTAGTCCTTGCACCAGCCCTGCTAGATGGTTAAGCTTTGTTTTGTATTTTATTCTTGGTGTAGTTCAATAGTTTTCACTTTCTTTCATGTTTAAATAAATGGCACATCTATAATTTCTATGTGAGAACAAAATGTATGCATATGATAATTAGTCTGCAAATAGAAGCCTTGTACTAACAGAACAGAGTTGCAAAGTCACCCAGTTCCAGGAGGGAGATTAAAGGCCAGTCTTCGATTTCTGAGATAACATAATAATTTTCATACTTGATCATGCCAAAAGTCCATCAAGCCCAGTATTCTCTTTCCCACAATGGCCAATCCAGGAAACAAGTAGTTGGCATATCCATATCCTGATGCATTATGGGGCCAGCAGCACAGATTTCAATACGTAAACCCAGAGACTACAAACAGTACATTGCTTTTAAATGTAATTTCAAGAATAATACTGGCTAAAATTCTCCCTCCTGGTACTGGATAATGTCAGGGCTGGTAGGGATGAAACCCGTGACCCCTAGGAAATGGGGTTGAAGACCGACTACAGTACCACTGGATCTCTGCAGTCAAAAAAGCAGCCAGGTGAAAGATATACTCTGGACTTTGGTAAGGCAGAAACACCTCCAGAAGTTCCCACTGGATTAGAAATAGGTGTGCCCTTTTTCAGGTTTGAATAAAAGAAAAGTCAGAGGGGATACACAGTTGCTGGTCCAACACTTTGAATGGGAATTTCCATGGGGAGTTGCTGGTCTGAGTCCTGGTCCATGCCTGATTTATCCTGTGACTCTGTTCCTGTGTTGTGTCTGGTTTATTCTGTTAATACCTAGTTCCTTTTTCTATCCTGGTATTATTTAGAAACATTCTGATGCCTGACCAAGGCCTCGTTCCTGTATTGCTTCGTTCTGCCCTGGACCTAGCCCCTCTAGGCACGTCACATTGTAGAACATGGCTATCCCCTTGCTAGAGCTTATTCTGATTGGTAGCTCAGACAGAATGAATGGTTGATATACTCAAGCTTCTTCAAAGGACCACACTAGGAATCTTTCTAAGTCTGAATATGCAGAATTTTTACCTTACAAAAATTATAATTTAACTGACCTTTGAATCTACAGCTAAAATGTTTGCAAGCATTTGGCACTGAAGCTGGATTTGTTATGCTAACATTTAACCCAGTGCTTTCGTTATGTTTATGTTTCCTTTTTAAAAAGTCCTGAGAAAGTGAAATTAAATAGTACACACATATCAGAAATCCCAAGGACTTGGCTACAATGTTCTGACATTTATTAACTCACATTATTGCCACAGACTCCAACTCATACTTTCAATTTAGACTGATTGTCTTTGAAACACCAGTGCCTGAAATAGAAGGTACATTTTATTCAACTCTTTCAATTGGATTACCCGACAGATGCTCACAATTAACTGTCCAATTTCAAAGCTCTTAGATCTTGCCAAAAATCTAGAATGATTAGTCACCAAATGACTAAGACATTATCTAGGCTCTCTTTAATATACTAACTCCTATGCAATCTGTTGTTAGAATCAGAACATCTATTGCTGCCATTAAGAATGGCTAATAAATGGCTTTACAACAGGAATAGATATGGGTTGAGTTTTTATTGTTTTGTACACTGAATTAGCAGAGGTTTGACCTATGGATATACATAAAGGTGACATTTCACTTACTGGATAATGTCCTTGAGTCCTGCAGGGCCAGTCTAGACAAGTGGGGTGTGGTTCCCCTACCAGCAAAGGTGGAGACAGAGAAAATCCAGAGGTTTCTGATGATCTCATCCTGCACTATATCTGAAGAAGCTAAGGGCATACAACTCCAGTATTCATAACAAGACATGGACAAGAACCACTGGCTGCACAAACCTCAATGAGGGCAACAAGGACTAACAGTCTCAGGAACATAAGTATACAGAACACTCTTCAGCTAGAAGAGGAATATAGCCCGCAGGACCAAACCACAGAAAATAGCAGAACAGATTGTAGTACCTCATTATAGATCATAGCAGATCCCAAGGGGTAGGTCCTGGACTGCCTTACAGGACTCAAGGAAAGGACACTATCCAGTAAGTAAAATGTCACCTTTCATATCATCCTGCTAGGTCAATCTAGACAAGTGGGATGTACCAAAACTATGCCTCCACTGGGTAGGAAGAAGACATGGCAGCCTTCGAGATCTCTGCACCAAAGGTTGTGTCTACCCAAGTGTGGACATCCAAGAGGGAGTGCTTAACAGAGGTAGAAAGTGATGACCACATTGCTGCCCTAAGGATGTCAATGGGAATGACCAAACTGTGCTCTACCCAGAAGGAAGCCTGAGCCTATGTGAAATGCGAACGTAAACCCCCAGGACCAGCCAGTTTTGCAACAGATAGGCCGAGGCCCAGAATAGACTTTGTGGCCACTTTACCCTTACATGGGCCAGCAAAAAAGGATAACAGGTCTGTCCAACTTTTGAAAGAAGTTAGTGACCTTCAGGTACCGAAGAAGCACCCTCCTAACTTCTACCACGTGAAAGTCCTTATCCTTCCCCTAGCATTGTTGCTTCAGGAATTAAGGCAAATGGACAACCTGGTTAATGTGGAGAGCCGACCCCATTTTAGGCAAGAAAGAAGGAACGGGCCATAAATACACAACCTCCTCTGAAAAGTACAGATACTGTAGGGATCTTGGCACAAAATGCCTACACCTCCAAGATATGTCTTGCCGATTGCAACCAAGAAGACAGGCTTAAGGAACAAATCCTTGAGCATAGCCCTCCTCAAGGGCTCAATGGCTCAGCCATCAGGGCCCACTTGTCTGGACTTTCCTAGAAGGACAATATGCATTTCTGTTTCTAGCTCTCTATGGTGCTGCACTACATACAGAGTCTTCAAGATATTTCCAGTTTAGTTTTTGCCTCTATGGTTTTTCTTTCTAACTTGTGATCTCTTATTCTGCACTGGTGAATATTAGTCTATGCTCTACATATGTGACAGAAGTGTGTATAGTTTCCATGTAGGGATCTATCACAGTCCAGTTTGTTTGATTATCTCACTAGGAAATGCATTAGTGTTCTAGGGCCCCTGTATTTGTTTTGCACATACCATGAAAGGAACATATCTCATTCTTAAGCTAGGTTCTGGGGCTTGTAGTAATTTTTTCAA
This sequence comes from Ichthyophis bannanicus, assembly GCA_033557465.1. Lineage (NCBI taxonomy): Eukaryota > Metazoa > Chordata > Amphibia > Gymnophiona > Ichthyophiidae > Ichthyophis > Ichthyophis bannanicus. The sequence continues at coordinate 667,708,080 of CM066035.1, forward strand.
AGTTGCATTTTCATAGATATTTGTGTCCTGGGAGTTAGTACTCTTTTGGTATGGCATCGGTCTCAGTACAAATGTTTCGGAACCAATTGTTTTGTAATTATTGATTAGTTTAATGTATGGATCAAACATTAATACCACTGCAAATTCAAATTTTCTAACATTAATGTGATATAATTAGTTGTAGTCACTAATGTATTGATACTCACATGCTTTGGATGATTTATAACTATGTTCAAATCATTTCTATTAACAGTTAGTAAAAGGGAGCTCACAGTTTCACAGCAATACTGCAGCAAATATCGCCTCAATACAATTATTAAAATATCTCAACCCCTTTATGTTTTCCATCCTCCCATCCATATACAAAGGCATCATCCGTCAATAGCCCCCGTTCCTCCCTACCCAGGGGTGGCTGTATAATGAGGCGGAGTGAGGCAGTGACTTTAGGTGGCAAACCTTTGGGGGCGGCAAAAATGCCCCCAAAAACAGCCACCTTACTCTGTCTTCAGTTTTATATAAAATAAAAAATGTGGACAAACTGTTGTGGCTCTGATAGCAGTAATTTAAAATGAAAGGAAACTGTTCCAGAGCCTCCCAGCCCTATGGGACCCCTGCAGCACATCCCACTGTAGCATCACTTCTTTTTGGGGGTGGGATGCAGCTGCAGGGGTGTCATAGGGCTGGAAGGCTCTGCACCAGTTTCCTTCCTTTTTTAAATTACCACTATCATAGTCACAAAGGAAGGGGAAGGAGCAGAACGGAAATGACACAGGTGGCAGGAGAGGGAGTGGAACGAGCTATATGGGGGGAAGGAGAGGGAGCGGAATGAGCTACACTAGAGGAAGGAGAAGGAGTGGAACAAGATACATGGGGGGAGGAGAGGGAGCTGAATAGAGATATACAGGGGGGAAGGAGGGGGAGCAGAACAGAGCTGACAGAGGGGGAAAGAGAGAGCTGGAAGTTAGCTGACAGAAGGGCAAAGAAAGGGCTGGAGGGGAACTGAGAGAGGGGAAGAAGATAGCTGGAAAGTAACTGACAAGGGGGAATGTGGGGGTTGGAAGGAAACTGACATGATGGGGAAGGAGCGGGAGTGGAACGGAGCTGACAGAGGGGGAAAGTGAGGGCTAGAAGGGAACAGAGAGGGGAAGGAGATGGCTGGAAGGAAACAGAGAGGGGAAGGAGATGGCTGGAAGGGAACTGACATGGGAGGAAGGTGGGGGCTGGAAGAGAACTGACATGGGGGGAGGAGAGGGAGTGGGACGGAGCTGACAGAGGGGGAAAGAGTTGGCTGGAAGGGAATTGAGAGAGGGGAAGGAGATGGCTGGAAGGGAACTGACATAGGGGAAAGGTGGGGGCTGGAAGGGAACTGACATGGGGGAAGGAGAGGGAGCAGAATGGAGATGACAGAGGGTGAAAGAAATGGCTGGAAGGGAACTGAGAAAGGGGAAGGAGATGACTGGAAGGGAACTGAGAGAGGGGAAAGTGGGGGCTGGAAGGGAACTGACATGGGAGGAAGGAGAGGTAACAGAAAAGAGCTGACAGAGGGGGAAGGTGAGCACTGGAAGGAAACTGAGAGAGGGAAAGGAGATGACTGGAAGGGAACTGACATGGGGGAAGGTGGGAACTGGAAGGGAACTGACATGAGGAAGGTCGGGGCTGGAAGGGAGCTAATATGGGGGGGAAGAAGAGGGAGTGGAACGGAGCTGACAGAGGGGGAAGGTGGGGCTGGAAGGGAACTGAGAGAGGGGAAGGAGATGGCTGGAAGGGAACTGACATGGGGGAAAGAGGGGGATGGTACTGGAGGGGTACTGGAAGGGAGATGACACCTGGTGGTGGGACTGGAGGGAGCTGACACTTGGGAATGGGACTAGTAGGTGGCTGGGTAAAGAGGAGGCTGACAGGGAGGGGGCACTGCAACTGGAAAGGAGCTTACAAGTGGGGAGGGTTACTAGGACTGGAAATAGGCTGAAAGAAGGAAATGAAAAAACAAAACAAAAGAAGAGACAAGAAATGACAGATAAAGTGCTAAGAGAAGACAGAAAAGCAGAAGCCTCAGATCAGGACCGGCATGACCAGAGAATAAAATGGTCAGACAACAAAGGTAGAAAAAATAATTTTATTTTCAATTTAGTGATTTGACTTTGCTCTATCTTTATGGTTTACATAGTATGGGAAACTACATCTTTTATCTGGTGTTGCACTGCATGTAGAGTCTGGCTTCTTGTGGTTTCAGTTTAATTTTTGGCTAAATATTTTATTTTTACTTTAAGTTGTGATCACTTATTATGTACGTGGTGAGAGTCTGTGTTCTGATTGTGTGACCAAGGCCATGTGTTCTGTTAACAGAGGGAGGAGTGGCTCAGTGGTTGGGACAGGTTACCTCAGGCCAGAAAGTCAGGGGTTCAATTCCTACATGGGGGCAAGCAAGCTCAGGCCAGAGGGACTGGGGTCTTTAGTCCCATGTCTATTCCTTGTGGCCTTTGGAAAACCACTTAACCCTCCATTGCTTCAGGTACACTTAGGTTGTGAGCCCTTCAGAGACAAGGGAATAAAAAGTACCTGTTAGTATACATGTAAACCACACTGATTCTAAAGAGCATGGTATAAAACATGAAATTTGTACACATGGATCTATATTGTAGTAATTTGCCTTTTGCAGCTTTTCAAATAGGTGTTAGATGTTCTAGGGTCCTCTGCAGCATTTATAGTGCTACTTTTTTCTGGCTAGGCACCCTGTATGAGTTTTGGAAGTTTATGCTGGTAATGGTATGGTAGATTTGGCCTTGTAGATCTTTGGTGACTTTTGTAGGGTTTTAGGGTGTGATAAGGAAGCTTAACATAGCTCAGGAAGGGGCTATAGAAAAGGTGAAGTGTCTCTGAACAAGCAACCTGTCAGTGCTGGTAGAAATGAGAAAACAGAATTTTGCCATAAAAGACTACCAGTCCCAGAATGCACCAGGTTTCCAACAGCCATGAGAGGAGCTGAAGTGAGAAAACGTGTGTTCAATCAAAAGGGCTATGAGGTAATCCCCAAGCACTCATTGCAAAGGGCAGGGCTTGATTCAGCACAGCTGCGCTGTGCTAGGATGGAACACTCATCTCAAAGGGCAAGGCCTGATTCAGCACAGCTGCGCTGTGTTAGGGAGGAGCACTCATCTAAGCAGAATAAGAGTAGAGTTTATTCTACAGATGACCATCTTCATGATCACCTTGGATATCCAGAGAAGGATCATCAGTTTCAACTGAAGGATCATCAGAAGCAGAAGCCAAACCGGACGGACAGAGAGGGAAAGAGACCCTCTGGAAGAAAGAGGAGAAAAGCCTTTGAGAGGTCTAGAAGAGTCAAAAGCAGTACGTATACTGGGAGGTATTCCAAGGGCCAGCATACACCATTGGACTGGGGAAAGCCAGAGGAATGGTGCTGCAGAGCTAGGAATCTCCAGACGCTACCTGTGAGGGAGACGGCTGCACGTGGAAGGGACCATAAGATCTGTGCCAGAAGGTATGTGAAGAGAGATCCAGTGTCCAGGGATCTGGATTGGAAGGCTGGACATAAGAACTGGACTACATACTAGCCAGGCTATATAGAGAGGAACTCTAGCAGCAATGGAAGCTCAGGTATGAACACTGATCTATGCCCTAGCTATAACCTTGAAAGACAGCAGGGAAACAAGTATTCTCCTGAAAATGCTCCATTGAGAGATTCATCTGTGCCAATCCATGATATTGAACCCATGCTTGTTGAACAAGGGGGAATAATAGCAGATGAGGATCCTGTTTATATGGACTGCTCTCTATCTAAACTCCGTTGGTAACTTTCTGTTATAAAGTACAGCAACCATCACAAAGAAATACAAATTTGTTCTTTAATCTACCCAGAAAAGCTCCTGAAGCAGGATTTGACCCACACAGTAGAAAGCAAGCCAGCTAAGGGGTTTCAGCTGGATAACTGCTAGCAATTAAGCCTTACCTAATTGCTTGTGAGCTAGGAGAGAATCACTTCTGTATCTATGTGGGAAGTAATCAGAAGTTAACCTGAAAAGAACAGTTTGTTTCTTGCTTTGTGGCTTTTCATTTGTTGTTTTCCTGATTTTGACTTTGTTTTTCCAAGTTAACACTGAAAGCAAGTAACCTAATTTATGTGCTACCAAGCATATCTGTGTTGGGAGAAATAACCCCATAAATAAATATCTTATTGGCTTTACCCAAGAGCACAACTAAATTATTGTCAGCAGCTGTGTCTGGTGTGAATGAACTACATTGCCCACAATACCTTGCAAATCATATAGAAATATGCACTTGCCAAGAGTGTGAAGATTCTCACCCAGGCAGCCGTCTGACAAGGGGTATGTTTACTAAACTGCGGTAACGTTACATACCGTGCGTTATGTAACGTTAACGATCGTTAGGTAACGTTAACGCGTGGTATGTAACGTTAACGCGTGTTAACGTTACTTAATGATCATTAACGTCCCCCGCAGAAGGTGGAGAGAGGGTGGAGAGAAGGGGTCAATGGGCGGAGACTGGGTGGAGAGAGGCCCCTTTCACACTAACGCACTGAACTGAAGGGCTGAATCCTACCGCGAATGAAAACCTGCCGTTAGATGCACATTTGCAGGAGAGAGAAACCATTTCAGTGTCAGCAATGTACAGCCTAGGCAGGGAGCCCAAGATATGTGATAGTAGTGCTCCATTTTCAGCAACACCATAGTGCCAAAGTATGAATGGCCACTATGGAGATGGTGCAAATGGGGCATAGGGGGCCGCAGGTGGGATATGTAGCATGGGCAGCTGGGGCACAGGGTGGACCAGTCGGGCGCCTAGGTGGCACATAGGAACATAGAAACCGGAAATCAGCAAGATAGCAGCTGACCAAGGCCAAACACAATCCACCTATATCTACCTGGTTCACCCTAGCCAATAGTTGCTAGGGCACTGACCTGATATCCCCCTAGCCATCCTGCCCCCATGTGGAAGGGACATAATATTGATAGGCAGTGATGGGGGTGATGTGAGGATGTTCATGTATGCCCCCCCCCCCCACCCCGGGATCTGCTCCCTAGGAGGGCACCTACCTACACAGTGGATGGTCTGGGACTGTGCACTACCAGCACTGACAGCAAATGGCCATGTCAGCTTGGCAGGGGGGGATGTGCCCGTGCTGCAGGGGGCAGTGCCACCTCCCTGCAGTGGACCTAGGCCATGCCCTGCATCAGTACGTGGTGTGCAGTGCAACATACAAAGTCTGGATGAGAAAAAGTACAGGTAGCCCCAGGGACCATTGTGCATCTGTGGCAACAGTGTGGTGCAGTACACCCAGCCAGTGTGTCCAGAAGCAGAGGGTCATAGGTTCAAGCCCCAGCTGTGGTTCCTGCAGAGCATGTTCTTATGTTTTACCCTACAATGCAGCTACAACAGCAACATGTGCAAAGCCCAAAGCAGCAGCGAACAGAGGTACAAACACCCACCCACACAGGCTTTACAATCCAAAGATGCATGGAGAGTCAGGCTGTTGGCCCCAGCATTGAGCTGAGGTTATCACCAGAGCACTACTACTACCACCCCCTGCACAGTTTAGCAATGTCGGCACTGTGATCAGGACCAGTGTGGCGGACAGGGTTGCCAACCACCCCTATCTTTGTACAATGTTGCAATAGGAGTGAGCGTGTATGTATGTTTATCCATTGTTCTGTGGCTGCCCACCCTTCACTGGGCCCAAAATGTCCCACTGTTACCAGTGTTAGCCTGAATAGGTGCATAATGAGGAGCAAGGTATTTTGGGTATGGCCCGGACAGGGCAGATTGGCCAGGATGCATCTTCACAGGGTGTGGGGCAATGGCTGGGACACTGTAGTGCCTGACTACCACCTGCATGGACAGGGTGGCCACAGCATGGCATGCTGGGAGCATGCTGGGAGGGCACTCACTCTGACTGAGCAGTGACCATGGCAGGTCTAGATTCCCACATAGCGCTCTACACTATCTGTCTCCAGTGGTATATTTGGGTTCTTCAGTGCTGGGGACCCAATCAATGAGATGCCTGCTTGCTGCACATAGTTCTTTGGTGAGTATGGACTGACTGGTGGCCTGTCTGCAGTTAGACTGTGCATGGTCTGAACACCTATAAGGTACAGTCTTTTTTTTTTTTTTTTTTTTTTTTAGATTTAAATCTCTTTATTAAAGAAGATAAACAAAGGAATACAAGAAATATAACATCACAATTATTACAAAATAAAATTCCACGATTATAATATCCCTCAGTCCACAAAATGGAGTGCCAAGAAAATAAGAAGTAACAGAAACTCCTGAAACAGAGGAAGTCAATAACTAACAAACCCCGTTTAACTAAGCAAGAACACAGTAAATTACTTAACAACTGATCCCTGCAGAAAGGTCTCTAATTGAAGCGAATCAAAAAAAAATATAAGTTTTACCTTGAAGAATTATTACACATTTACATGGATATTTCAAAACAAACGAAGCCCCCAATTCCAAAACACGAGGACGCAAAGCAAGAAAAGCCTTTTGTTTTAACTGAATACTGCGACAGACATCCTGATGTCTGTCGCAGTACTCAGTTAAAACGAAAGGCTTTTCTATAAGGTACAGTCTGACTGTGTTGTCTGCTGATGACTATCCATCGGTGTATATACAACAACACTATTGGTCAATTGACAGAGCAATCACTACTGATATATTAGTGTTCTGTTGCATATATTCACCACTTGAAACTAAGAAAAAAGTATTATAATTCCACCAATCTAGCACTGTGTACAAAGGTCTCAGTAAAAAACACACAGCTATTCGTAAAAGGTTTTTTAAGCATCACTCTTACTACTTGCTGCTGTTCACATCAATGAACTCTTCTTCACGTACGTTAGCTGTTTTTTTCTTTTTTCCTGTGCATTTTCAATAAAAGCTAATTTATATGTTTTTCATATTTTTTTTGAAACTGTCAAGAACAACTCCACAAATTAAATCATATGTAGACCATGTTGCAACATATGAAATATCAGTACAACTGGTACTTAGCTCATGCTCCACATGTAATGTTTTCACTTTACTGAGGTGATGTCCTTCACTTTGCTGGCGGCTGCTGTTTAAATCCCAACGCTGTACTTCTAAGGCGCCCAAGCATTTCACAATGCTTGTTTCCTCAGGGGATTGCATGTAGACATTGCAAACTAGATCAAAGAAAATACAGCCAAAAACTGTTTTATCCTAAACATTATTTCTTTGTTTCATTTAAAACAACATTTAACATTGTCGCCTAAAAATAGGTCCTCAAACATACCCTCAATGTTATCTCCATTAGTTCACTGCAAACAGAAAGAAACTGTAGCTGCTGAACTTTCCCCACTCTTGCAATCAAAAAAGCGCCGCGCATGCGGTTCGGGGCTGTCAGTAATCCTTATATAGACTTCGTACAGAACACCTCCCCCTTGATGTGTGCCACTATCCAAACTCTTTATATGCATGCTGACCAATCCATCGAAGCATTCAAGCCCTGGGGTTTAACGGTGTTCAAAGTAAAAATCCATCGTTGTTCTTCTCGAAGCAAAGTTTGCTCCTTAGTTCTACCTCTCCGAGGAAAATCTACTCGGTCTATAGCGAAGCATCTTAATTGGTCAAAACTGTGGTTTGCAATAATGCAATGTTGCACTAGAGGTGCTTCCAACACTCTATTATTTACATGACTGCGATGCTCACCCATCCTCAGCTTTAAAGATCGGACGGTCTTTCCAATGTATAACATGGCACAAGGACAGCGCACCCTTCTCCTATACCTTAAAAACTGGGAGAAAGGCAACCTCTCTTTGAGTTGTCTCGGATGAGCACTACTAAAGTGCAAAAAAGTGTTCCGGTCCGTCGACTTGCAATAAATTGAAGTGATCCAGGCTGCATGACCCCTAGTAATTTGTAGATCCAAAAACGTAATGACATCTCGATGGTGTGTGATGGTGAATTTAATATTGGGATCACATTGATTCAACCAATTGAAAAAAGAAAGTAGATCATCCTCACTGCCCCGCCAAATCAGGAAGATATCAACAATGTAACGCCGCCAGACTACTACTATATGACTATAATAGGAGGACTTCTTCAGCCAACATTTTTCAAATAATGCCATATAAAGGTTCGCAATAGAAGGGGCGCAAGTTGTGTCCATCGCTACCCCGGAAATTTGTTGGTATAGAGCATCTTGAAATTGAAAAAAACTTTTGAAAATCACCAATCGTGCTAATTGCAGTAACAGAGTGATAGTGCCCACACTCAGATCTCCTTGCTGACATAAAAATTGTTCGACTCTTTTATAGGCCGCTTCCTGGGGTATATTGGTGTATAGAGAGACCACGTCCAAGGTCACCAAAAATGTATCTCCGCAACCTGCCCAGACAGATAAATCTGCCAAGATATTCAAAAAATGTGTGGTATCTTTAAGATATGACGAGATGGTAGGTAAGAGCGGACGCAAAAAAGAATCTAAATATGTAGAAACCGGTTCCAGTGGAGTCCCTTTAGTTGACACAATCGGTCGCCCCGGGGGGGCTTGTAAATTTTTATGAATTTTCGGCACCGTGTAAAACCGTGATATTGTACAAGAAGTACTATTCAGATAACGATATTCTTTCCGCTCCAATAAATGAAGATGTAAAGCCTCTAAGGTTGAAGTTTTAGAAAGTACACAAAGGGGACGATTAACAACCTTATCTCGTTCGGAACAGGCAGTGCTCCTTCAGTTACAAAAACGCAGAGACATTGTCATCAGACGTGCTGACAAAGGGGGAGCGATTGTGGTGTTGGACCGGGAATATTACATTTCTGAAGCATTGAGTCAGCTTCAAGACATTAGAACGTAAAGTTCTTTTGGAAGACCCTACGCCTGAGTTACGGTTGGAGATTAAGAAGATCACCTTAGAGGCTTTACATCTTCATTTATTGGAGCGGAAAGAATATTTGGCGGGGATGATCTACTTTCTTTTTTCAATTGGTTGAATCAATGTGATCCCAATATTAAATTCACCACCACACACCATCGAGATGTCATTACGTTTTTGGATCTACAAATTACTAGGGGCCATGCAGCCTGGAACACTTCAATTTATTGCAAATCGACGGACCGGAACACTTTTTTGCACTTTAGTAGTGCTCATCCGAGACAACTCAAAGAGGGGTTGCCTTTCTCCCAGTTTTTAAGGTATAGGAGAAGGGTGCGCTGTCCTTGTACCATGTTATACATTGGAAAGACCGTCTGATCTTTAAAGCTGAGGATGGGTGAGCATCGCAGTCGTGTAAAAAATAGAGTGTTGGAAGCACCTCTAGTGCAACATTGCATTATTGCAAACCACAGTTTTGACCAATTAAGATGCTTCGCTATAGACCGAGTAGATTTTCCTCGGGGAGGTAGAACTAAGGAGCAAACTTTGCTCCGAGAAGAACAATGATGGATTTTTACTTTGCACACCGTTAAACCCCAGGGCTTGAATGCTTCGATGGATTGGTCAGCATGCATATAAAGAGTTTGGATAGTGGCACACATCAAGGGGGAGGAGTTCTGTACGAAGTCTATATAAGGATTACTGACAGCCCTGAAACGCATGCGCAGCGTTTTTTTGATTGCAAGAGCGGGGAAAGTTCAGCAGCTACAGTTTCTTTCTGTTTGCAGTGAACTAATGGAGATAACAATGAGGGTATGTTTGGCGACAATGTTAAATGTTGTTTTAAATGAAACAAAGAAATAATGTTTAGGATAAAACAGTTTTTGTCTGTATTTTCTTTGATCTAGTTTGCAATGTCTACATGCAATCCCCTGAGGAAACAAGCATTGTGAAACGCTTGGGCACCTTAGAAGTACGGCGTTGGGATTTAAACAGCAGCCGCCAGCAAAGTGAAGGACATCACCTCAGTAAAGTGAAAGACATTACGTGTGGAGCATGAGCTAAGTACCAGTTGTACTGATATTTCATACGTTGCAACATGGTCTACATATGATTTAATTTGAGGAGTTGTTCTTGACAGTTTCAAGAAAAATATGAAAAACATATAAATTAGCTTTTATTGAAAATGCACAGGAAAAAAGAAAAAAACAGCTAACGTATACGTGAAGAAGAGGTCATTGATGTGAACAGCAGCAAGTAGTAAGAGTGATGCTTAAAAAACCTTTTACGAATAGCTGTGTGTTTTTTACTGAGCCCTTTGTACACAGTGTTAGATTGGTGGAATTATAATACTTTTTTCTTAGTTTCAAGTGGTGAATATATGAGCAGATAACAGAACACTAATATGCCTGACGTCAGTACCAGGGAAAATGGTAGAAACCATCATAAAGAACAAAATTACACAGCATGTAGATAGTCATGGCCTAATGGGAGACAGCCAACATGGCTTTAGACAAGGAAGATCTTGTCTTACTAATCTGATCTGTTTTTTTGAAGGTGTGCATAAACAGGTAGACAAAGGTGAGTCGGTTGATATAGTGTATCTGGACTTTCAGAAAGCTTTTGACAAGGTCCCCCATCAGAGACTTTTGGCAAAGCTAAAATGTCATGGGATAGGAGGCAGTGTACTATTGTGGATCGGGAACTGGTTAAAAGATAGAAAGCAGAGGGTAGGGCTAAATGGCCAATATTCCCAATGGAAAAAGGTGAATAGTGGAGTACCCCAGGGATCTGTACTGGGTCCGCTACTTTTTGACATATTCATAAATGACCTGGAAAAGGGAATAACTAGTGAGGTTATCAAATTTGCAGATGACACAAAACTGTTTAAAGTTGTTAAAACCCAAGAGGATTGTGGAAAACTGCAGGAAGATCTGGATAAATTGGAAGACTGGGCATCCAAATGGCAGATGAAATTTAATGTGGACAAGTGCAAAGTTATGCACCTAGGAAAGAACAACCCACACTATAGTTACACGATGCAAGGCTCCACATTAGTAACCACCACCCAGGAAAAAGATTTAGGAGTCATCGTGGATAACATGTTAAAACCCTCCGCCCAGTGTGCAGCGGCGGCCAAGAAAGCAAATAGAATGCTAGGTATCATAAGGAAAGGGATGGAGAATAAAACAAAGGATATTATAATGCCTCTGTATCGCTCCATGGTACGACCGCACCTTGAATATTGTGTGCAATTCTGGTCACCGTATCTTAAAAAGGACATAGAGTTATTAGAAAAAGTACAGAGAAGAGCCACCAAATTGGTGAAGGGGATGGAAGGCTACTCCTATGAAGAGAGGCTAAAAAGGTTAGGGCTCTTTAACCTGGAAAAGAGACGGCTGAGGGGAGATATGATAGAGGTCTATAAATTAATGAATGGAGTGGAACGGATAAACGTGGATCAATTGTTTACGCTATCAGAATATAGAAGGACTAGGGGACATGTAATGAAGCTACGGGGTAAACTATTTAAGACAAATAAGAGAAAATATTCCTTCACTCAGCGTGTAATCAAACTCTGGAATCTGTTACCGGAGGATGTAGTAAGGGCTGTTAGTATAGCTGGGTTTAAAAAAGGTTTGGACAAGTTCCTGGAGGAAAGGTCCATAAACCACTATTAAAAAAGGGACCCAGGATATCAATGCTTGACCTAGTACAAGCACTGCAGAACCTGTGTCTTTTGGGGAAACTGCTAGGTACGTATGACCTAGATTGGCCACTGTTGGAAACAGGATACTGGGCTTGATGGACCTCGGTCTGACCCAGTATGGCATTTCTTATGTTCTTATGTTCTTATGACTGGCAGACAGCGATGGGAGGCAGTTGGGGTTTTCCAGACCTAATCCTAGCATTGCTGCTGGTCTGCCACTGTCCCAGTCATAGGTATGGCTCTGGCCCACCAACACTGGAGGGCTGTCTCATACAACAGGATGGAGGTTGCTTCCCCAGGGCAGGGGCACCTGTTCTTTACCTAAAAAAAGGGGTGATGGGGGCTCTTTGGGGTATGTAGTGTATTCCACTGTGACCTATAAAGGCACTGCTACACACACCTCATGCAATTCTGGGAATCCCTCTGCCCTGATAACAGCTGCCCATGTCAGCCAGACCCTAACACGGGGTACACACCAATCTGGCTGGTGTCTGGTCCCACAGGGCCACATGTGACTGCAGAATACAGATGGACACCAAATTACCTTCGGCTGCACTGCAAGGAACACCTGTCACACACTGGTAGTGATGGGGATGTACAGCAAGATCTATCTCTAGCACCACATGTACTGCAGACCTAGTGCTGAGCACCCATCCTATCCCTCAGGGTGAACATAGAACCTGCACAATGGCATGGTCTGTAGCTACTCTGTGCCAGTATCACAAACTGTCAGTTTGACTTTCCAAGCTGAGGTACCGGAGAGGTGCAGACCCCATTTAGTGATCAGCTGTAGACTGCTATTCAGCATGTGCATTGCATCATGGGTACTGGTGGGGTTACCCTATCCTGGCACTCAGAGCAGACAGTTTGTGTGGTGACCTGCAGTCCTTCTGTACCCAGACATTGCTGTGACATACACCATGGAGGTATAGCCTACTGGTTAATACAATGCCGTTCATGGGTTCAGTTCCTCATTGTTCCCTCCTCTCATGCCTGTCCTACTCAAATTGTGTGCATGCCTGTAGAGGTCATATTTTTGCATAATACCCTCGCCACAATTGCCAACATTCCCTCGGTCCGTCTATCTGCGTCTGTCAGCTGTGTAGAGTCCTGTCTGCCAGTGCAGGCTGCCACCCCATGTCATGCACTGCTACCCTTTCCTGAATTGTGCCTCTTCATGCTTGCCTCACCTGTGCCTGATCTGCATGGCACCACCACTCCTCTGTCCACCCATCATTGTAACTATCCTGCCACCTTCGCCTCCACTGGGGGACACGTATTCCCATCGTCTGCCACCAACTGTTTTTCAGGTACTTTACATTGCCAACACCCTGTGCTGTGGTACAACTGCCCCGCCATGTTTGTCATCAGTACTGGCAGGCACATGGGATGCCCACAGATATGGCCGGTCCAGCAGCTCCCACCTCTCCCTCTTTCACTCACCTGTTCATTGCCTTTCCTGAGTGCTCTATCTAGTGTTAGGGCTACATCTGTCTCTGTTCCGCACAGGTCATGCATGTCATCCTGAGGCGCCTTGCAGTCCCTAGGGCAAACTAACCTAGGACACCATAACCTTGTTAGGCCACCTTAACCTATGGTTCCATAGCCCAGGGTGCCTTCTGCGGTGCCTTGTCCAAGGGTGCCTAATATGGCACTTAGCCTAGGAGGCCCTATAGGGCGCCTTATGAGGCACCTTACAGGGCACATTACTAGGCACCTTATAAGGCACCTTACATGGCACCTTAATGGGCACCTTACAAGATGCCTTATAAGGCGCCTTGCAAGGTGCCTTACAAAGTGCCTTGCAAGGTGCCTTACAAGGCACCTTGTAACGCTCATTAGTCTAAGTCGCCTTGTAATGTGCGTTAGCTGCTACAGCTTGCTGTAACAATGCAACGCCCATGCCTTTATATGGGCATCTCTACCTTTACCGCGGAACCTAACGTGAATGACATTACCGCAGTTTAGTAAACATACCCCTTATATTAGTTCCCAATATGCCTGTTACTGGAGAATATTTGTTAGTGAGATGACCAGAATCAGAATTTTTTTTAAGATAGAGTTCTGAGGGTGAATATCCTAGTCTGCACACACTGTTGAGGGAGGGGGTTCTGTGGATACAAAATATATGTTCAAAAAGAAAAGGCAAGAACCATAACGCAGTTTATAACAAAATAAAAATTAATTATAATTTAGTTTTATAAAGTGTGCTGTGGTTCTTTTTCATTCTTTTAGTTCTCTGGTGTGCAAACATCTTGCATTTCCTCCATATTATCTAATCGGCTTTTTGGTTTGGTTCAGTCCCTGATTGGAGTTTTGAGAAAGTGTCCCCCCTCCCATTCTACAGAGGGGGGCAGAGGGGATGCCATCTCATCCCTCACTTCAGGCGGCAGATTGCCTTGAGATGCCCCTGAGTGTGGTATTTGTCATCCTTGATTCTACCTTTGGAAATCAGTACTGTAGGCCTCATAATGCATCAAGATGGGGTGTCCAAAATCTCACACCTAAAACTGGATAATTTAACAGCTCTTTAGATAGCCCTGAAGTCAGTCTAGTTTTTAGCCCTAAGTAAGCTACGGACCCAATTTTCGGAGCGTTAGGCGTGTGTTACATGTGTAAAGGAGGGCCTTACCCAGGTAAAACTGCCATAACCATGTAAACCAGATTTTCAACAAGGCGGCTTGAATCAGAGAGGCCCAGTTACCCGCACAGCACCATGCGCCAAGACCTGGGGGCAGAACAGGGCATGTCGTCCGCAACATGCATAAAGTGGATTTACAAAAGCAGTGTGTGCCAACATTGGATATCACTAGCCATGTAAGCCTAAGCAACGTTTCCAGGTACATACGGCTGCTGATGGTGTACAGCAAACCCGTGGAGTGGCATTACAGTGCATGATACAGCAAGGAGTGCGTGTGCAGGTCTCTACCCAAACCATGTAGTGGCAAAGAGTTGCTGGACTGGCAGAGAAGCCATGTAGAAACCAAAGAGCGCAGAAGGAAGGCACCTCCTGCAGGCACAAGGGAACACAAGGAAGCAGGAGAACCACGCCACTGGAGGAAGTGCTTTTATTAACAACCAGGGTCTGTCCAACAAGTGTTTTGGCTGAAGCCTTCTTCAGGGGACTAAGACCTTGTACAAAAACATACCTAAAACATTATATATAAATTAAAAGTTACATTAAAAATATAATATTACAAATAAAAACGATGAAAAATGATAAATAGTAAAAATTATATATACAGAATATATATATATATATATATATATATATTTATATATTGTGATACCCTAGCCTGGGCCCCAGGGCTTACAGGCATAGGGCCGCCTTGTTATGTCCTTATATAAAGCTTTACTGTGTCTGTCTCCAATAAGGAATTCTGGGACTTGTAGTGTGGTTTTCTTATCCAAGGACAAAAGGCAACAAGAATATTTATTTTTGTGGGATTTCCATAAGCATTAAATTCAGAACGCAGGCATTAGGATACTTCTCCAAACATAAGAGGAAAACATGCACAACTGAAACTAAAGAAAGCTGAATAAAAGTCTTTTTAACACTGGCAGCTGTTCTCATCAAGCAAGTTAACATGCACTTCGTAGTCTTTTGTGTTCATTCAAACAAAAGGTAAACTTCTTCTTCTAACAATTGATGCTTTACTTTTGAAAACTCTTGGTTAAGCAACAAAACCTTCTTTACTTTAGAAGAAACTCTTATCAGTTACAGAGTTATGCAAACATTGCTTCTCACCACGTTTTGCTTTTCTTTCTGAGCCCTGTTTACCAGCGTCTAGTTTTCTTTCAAACAAAAAGAGCAATCCATTGGGGATTCCCCCAGGTGAGACTCTGGCTCAAAGGAATCGATCTGCATATCCTCTTGGGCAACAGAATGCTTATCCCTTTCTACGGTTTCAAAAACCTCTTCAGGCTTCCTGTCCTGTAAGAACTTCTGAAAGTCGCTCCATAGCTGTTCTTTCTGATAAGGATCAATTATATTGGGAGAGTGAGCTTTCTTCCCTGGGAACACTTGCCTTAACGTCTCTAGTGCTTTTGGATCAGCTTCTCTGCTCTCAGGTGACTTCTGGCTCTTTCCCCAGACAAGCGTATCCACCCACCTTCTAGCAGTTGAAGTCCTCGGCAGTGGCTCTTGACACAGACTGCTTCCTTTCTTACTGGCCTCATTCAGCAGCTGGAAGTCAGCCTTCCTATGCCTTTCTCCACTCCTTCCTTCCTGGAATCCCTCCTGGAATCCTTTCTCCTTGAAGGCTTTCTCCTCTCCCCAGGATCTCTCTTTCTGGTCTGATTCAGGTTTTAAAAACTGTTTCTTGCCTGCCACTCCCTTGCCTCTGCACAGGTGTTTACAATCAGTGTCCAAGCCTGCCCCCACGTCAGAGCTTGGGTGTGGCTTAGCCTCAGCAGAGACAGGATTTTTTTTCATGCTTGCCTTGCAAACTCTGTGCAAAGCTGGTCTGTCACTCATTTTAAAGGTACAAACCTTGTTTTCTTCTATTTCCATCTGCTCCTGGCAGCTCTCCTCGTCACACATCCCGCCCTTAAGATATCACGGGCTGGCAAAAACTTATCTGCACAGCTCGTGATTCTACTTAAGGCATCTGCGTTTTGGTGCATTCTCCCTGCTCTATGTTCAATGTGAAGCTCGAAGGCCTGCAAGGCTATGTACCAACGAGTCAAACGCGAGTTATGGTTCTTCATTTGGTTTAGCCATTTTAATGGAGCATGGTCGGTGACCAACAAGAATTTTCTGCCTGTGAGGTAAAACTTGAGAGCTTTGACCACTCATTTGATTGCCAAACATTCCCGCTCTATAGTGGAGTAATTTTTTTCCGCCGGTGATAGCTTCCGGCTAAGGAACATTACTGTGTGTTCGGCACCTTCGTGTTTCTGAGACAACACTGCGCCCAGCCCCATTTCGGACGCATCCATTTGGACGATGAAGGGTTGGGCGAAATCCACGCCCCGCAATATCGGCGCAGCGCATAACTTTTCCTTCAATAAACAAAATGCCCCGTCAGCTTCCCCGGTCCATTTTAACTGATTGGGCACATTCTTTCTCAGCATGTCTGTTAGGGAAGCACTCTTCTCCGCAAATTATGGGATGAAGCGTCGATAATACCCCACTATCCCCAGGAAACTACGTAACTGTTTTTTAGTAGTTGGTCTAGAGAATGCTTTTAAACCCTGAATTTTTCTTACAAGAGGTTGCACTATCCCCTGCCCTACGAGGTGGCCCAGGTACTTAACCTCCTGGACAAACATTTTTCCGGATTTAAGGTGAGTCCTGCATTCCGCATTGCTTGTAGGACAGCCTCTATCCTTGGCAGATGTTGGTCCCATGTGTTGCTATGTTTATGTTTATGTTTATGTTTATTATACTTGATAAAAACCGCCTTTCACTGGAAGCAAAGCGGTGTACATTTAAAATTCAATAAAAGAAGGCCAAGGCCAACGAAAAGGAAAAGAAATGTACAATGGTTGACAGGACAGCTAAAATCAAGAAAGACAGGACAGGACATAGACAAGGAGTAAGCTGGGAGGAGCAAGAGGAGGGCAGAGAGGTATCATACAAAAGGAGAGGGAACATTAAACGCTAAGGAGAACAGGTGGGTTTTTAACTGTTGTTTGAAGCTAGTGAACTGTGGATCAAGACGGAGGGCAGGAGGGAGGGCGTTCCAAAGGGCAGGAGCGGCAAAAAAGAAAGCGGAGGAGCGGGTAGATTGCAAGTGAGCATGGGAGGGTGAGGGAAGGGTAAGACGGTTGAGATGAAAGGAGCGGGGAGTGTATCTGGGAGAATGAAAGAAAAGGAGGTCCGTTAGATATTGGGGAGTGCTAGTATGGAAAGCTTTATGAGTCAGTATCAGAAGCTTGAAAGTGGTCCGGAAAGGTATGGGCAACCAGTGAAGGCGAAAAAGCAAAGGAGTTATGTGATCCCGGGGAGAAGAGCAAGTGACCAGGCGCGCAGCAGTGTTCTGAATGCGACAAAGACGGGTAAGTTGACATTTAGGAAGACCGATAAAGAGGGAATTGGCAAAGTCCACCCGAGACATGACTAAGGACAAAACCAAAGTGACCAGTGCTGGAGGGGAAAGAAAAGGACGAATAGAACGAATCTGACGGAGAAAGAAGAAAGATGTGTTAGTAACATGCGAAATGTGGGAGTGAAAGGACAGATCAGAGTCAAAGAGCACCCCAAGGTACCGGAAGGTGGAAACCAGAGGTACAGGAGAGCCAGAAAAGGAAGGGGCCAAGGTGGGGGAAGGACCACCGTGAGAAAACCAGATAGCAATAGTTTTAGCAAGATTCAAGTGGAGACAATTGACTGATAGCCAATCAGCAACAGCAGCGAGACAAGAATCAAGAACAGAGAGATCAGGACAGGAAGGGGAAGTGTGATGAAGCAATAGAATGTCATCCGCATATAGAAAAGTAGATATACCAAACTGCTGGATCAGGGACGCAAAGGGAGCCAGGAAGAGGTTAAAAAGGAGAGGAGCAAGAACAGAACCCTGAGGAACCCCACAAGAGAGAGTGTAGGGATCAGAAGAGGGAGAGAAGGAGGAAGGTGAAAGGTGAAAGAACCGCGCAAGACCTGGAAGATAGAAAAGAGTGGAACCAGTGGAGTACAGTGCTGCAGAGACCAGCATCCCGTAGCCGGTGAAGAAGAAGAGAATGGTCAATTAAATTAAAGGCAGCCGAGAGATCCAAAGCAACCGCCACCGAGATGTCACCACGATCGTGTGCTACATGCAAGGCGTTGGTGAAAGCAAGGTGGATAGTTTCAACACTGTGACCTGAACGAAACCCAGACTGACGGGGGTGAAGGAAGTTAATAGAGTCGAGGTGATGGGATAGCTGAGCAAAAACAAATTTCTCAAAGAGTTTAGAGAGGAAAGGAAGATTTAAGACAGGGCAATAGTGAGCGGGAACCAGAGGATCAAGTGAAGTGTTTTTAAGAATAGGGCGAATTAAAGCGTGCTTCCAAGATGTCGGGAAAATCCCAGTGGAGAGACTAGAATTAAACATAGAAAGAATGAAGGGAAGAAAACCTAAGGAAGGGGTCAGCAACCAGGAGGAGGGAATGGGATCAAGAGAACAGGTGGCTTTCTTGGAGGTGGATAGAAGATGAAGAAGTTCAGGGGGAGTGATCAGATCAAATGAGGCCCAGAAGTGAGAGAGGCGAGAAGTAGTAGGAGGGGAGGGGGCAGGGGCGGAGAGGTAATGGGGGGAGGACAGGAAGGTAAAGATGCTCACAAGGAAGAGACCTTATCGCTAAAGAAAGAGACAAGTAGTGAAGGAGGCGGAAAGGAAGAGACTACAGGAGTGGAAGGAGGGGCCTGAATGGAGGTGAGAGAACGGAGAACAGAATAGAGGTGCCTAATCTGATTTGGGGCAGTAGAGATTGCAGTTGAAAAGTAAGAACGCTTAGCAGAGTGCACTTGTGAGCGGTAGAAGGAGTGTTGAGCATGAAAGATGGATAAGGTAGCCGGAGAGGGAGATTTGCGCCACAGCCGTTCTGCCCTACGAAGTTGGGAGCGGAGAAGCCGAAGACCACTGTGATACCACAGGTGTGAAGGACGACGACGGCCAGGGCGAGGACGGAGAGGGGCAGCATGGTCAAGAGCGGAAGAAAGTGACGAAGACCAGAGGGTCGCCTGGGAGTTTCGGGATAGTAAGGAAAAGTCAGACGGGAGATGATCTGTAGCTGCAGGAAATCGCTGAAGTGTATGGGAGTTAAGGACACGGCACAGCTGTTGTGGCGGTGGTGAAGAGAGGATGGAGGAGGTGGAAGAATCTGCTGGACCTAAGCATGAGGCGGAGAGGCAGACATGGTCTGACCAGGGAAGGGAGGTAGTGTGGATGTTTGATAGTGAAAAGGTGGAAGAGGAGGGGGTGAGGAGTAGGTCAAGCGTATGACCTGCCTGATGAGTCGGAAGAGTAACATGCTGTGTCAGAGAAAGATTGTGAAGGAAGGTGAGGAAAGCGTGTTCCCTAGAGGAGGAGGGGGCGTCAACGTGAAGGTTGAGGTCTCCTGCAATGAGGATCTGAGGAAAAGCTAGGGTTACATCTGTAAGAGTCAACAAGAGAGCATCCCATAGCTCTGAATGAAGAGCAGGGGGAGAATAAATGAGAAGAACATAGATGGGAGGCGAGATATGAAGGCGAAGCAGAAGATATTCCGGGTAATGTAAAAGAGTGGAGGATATCTGTGTGAACTTAAGAGATGGATGAATTAAAGCAGCGATCCCGCCTCCTGAGCGACCGAGGCGAGGAACGGAAACGGCCGAGAAACCAGGTGGCAGACAGCGGGCAAGCAAAGCATCCTCGCCATCCTTGAGCCAGGTTTCTGTAACAAGAGTGAGGTCGAGGGAAAGCTGAAGGATGAGATCCTGAATGAGAAGGGTCATTGCACAAGGACCAACAGTTGACAAGACCAAGCGAGAGATGGAATTGGGAGGGGCTGGGAAGGAGGCAAGATTGAGAAAGTGAGGAAAGTACAGAGACAGAAGGGGAGCAGAGACGGAGGTTCGCAGTACAGCGAAAACGGTCACGGAGAGGCTTCAGTGGTCTCCTGCCCCAAAAGACGGGGATAGAGGCCATGGGAAACCGAGGATATGAGAAAGGGCAGGCAGAATAATGCAATGATCCACCTACCGGCCCTAGATCCAGAGCAGATACAGGAAAGCGATGCAATGGAGTAGAGAGAAGGGCAAAATCAAAAGACTGAGAAGGAAATGATATAGTAAATAAAACGCTGAGCCACAATAAAAGTACGGAAAGTCCTCCGTGACCGGAGCGGCCCCAAGGAGCGCACCTAAGGAGCATGTCATGCTCCTTAGGTGCGCTCCTTCGGTGTGGGCGCCACAGGCGCTGATGTTTTATACTGTGGAGACAGCGTACCTCGCTGAGCAGGACGTCGGGGAGGGACTTCCGGGAGGGCCGAGGCCCAGGAGAATGCAGGTGAGAGCAGGCCCGATTAGAGAGGGTACACACTCGCTGAGCAGGACGTCTGGGAGGGACTTCCGAGAGGGCCGAGGCCCAGGAGAATGCAGGTGAGAGCAGGCCCGATTGGAGAGGGCACACACTCGCTGAGCAGGACGTCTGGGAGGGACTTCCGGGAGGGCCGAGGCCCAGGAGAATGCAGGTGAGAGCAGGCCCGATTGGAGAGGGCACACACTCGCTGAGCAGGACGTCTGGGAGGGACTTCCGGGAGGGCCGAGGCCCAGGAGATTGCAGGTGAGAGCAGGCCCGATTGGAGAGGGCACACACTGAGAAAACACAAAAAGTACCACAAATAACTAGTAAGCCAGCAGGAGAACAGCATAGGAAATGTATTACTATGTCGTCCATGTATGCGACTGCATATTCCTGGTGCGGGCGCAACACCAGGTCTACCAGCCTCTGACATGTGGCAGCAGCCCCATGTAATCCAAAGGGCATTCTTTTAAAGTGAAATATTCCTACTGCTGTGCTAAAGGCAGTTTTTTGACGTGCCTCTCGAGTCAAAGGTATTTGCCAGTAGCCTTTTGTCATGTCGAGAGTGGTAAGGTACTTAGCTCGTCCCAACCGGTCCAATAATTCCTCTATGCGAGGCATGGGGTAGGCATCAAATTTCGATATTGTGTTGACTCACCTGAAATCTATGCAGAACCTCATGGATCCGTCCGGTTTCGGTACGAGAACAATAGGGCTATTCCATGGGCTTCTCGATGCTTCTATAATTCCCATGTCAAGCATTTCTTGAACTTGGTTGATTACCTCTTGCCTTTTTGCCTCTGGCAGCCTATAAGGTCTTTGCCTTATCACCTCTCCCGGCGGTGTTATGATTTCATAGGCCACAAGGTTAGTTTCGCCCGGCATTGGGGTCAAAGCATCTGTAAAACTTGCTAATAGGCGGGCCAGGTCTTGCCTCTGTGCCCACGAAAGTCCATCACTGACCCTAGGTTGCGGGTCTCCCTTGCACTCAGCCAATTGCGGCCCTAATTCCTCTTCTGCTTTTTCTTCCAACGTAGCTGCCAACCCCTGTAGGACCGTACCTCCCGTGGATCCGAATCCCCCAGTTCCTTGGGTTGTTGTGGAGAGCATAGAAACCTCTTTGAGAGGGGGAAAACCGACTCTCTCACAAATCATCTGTGCTATACGGTCTCCTATATTTATCTTAAAATCTTCCTTCCCGAAATTAAAGATTAATACTTTCACGGCGCCTCTAAAATCGGGATCGATGACACCTGCTCCTACGTCGATGAAATGCTTTAAGGCCAGTCCCGATTGAGGTGCTATGCGCCCATAGCATCCTATCGGCATCTCCATCTAGAGAGCAGTGTTCACCAGAGCCCTCCCTTGTTTTGAGACTATTAACTCTTCGGCACTGCAGAGATCATATCCAGCAGCATAAGCAGAGGCTCTCTTGGGACTTTGAGCACTGGGACTCATTTTACAGTATCTTAACATGAACCTGGGTTTACCCGTAGTCTCCTCTTTCTGGAGGTGAGGCTTTAGCTCTCGCTTCAGTGGCTTCGCAAGCAGCGGATTGGGCACAACAGCCGCCTTAGCTGTTTGTGTTAAGGCTTCTGCCTGGGTTTTTTTGGAAAGCGCGGTCTCTTTTGACTGCAAACCGCGTTCTATACCCTGGTGGAATTGTGGCCAATCTCTCCCCAGTACCAAACTATGGGGCAATCTGGGCACCACAGCTATGGAGATCTCCCTTTTCACTCCTAATCCTTTTACTAGAACCCTATACATCGGATAAAAGTATGCTGCACCATGAATGCACCTAATCTTCACAGTATCAACAGGTTGGTTAGGGACAGCCTCACTCTGGGTCTCAATTTGTTGCCAAAGCCTTTTAGACATCATGCTTTGATCAGCACCGGAGTCTAATTGCGCGTTGGTAACAATACCCTGTACCTCTACAGATAACAAAAACCCTTCCCTGATTTTCTGAGTGTTTTCAGTTATTAGTGCTGTTTTCATTTTACAATCTTTTTGTAAATGGCCCTCATTACCACATTTGAAGCATTTCCTCTTTGCAAAATGGTTTTTCAACATAGGCATACACATTTTCATGGGATCATCTCTTAACCTTATCCTCCTTTCTGATACTTCTGGCATTGCCAACCTGGAAGTACTGCCACTTTCTCGTGCAGTTAACTCTGCTTCCATAAAACGCTCTGTAAGCCTTATGGCTTCTTGAGGGTTCTGGAAATTCTGCAGTATAAGGATGGTGTGGATATCCCTTGGGACTGCAGCCATGTACTGTTCTAGCACGATGCTATCCAGTACAGACTCTACGGACTTGCCTTCGGGCACTAGCCATTTGTTTACTAGACTTCTGACTCGCTGGCATAAAGCTTTAGGGGTTTCGCCTGGCTTTAACTTTACACTCCGTAACAGGCGATGGTAGACTAAGAGTGTCAATCCTAGCCTATCCCTAATAGTTTTTTTTAGCTCTTCATAATTACTTGTGAGTGCTGCAGGCATGGCTCTGTATGCGGCTAAGGCCTCACCCGTAAGGGACGCGGCCAGGCGCACGGCCCATTGCTCTTTAGGCCACCCACTAATATGAGCCACCCGGTCAAAGGCTTCTAAAAAGTCGTCAAAGTCATCATTATCTGTTAATTGTCCGAAGTTAAATGTTCCACTAGCATGTAAACCTAGGGCATACGAATGAACGGGTTCTGTAGAACCTGGAAGGGTCATCGCTGGTCCAGCCTTCTCCTTCTGGTTGGCCAGTCACGCCTCCATCATTTCAAACAATGGTCTTTGCTGGGCTTGCATCTGTGCTGTGGTCTGTTCTTGAGCCTGCAACGACATCTCCTGCTGCCTCTCAAATTGGTTCGCCATCCACTTGAGCACTTCCTGGTACTCCATGGTCATCTTTTATTCTGTAACAAGAAGAACAAGAAAACACCACCCAAGTGCGATACCAATACCACTTCACTGTCTCCTTTGCTTTTATTTTATCAGACAAGTCTACACCCCTGGACTGGTATCCTAATCAACCCAGTTAGGTAGCGGTTACCTGGCACAGGTGTAGCTTCGAGCTTTTCACCACTGAAGATCTTGGTAATCCTCCTATGATGCAGCTTCACCTCCCAGACGTCCCTTTGCACGGCTCCAGAGTGAAGTTAATTTTCAGTGTACATCCTGAAGTTTGTAAATCCTTTTTTTTTTTTGTGCATGCATGAAAATCCTGCCAACTACGCCACTTGTGATACCCTAGCCTGGGCCCCAGGGCTTACAGGCATAGGGCCGCCTTGTTATGTCCTTATATAAAGCTTTACTGTGTCTGTCTCCAGTAAGGAATTCTGGGACTTGTAGTTTGGCTTTCTTATCCAAGGACAAAAGTAGTGTGCAACCGTGGGTTAAGGCAACAAGAATATTTATTTTTGTGGGATTTCCATAAGCATTAAATTCAGAACGCAGGCATTAGGATACTTCTCCAAACATAAGAGGAAAACATGCACAACTGAAACTAAAGAAAGCTGAACAAACATCTTTATAACACTGGCAGCTGTTCTCATCAAGCAAGTTAACATGCACTTCGTAGTCTTTTGTATTCATTCAAACAAAAGGTAAACTTCTTATTCTAACAACTGCTGATTTACTTTTCAAAACTCTTGGTTAAACAACAAAACCTTCTTTACTTTAGAAGAAACTCTCATCAGTTACAGAGTTATGCAAACATTGCTTCTCACCACGTTTTGCTTTTCTTTTTGAGCCCTGTTTACCAGCGTCTAGTTTTCTTTCAAACAAAAAGAGCAATCCATTGGGGATTCCCCCAGGTGAGACTCTGGCTCAAAGGAATCGATCTGCATATCCTCTTGGGCAACAGAATGCTTATCCCTTTCTACGGTTTCAAAAACCTCTTCAGGCTTCCTGTCCTGTAAGAACTTCTGAAAGTCGCTCCATAGCTGTTCTTTCTGATAAGGATCAATTATATTGGGAGAGTGATCTTTCTTCCCTGGGAACACTTGCCTTAACGTCTCTAGTGCTTTTGGATCAGCTTCTCTGCTCTCAGGTGAGTTCTGGCTCTTTCCCCAGACAAGCGTATCCACCCACCTTCTAGCAGTTGAAGTCCTCGGCAGTGGCTCCTAAACACTAGGTACTGCAACCTGTTCCACCTCGTCTGTAAGCTTTCCAGCTAACCGTCTGCTAGCTTCAAGTTTAGGAGCATTTTTCAGACACAGACTGCTTCCTTTCTTACTGGCCTCATTCAGCAGCTGGAAGTCAGCCTTCCTATGCCTTTCTCCACTCCTTCCTTCCTGGAATCCCTCCTGGAATCCTTTCTCCTTGAAGGCTTTCTCCTCTCCCCAGGATCTCTCTTTCTGGTCTGATTCAGGTTTTAAAAACTGTTTCTTGCCTGCCACTCCCTTGCCTCTGCACAGGTGTTTACAATCAGTGTCGAAGCCTGCCCCCACGTCAGAGCTTGGGTGTGGCTTAGCCTCAGCAAAGACAGGATTTTTTTTCATGCTTGCCTTGCAAACTCTGTGCAAAGCTGGTCTGTCACTCATTTTAAAGGTACAAACCTTGTTTTCTTCTATTTCCATCTGTTCCTCGTCACAATATGTGCGTATGCAATCACCTAATCCAAAAGAACCAAACGATAAAATAGTTCTCTCATTTAAAACCACACATATATATAAAAAAGACTAAAATTAAGTAATTATAAAAATAGTATGTACATGTATAGTAACTAAAAACATATAAAAAATATACTACAGGAGGGTTATGCAATCAGACACATATATACATAGTGAACACTGAGCAATGTAGACAATCACTCACCACTAGTGAAACACTGATAGAGCATAACTAACTAATATATGTAGGGAACATCCAAGTGGAGTACTGTGAAAAAAATGAATAGATGCATCACTAAAGCCATAAATGAAAGGAAATCATCCAACAGGAGAGGGGATATAATGGTAATCTACTTAGAGACTGTAAGTTCTAGCAGGAGGGGGGGTCAAATGCAAATAAGCCACAATGAAAAAAACTACCTGGGGCGCGTGGGCGGTGGGGCCTGCATCCCCCCTGGTACCCTCTCTGGGCCCACCTCTGCTCTGGCCGCAGGGGCCAGCTCTGGTCCTGCTTCCACCTCTGCCTTCTCGGGCTCTCCACCCTGCCCCTGACCCTCTGATCCCTCTTCCTCTTCAGACTCCCCTTTCCACTTCTGCTTAATGGTCTCCTCACTGCCCTCTTCCTCTGTGGTGCTGTCCTCCATCGCAGTGCTGCTGGACTTCACCTCCTTATCACTGCTGGAGGTACTGCTGGGATCAGCACCTTGGGACAGCTGCACTGGTGCTGGACCGCTGCTCTAGATTGGTGTCCGAGGTGTACCAGCATTGTCTAGGACCTCCCTGATATCAGCTGTGTGGGAAGAGGTAGGGGGGCATTACAGATCTGCATAGGCATAGCCCTGAGGTGAGACTGGTGCATCTCCATAAGGCCCATGCATGCATTGCGAAACATATCTTCAGGCCATGGGGGTATGCCATCCCACAGTGCACATTGCATACCCTCCCCTTTGCCCACCCCCAGATGGCTCTCTTCTCCCGCTCACATGCCTCTCTGTGGCTTGCTGGCCCCCTCCTCCCCCTAGACGATGGATATCCACAGGGGACAGTGTGGGCAGGTATGCAATGTGCACCTTGGCCCACCACTGGTGGTGTGTGCCCCGTACCACCCTTCCATGCCATGAATTGAAGAACCATTATGCAGCCCTGGAAGTGGAGGAGGTGAAAGCATCCCTGGAAAGGGAATAACCAGACCTCAAGTGCCCCAAATTTGCAGAATCAGTGATCACAAGGAAGCAAAGGGTAATGGTGGTTAGTGATTCTCTTCTAAGGGTTACTGAGGCATCCATCTGCTGACCAGATGATGTCCAGAGAGGTATACTGTCTTCCAGGTGACAAAATACGAGATGATACGGCACAAATGATACTGTAAGGTATCCCTCTGAGCATATCAAAAGTGACTTCATGGCTCTGGGACAGAGGGTGAGGCAGATAGGGGTGCAGGTGGTGTTCTCTTCAATCCTCCCTGTTGAGGGTAAAGGTCAAGGCAGAGAAGCTTGCATCCTGGAGATGAATGCATGGCTGCGTGGATGGTGTTATTGAGAGTGTTTGTTTTCCTGGACCATGGGATGCTGTTCCAAGGGATGCAGAACAGAGATGGCGTTCATCTGTCCGAGAAAGATTGACGTATCTTCTGTAGCAGACTGGCTAATCTACTGAAGGGGGCTTTAAACTAGATTCATTGGGAATGGGTGAAGAAAGCCCCCAGGTAAGTGAAACATTAAATACCATTATGGAAATGGGTAAAAGGGGTTACATATGGAAAGCAGTGTGTATAAATGCCCATAGCATGGGAAATAAGATCCCAGATGTTGAAACTTTAATGGGAGAGACTGACTTGGATTTAGTGGCAGTTACAGAAACATGGTTCACAGAAAACCATGTCTGGGATGTAACTATACCAGGCTATATTTTATTCAGAAAGGACAGGGTAGGAAGACAGGGAGGAGGAGTGGCACTATTTGTAAAATATAATATTAAAGTTTTGGAACTACAAAGCTTAAAAGGGAGAGAGGAGGCACTGTGGGTTAAACTAGAAAGAGGGAAAGAGAAATTTATTTGCATTGGCATGATATACAGACCTCCCTCACAAAAGGAGGAAAGGAAAGGGGAAATGATTCTGATAGGGGATTCTGGTATAACACTATGGGGGTGCCTAGCCATGCTGTCGTCACTGCACAGTCAGCGTGAGAGTGATCCCCCAGCAGGACATACTGAGGTCACCCTGTCTGTGTAGCTGGTGGCCGGGCACTAAAATGTCCCAGTCAGTGCCCTATGCCCTGTGCAGATGCACCCTGGCCAGGCCACCCTGTCGGGCTATACCCATGGTACCTTGCTCCTCATTATGCACATTGGCAGGCCAATACTGCCAACAGTGCTGGCAGTGTGGGCAGTGGAAGGTGTTTGCAGCCACCACACACTGTCTAGACAGACACACACTCCGACACCTATGCCAGCATTGTGCTACTATAGAGGAGTTCAGCAGCCATGCCCACCACACCAGTCCTGGGCACAGTACAGGCATGGATATGGTACGCAATACTGTTGGGGGTCACTCCCCAGGGTGGTAAACACTGTCAGAGACCAGACCTGAAGCACACACCGCAGACATCAGAATGATTGTTATGATGGAGCTCAATCAGCAAACTGTGCTTAACATAGGATTTTCTATCTGCCAGTACTCATAGCAAACGTTTGAGAGCTGTGTACCGTATACCCAGGTGTAGGGTGGCATTGCTAAGGTATGCAAGTGCTAGTATTGGGAGATGCACGCAGGGCCCAATGTCCTGCCTCTCCAGGAGGCATTGGCCAATGGGGCCTGTGGGTGTGGGTGTGTCTGCCCCTGTTGGCTGCTGCTTTACGGCAGAGGTTCCCAACTCCAGTCCTGGTGTGCCAAACACTGTTCGGGTTTTCATGCTGTCCCTCATGAATATGCATGAGCTACATCTGCATACCATGGGGGTGGTGCATAGATATGCAGCACAGGCATCTTTATTAGAGGCAACATGGAACCTGAATGGTGTGTGGCCCTCCAGGATTGCATTTGGGAGACTCTGCTCTAGGTAATGCGCCTGTTTATGGTGTCTGTTCTCGGTGGGGTAAAATATAGGCGTATTAACCATGCGTATGTTCTCAGCAATAAAGGTTTGTCCTTACTATCACGGTTTAGTTGTGGGAAAAATATGTGGACTGGATTGGCAGTAGCCCCAGCTGGGCTTTGAACCTGTGACCTTCTGTTCCTGCACACACTGTCTGTGTGCACTGCATCACCTTGTTGCCACCAATAGGTTGCATTCCCTGGGGAGCCCATGACTGTACATCCGACAGAGCCTGTCTGTTGCAGTGGACATTGCCAGCCTGAACACGGCTAGGCCACTGTCTGCTGTGGCTAGCAGCCACTGCCCCCTCCACCACCTGTACCCTTCCGCCAACATGCTGACATATCCTCATCTTGGAAAAAGCATATGACCTGATTGAGTTGTGGCACTCCAGGACTGAATTTGGGGGACTCAGCTGTAGGTAATGCCCATTGTTATGGTGTGTGTGTGGTGTAGGGTAAAATATAGGTGTTTGAACCATGCTTATGTTCTCTGCAATAAAGGAGTGTCTTTACTATCTCTGTTTAGTGGTGGGTAAAATATGGGGACTGGGTTGGCAGGAGCCTCAGCTTGGATTTGAACCTGTGACTCTCTGGTCCTACAGGCACTGGCTGTGTCTGCTGCACCACACTGTGGCCATGGAGACAGTGCAGTCCCTGGAGATAGGAAACCTGGCCGAACGAGTCAGAAACCCTGCTCTGCACAATTTGACTGTGGGCTCATTCACCTTGTATTGAGACAAAAGGGCAAATAAACCTCAAAAATGACCTCGAAAAAAGGGGAAAAAAACATAACCAAGCTTGCCAATAGTGATATCAATGGGCAACATTAAAAAACACTCCCAGGAAAGCTCCAAAAAAACAGAAATGATTTTTGGAAGGGTCTACGAAGCGTAGACCCTTCCAAAAATCATTTCTTTTTTTTGGAGCTTTCCTGGGAGTGTTTTTTAATGTTGCCCATTGATATCACTATTGGCCAGCTGGATTATAATTTTTTTGAATTTTGTTGTGGTCATTTTCAATTTTTATTTGCTATTTTGTTCTGTGCACATGTATCACACTGCTCACGTTTATGGGTTTCCCCGGTTTTGCTGTACATTGCTGACGGAAATGGTTTCTCTTCCCTTTAAATCGGCTCTAACGCGAGCTTTTCACTCGCGGTATTTTTTAGCTTGAATTTCAGCCCCGCTCCTGTGCGGGGAGCCTCTCCCCTCCCACTCTCCACCCATTGACCCCGTCCCTTCACCCCTCGGGAGCCTTCCTCCGCCCTCGGAATGCCTTTCCACGCCTCTATCGCACATCAGCGCGCCGCTCACTTGTGCGGTCCCGTTAGTGCAGCGCGCATGTGTGTGGGGCCCAAAAATGCACTATTAGCGTGCGCTAAGGTACCTTAGCACACGCTCAAGTGTGCCCCGCACAATTGCGCGGTTTAGTAAACATACCCCTAAGAATCTACACCCCTACTCCTGTCACTCGTCGTGGGAGCCAGGGTGCAGTGGAAGCTGTGGGAGAAAGACTTTGGGCAGCCCTGGGGTCCCTTGGAATGACTTTTGCCGTACTCTCCCCCCTGTGCAGCCTGCATCACTACTACTCAGACTGGAATACAGATTACTCGTCTAAGTTTTATGATGCCACCACTAGAAAGACGTCCTGGTGGACAGGTGTAAATGCTCCTGAACATTGTTTAGCACTATATTATTTGTTAGCAGCTGAAGGTGGAGTGTATGGAAAATTGAACTTAACTAACCGTTGTTGCAGATTGATAATAAAGGCCAAGTTGTCGAAGACATAGCCGAACAGATGTGGAAGCAAGCCTATGTGCCAGTCCAGTAATAACGTGGACTGGAGCTTGATGGATGGCTTGGTTCCATGTTTCAGGACTGGGTGGCCTAAAAACTCTTGTCTTAGTTGTATTATTAATATTGGCTGTGTGCTTGTTTCGCCCATGTCTCCTACCCCTTTGCTTGCGCACTATAACCTCAGTTATTGATAGCACTGTGAAGCGGTAGACAGCAACTAAAGTGTTGGCTATGTGGCAATATTACCCTATATACCCCAAGATGATGCTGTTACACAAGTATAATATGTGATTTAATTCCCACCCTTTCTAATTTGCGGGTGAGAATAATCACAGGGGGGGAATGTGGTAGGCTGTGGCCTATATAATAGCCTGTACATGTATGAGCCTGCAAGCTAGTCCTGACTCCCCACCCCCACTGCTAGAGAAATAGTAGTGCTGAGAAAGACCAAAGTCAGTGAAGGCTGAGGATCTGCCTTAAACCGCTCTAAACTGCTTTTGATAAGTTTGTATTAATCCTTTATTCAATACTTTTATGCTGATGCAATGACCTTGTAGCAGGAATGTATTATGTCTAGAAACTGAGCCTGTGTTAGCATAGCCTGAGAAGGGGGAACAGGGCCCAGTGAGGGTCCCCGATTGGATAGGTGCAGGTGGCGTTGGGACCAATAGAAAGTCTGCCTGTATCAAACTGTGAAGCTTGTATATAAGGAAGTTGTTCCTGTTCGCCATTGCTCAGTCCTTTGATGCTTGGGCCTTGTGCACAATAAATTGGTTTGGATCCTTGAACTGACTCCGGGTATTATTTATTGCATGCTATCAGTGCTGCCACACTAGCTGTAATTGTGTCTGATGATCTTAAAATAGCTAAACAGGTAGAAAAGGCGACAGCAAAAGCTCGAAGGATGCATGGGTGCATAGGGAGAGGAATGGCCAGCAGAAGAAAGGAGGTGAGAGTGCATCTGTATAAGTCTTTTGTGCAACCTCATTTGAAGTATTGTGTGCAATTCTGGAGACCACACCTTCAAAAGGATATAAACAGGCTGGAGTCAGTACAGAGGGTGGCTACTAAAATGGTTAGTGGTCTTCATTATAACGCATATGAGGACAGACTTAAGGATCTTAATATGTACACCTTAGAGGAAAGTCGAGTTAGAGGTGATATGATTGAGATGTTTAAATACTATCATGGCATAAATGCACAGGAGGAGAGCCTCTTTCGATTGAAAGCAAGCTCTGCTATGAGGGGATATGGGATGAGGGTGAAAGGTGACAGATTCAGGAGTGATATGCGGAAATATTTCTTTAGGGAAAGAGTGGTGGATCCGTGGAATTGTCTCCCAGTGGAGGTGGCAGAGATGAGGACTGTATCTGAATTCAAAGAAGCATGGGACAAACACAGAGGATCTCTAAAGGAAAAAAAGGTGACTGCTGTAGTAGTTGATATGGAAGGACAGACTAGATAGACAATGTGGTATTTTTCTGTCATCATGTTTCTGTGTTTCTATGTGTGTGCACTCCTGTATGCATTGGCTGCCGACTGGTGCATATATGGGGTAGTGGCACTGGGGGATGGCACAGCCACCCCAAGTACATTCACATCATTACATATGGGGGATCCACCACCAGACGGTCTGCCTGCACCTGCCTGGCAGCCACCCCCTGCATCTGCTGGCCTCCACTGTGTACCCCACCGATTTTCCTCAGCCACCAGCTGCTCTCTGATGTGCTGCAGATGGTTTGGTCGCTTCTGGCGCAGTGTGCAGTAGTGGCACTTTAGGGCCTCCAGGGTGCATCGCATGCCATGAAAGAGGGGGAGGGAAGGCACATGGACTCAGCAGTGTGCAGTCACATTACCTATTGTGCATACCTGTATCCTGCCTCAGCCTGGTGGCATGCCCATCCTGGGGGCAGGGGCATACCTAATGGTAGCAGGTGTGGGGTGCATGTGATGGCATACCTTTGGCATCTGGCTCCGGATTCCTACCCACCACTCCCCTGGACCTTTGGCACATACCCCATGCCACCACCAACAGTGCAATCTGAGCCACTGACCCACCTGTATCACCCCTATGGTCCCTTCAGCCACCTCTGCAATCCTCTCCCCTTCCCTTGCACCCATCTGTTGCACCCAGTCTTGCTTGACAACATGGTACATGGTTGTGGACCTTGACTGGCCTCGACTGTGGCAGGTGCCATGGCAGGGGGCATCTACTGCTTCAGGGGCCACATCACTGAATTGTTCATTAGGCACCATGCAGGATAGGGTGTTGCAGTTTGCACATGCTCACCATTACACACTTGTCAGGTCAGGTGGCATCGTATTTTTGACTTGCTGCCACAGCCAGACAGGGGGCGGCAGGCAGTGATGGCTGATCCACTTGCAGGGACAGACAGACAGCACATATGTGGATGCTGCCACTGGCCACCACTGCCTCTGGCCAGGAGTCACAGGGGCTGCAGGGTAAACCATGTGTCCATGGCATCTGCATGGGTGGACAGCCCGACCACAGCTCCTCCTGCACCAGGCAATGCCATTGCTCTGCGTGCCCTGTGGCTTTACTGCCATTCCCCCAGGGATGGCACCTGACCATGCCTACTGCTGCGGGTAGCCAAGGATGGCACCTGGACCATGCATGATCCATTCCCCTGCTGTCACCTGTTCTGCAACCATTGGTGCTGCCAGCATGTGGCTTGACCCCACAGCCCTGTCCCCCTGTGCAGACATGCAGCTGTGCCTTTCAGGGTGTGTGTGGCCTACCATGGTTCTCAGCCCCCATCCCC
Source organism: Ichthyophis bannanicus (assembly GCA_033557465.1). Classification (NCBI taxonomy): domain Eukaryota; kingdom Metazoa; phylum Chordata; class Amphibia; order Gymnophiona; family Ichthyophiidae; genus Ichthyophis; species Ichthyophis bannanicus. The sequence continues at coordinate 667,740,940 of CM066035.1, forward strand.
CGCCTGCTCAGGTTTCCTTACCGGTGCAGGCGGAGTTGTATGGCCCTCCATATGGCCATGGACAGCTGCAAGTTCGGTACCCAGCTGCAAGTTCGGCACCCGCCCTCCCCCCCCCCCCGGGGTATAGCGCCCTCTCATAACACAGCATGGAATGGGCAAGGGCCTCAGATTCATCAGAGCTGAAGTTGACTGCCTTCTTGACACCATGCCACTGGTGTCTATCCGTCCAGCCACAGGGGACTCCTGGACAGGCAGCCCGCAAGGACTATGTGACAGTACCATCAATGCACGGTTAGACCAGAAGGGTGATACACGGGTCTATGCATGCCTGCTGTCCCAGGTCTCTGCCTGCTAGCTTGGACACCTACACGAGTATTGTGGCCTGCCACCTTGTTCAGCGCTGAGCCTGCGTTCCGGTTCCTGCATGTACCTATCTATGACATGCTGCTCGCTTACCACTGTGTTCAGTTGTGCCGCATTTTCAAAGCTTGCCCATTTTGGAGACATGATTCACGATTCATGCGCTTTTCCTGAGCGGGTATCTTGCGGGTATGACATGTCTCTGCGCCTTGTTGAAAATCAGGTCCTACATTTTTTGAAATCTGGAAAACAACTAACTTTCAAGTTGAAGGAAATGATAAGAAAGGCACAAAGATCTGCTTCTGCAAAGATGATTTGCAACAGTCAAGGTGTCAACAGCAATGGACTATGGAGAAAGTCATGATAGCTTGTGGAATTTTCTATCAGCACTTCGCAGTCTAACTCACTGATATGAATTTAACTCAGTCTGTGATGCTCATCTGTAAACATTTCCTGCTGTCTGAGCAGGAGCAGATAACACTAGCTGGATGATTTGCTATAAATGTTTCTATTGTTATAAAGTCTTTCAATGAAGAGACTGTCTTTCTTAGGAAGCTCTAATCCAGCATGCCGTCTATTTTGAAGAGAAAAAGACAGCTGGAGTTGTGTGTGCTTGTGGCTCAATTCACAGGAGGGCCTAACAGAGACTTTTATCCTATAACCGGATCCCAGTATTCTAAATTCTTTTCTTGGTGACCCATGAGCCAGGTGGCTAAAGAGATAAGAGAGTGTCTTTTTTTTCAGGTTAGATTTTTCTCCATGATTTGCTAGGTAACAATCTTATGTATACATGTCATGAGATATTTACATAAGGATGAATAGTAACTAAAGAGGTGGAAAGGATTGTTACCACCTTGCCCATGTGTTCCATGAGCATACTCCATCCTAGTCCAAATGTTGCTCACATCAGAAGAGCAATGTTGCATGTCCACAAATTAATAATGAGCCTCATGCATATGTTAATGATGCTGATAATGTATTACATGCTGGGAAATGAGGGGCAGACTATAAATTAGGGTCCAATATCCAAAAGGCCATCTGCTGCACAAAAATAGATAAATGGATAAATCATTTGCCTGTATCCGATGTTCAGCAGGCCTACTCATTTAGGTTGCAGCATTGAATATGCAATCGTAAACTTAAAGGAATAACTTATTTGTTGTAAGTTAGGGCTGCTATTTATGTGGTCCATCGAAATGGCTAAAATAATCTGCATAGTGGCTGAATGTTGCTAGTATACAGATAAATTTAGGCCCTGATCCCAGAACACCTCCATCCTTGCTCCTCCCAAATGGCTTCCCTGAGCATGCCTATTCTACAGGCACATGCCCATTTGTACCATGCATATTTTTAAGTTGGCTTTTACACAAGTAAATCAGCTTTTTACATGCTAAAAATGTTTATAAAATTACCTTCTAAAAGGCCCATTCTGGATGAATTATGGAGAGGGGCATTGAGATGTCCAAAACAGGATGTGCTCAATTCTCCCTGTATTTTACAAAAGTCTCTGCTGAATGTGTAGCCCTTTGTAAAATACTTAGGGGTTTGTTTACTAAACCGTGCTAATGTTACCGGCGCTAGGTGCAGTGTTAATGTGAGCAATGCCATATAAGGAAGTGGGCGTACTGGCGTTGAAGTAGCAATGGCCGATTAACGCGCAATAGAGGGTGCTTTGGCTCGTTATCACGCAGTAACCTTAATTTCATGCCAGCGCTGTGATGAACGATATAGAAGTGTAGCCCACAGGTTAATACAATGACTGCTGAGCTAGAGGTCATGGGTTTGATCCCTCAGAGGTCTCATTTAATAAGGCTGTCTGAGGCAGTCCCTTTTCCTGCCTGTAACATTCAGACACATCTCTACAATGTGTGCTGCCAGCAAAAACACCCTCTCTGGAGTAGGGGTGCCTACATAGATATCCATGCTTCCCCCCAACACCGCCTGCCAATGTTACCTGCCTTTGGGGTACCTGCTGGGTACTGTCCTCTGGATGAGACACTGTGGCACACACACTCATGGGCATGTTTGACGTTGGTCAGTTGCTGTCTTGCTTATTTTCCTTTTCTGTGTTCTATATGCCACCTAGGCATCTGCCTAGTCCACCCTGTGCCCCAGCTGCCTCACGGCATGTCCCACCTGCAGCCCCCGTACCCCATTTGCAGCATCACCATAGTGCCCTTTCATAGTTGGGCACTATGCTCTTGCTGCACATGTAGCACTACTATCACTTTTCTTGGTCTCCCTACCATTGCTGTACATTGCTGATTGAAATGGTGTCTCTCTCCTGCAATTGTGCCTCTAACGCCTGGTTTTCACTCGCGGTAAATTTCGGCCCTTCATTTCACAGCGTTAGTGTAACAGAAGTCTCTCCCCACCCATTGACCTCTTCTCTCCGCCCTGTCTCCTCCCTCTGCGGGACTTAATGCTGCCGGACTCGTTATCATGCGATAAGTAACGTTATCACGTGATAATGTTATGTTATCGCTGTTTAGTAAACATACCCCTTAGAGACTATGCTTGACTGCATGTCTGTTTGGTGGCACATTCATCAGGAACAGGAATTTTAGAAATAGAGATAGTGTAAAAAAGATTATCATCTCACATCTTTGCATTGCTGCAGCCAGGAACATCACATGTTCCAGACTGCAGCAACCGCATAGCCGCCCAAGTCAAGCCCACTATCTGGTAAAAGGGCCAATGGTAGGATCAGGTTCCCCCTCTCAACATCCACCATGCCAACTCCCACTCAACGCAAACAACCAACAGCACCTCATATGCCTTCTCAGAATCTTATTGGGGTTCCTGCCTTGGCATCTAGTGGAAGCAGAAGTGACCTGCTGTTGCTCCTGACCATATGGTGTCTGGGATCAAAATTGTACCTCTCACCCCTAGCAGTAGTCTCAAGGGGTCAAGCTGTCAAAACAAGACTACCACTAGAGGGTCAAAGCTGCCCTTTTGATCCTGGGCATCAATGGGCAGAAGTGACTGGTAATTGTTCCTGCCCTTTCTAGCTCCCAGTAAGAAGGGGGTTTAGGAGTGGGGAGTAGTCATCATTATGTTGGGGGGAGGTCTGGGGGAGAATGTTATACAAGGGCTATTGGTGGGGTGAAGGAGGGGAGGGGAAGGGGTATGGTAGATATTGCTGGGATATGGAGTAAGGGGGGGTGGGTGCCATTGGCTTTTGCGCCTGTCTCTTGTTTGAGACCCAGATCTTAACTGGGAGCTGGCACTTGCACATATCTCAGGGCAGGTGAAAAAAACAGCATGAATTTTAAAATGGGATGTACATGTATATGTTTGGTGCATGCCCACTCCACACCTCTGCCACAAACCCCCTTTAAATCTCTTTGGCCAAAGGGGTATACAAGTCCAAACAGTAGCTTTCTAAAATCATTCCTTAGATATGTATGTGACCTAGACAGGTTAAAGCCACTACTTAGGGGCATGTTTACTAAACATTCCTAACGTGCGGGGCCGCGGTAGTGTGCCTGTGCCATATAAGGAGTGGGCGGTTCAGGCCGAAAAAGGAAAAAAAAAGACCGTATGTGTGCGCGTCGCGTTAATGTGCGGGGCCCACATTAGCGCGTGGGAAGGCTAAGTGGGGCGCAGCTGGGTACATATAGGAACAGAGCCGTAGCACAACGGTGAAGACAATAACCAATGGTGCAGGGGCCACAGGTTCAATCCCCCAGTGTGTGCAACCCAAAAAGGCTGGCTGAGGCACCACCTTGAATGTGGAAATGTGTGTCAGGAGGCAAAATAATTTTAAGGCGGCACACTGTTCATTTTGGGGCGGCATAAGGCGGCGCACTGTTCATTGTGGGGCGGCATAAGGCGGCGCACTGTTCATTGTGGGGCGGCATAAGGCGGCGCACTGTTCATATTGGGGCAGCATAAGGCGGCGCACTGTTCATTGTGGGCAGCAGGATGCGGCGCACTGTTAATTGTGGGCAGCAGGATGCGGTGCGCTGATGGCCACAAGGCGGCGCGCTGATGCTAAAGCAAAGGAACACAGCCACAGCACAATGGTTAAGACACTGACCAATGGTGCAGGGACCAGGGGTTCAATCCCTCACAATGCCCATTGAAAAGTCTAGCTGAGGCAGTATATTTTATGTTGTGGAGTGCTTTAGGAGGCTTTTTAATTCTATTTTGTGATAACTACTAGCAAACGCACTCTCACAGCATGTTAACATAAGGCGGACCATAAGGCACATGTTACAGTGCACCGTCCGCCAAGGCACCCTAGAATGTCCCCTATAGGGCAGCATGTATGTTGCGACACAGGATAATGTATAGTGCACCCTATATGGATGCCAACCATAAAGTGCCCTATAGGGCGCCCAATAAAGCACCCTCAGAGGCACCTTATGGGTACAGTACGCTGAGGGTGTTATTGCAGGCATCAACATATGTACAGTAAATGTAAAAAATGCCTTGGAAAACCCTATCACAGAACCCCACTGTGGGTATGAACCCATGACCTCTGGCTGTACAGGCAGTGGCATAACCATTGGGCTACACCTCTATAGCTGTAAGTAAGCTCCTGCCTGGCTGCAGATAGCCTGCACGTCACATCACAGACAGTCTGCTGGTGTAAACAGGATAGGGTTAGGCCACCCGTACCCATGATGCACTGCACATGCAAATCAGCTGTCCACAGATGCACACAAGATGGGAACTGCACCCCTAAAGATACCCGGCCTGGTAGGGGGAGGTGTCCTTGTGCACCCACAGAGCACCTCGGCCTGGTAGGGTGTCCTGAGTGGGTGGACAAACGGCAAAGAGTAGCTAAACACCATCACATTGTGCGGTTACTATGCCACCCTGAGTGTGTGATGATGCGCCCAGGACCAGGTGCACAACACCTCGCATGGCTGAATGCGGCCATGCCAGAGCTCCAAAGCAGCAATAACCTGTGAAATAGGTAGGTGCTGCATAAGCATCTTGGAGATTGCTGTCTGCCACAGTTAGTGGAACACACCCACACACCAACAACCACCACCACGTGGATAAAACAGGATCTCCCACCAACAGAACCCCATACTCTTCTCCTTCTTTCTTTCTCCCACCCACCCCCCCCCAGGCAGTAGAGTCAACCATCAACCCCAGTCCTGCTGGGGAAGTAGACCACCCCCCCCCCCCCCCAAAAAAAGGGCAGTCCAAGCAGCTCCACACACATCCATAACACAATATCAGACAGACATTAGGCCTGGATATTCATAGATGCACCCCACCACTATCTGATATTCTCCTGCAGCAAGCCATTGGCCACTGCACCCTGCAAGGCACTCCATCAAGACACATACCATCTGTGCTCAGTCTGCTGGTTGGTCCTGATGGAAATGCATGCACCCACAACTGGGGTGGCAGCACACACAAGCAGATAAGTCAGTGAAAAGGCCCCAACAGGAAACCCATATATATCATGAGAGAAACACAATACAGCACTATGGGTGTGCCTAGCCATGTTGCCATCACTGCACACTCAGGGTGAGAGTGATCCCCCAGCAGCACATACAGAGGTCCCCCTGTCTGTGTAGGTGGTGGCCGGGCACTACCATGTCCCTGCCAGTGCCCTATGCCCTGTGCAGCTGCATCCCTGTCTGAGATATACCCATGGTCCCTTGCTACTCATTATGCACATTAGCAGGCCAATACTGGCAACAGTGCTGGCAGTGTGGGCTGTGGAAGGGGCTTGCAGCCAGCACCCACTGTATAGACAGACACACACTTCCACACCTATGCCAGCATGGTGCTACTATTGAGGAGGTAATTAGCCTTGGCCACCAAACCTGTCCTAGGCACGGCAAGGCATGGATATGGTACGCAGTACTGCTGGGGGTCACTCCCCAGGGTGGTAAACACCGTCAGAGGCCAGTCCTGGAGCACGCCCCACAAACACCTAACAGATTGTTCTGATGGGGTCAACTAGCAGTATGTGCGTAACGTATGGATATCTATCTGCCAGTACTCCTAGCAAATGTCTCAGAGCTGTGTACCGTATACCTCAGGTGTAGGGTGACATTGCTAAGGTATGCAGGTGCTAGTATTGGGAGATGCACGCAGGGTCCACTGTTCTGCCTCTCCAGGAGACATTGGCCAATGGGGCCTGTGGGTGTGGGTGTGTCTGCCCCTGTTGGCTGCTGCTTTACGGCAGAGATTCCCAACCCCAGTCCAGGTCTGCATCACACTGTTCGTGTTTTCCTGCTGTCCCTCATGAATATGCATGAGCTACATCTACATGCCATGGGGGTGGTGCATAGATATACAGCACAGGCATTTGTATGAGTGGCAGCATGGAATCTGACTGGTGTGTGGCACACCAGGAATGCATTTGGGAGAGTCTTCTCTAGGTACTGCCCCTGTTCATGATGTCTGTGCTCAGTGGGGTAAAAGATAGACGCATTACCATTGCATATGTCCTCGACATGAAAGGTGTGTCCTTACTATCACTGTGTAGGTGTGGGAAAAATATGTGGCTAGGATTGGTGGTAGCCCCAGCTCGGCTTTGAACTTGTGACCTTCTGTTCTTGCATGCACTGTCAGTGTGCACTGCACCACCGTGTAGCCACAGATTGACTGGTTTCCCTGGAACGTCCATGACTGTGGATCCGGCAGGGCTTGTCTGTTGCAGTGGACTGTGCCAGCCTGCACATGGCTAGGCCTCTGTCTTCTGTGGCTAGCAGCCACTGCCCCCTGCACCACATATACTCGTCCGCCAACATGCTGGCATGAGCTTCTCTCAGAAACAGCAGATGACCAGATTGCAATGTGGCAGTACGGGACTGCATTTGGGGGATTTGGTTGTAGGTAATGCCCATTGTTGTTGTGTTTTTGCAGTGTTGTGTAAAATATGGGTATTTTCCCCATGCTTATATTCCCTGCAATACAGGGGTGTCTGCGCTATCTTTGTTTAGTGGTGGGTAAAATATAGGGGCTGGGCTGTGCCCTAGCTGGGATTTGAATCTCTGACCCTCTGGTCCTAGAGGTACTGGCTCTGTCCGCTGCACCACACTATGGCCACAGAGACAATGCAGCCCCTGGAGGTAGTATACCTGGCAGGATGGAGTCACAAACCCTGCTCTACGCATTTTTACTGTGGGCACATGCACCCTGTCTGGTGACCAACGTGCACATAAACCCCGGAAATGATCACAGACACTGGGGGACAATATATCACCACGCTGGGCAAAAGTGATATTAATGGGCAACCATAGCAAACACTCCCAGGAAAGCTCCAAAAAGGACATTTGTTTTGGATGAGTCTCCGCTCCGTAGACCCTTCCAATATTCATTTCTTCTTTCTGGAGCTTTCCTGGGTGTGTTTTCTATATTTTCCCATTACTATAACTGTTCCCCAGCTGCATTACTATTTGTGATATTTTTGTTGTGGTCACTTTCTATTTTTATTTTCACTTTTGTGCTGTGCACATGTATCACACTGGTCACGTTTTTCAGGTTTCCCCGAATTTGCTGTACATTGCTGACGGAAATGGTTTCTCTTCCCTTTAAATGCCCTCTACCGCGAGTGTTTCACTCGCGATAGTTTTGCTTTGGGATTCGGCCCCGATAATGTGTGGAGAGCCTCTCCCGTCCCCTTCCCCGCCCATTAAACCCATCTCTCCGCCCCTCAGGAACCTTCCTCCGCCCTCCGTTAGCCGTTCCACGCCTCTATTGGACATTTGCGGGCCCGTACTTGTGCGGGGCCCGTTATTGTGCCGCGCACCTGTGCGGGGGTGACACGCACAATTGCGGGGCATTTAAGCGCTCTTAAGTACCGCTTTTAGTGCGCTATTTTGCGGCGCGCAAATTAGCGGTTTTTAGTAAACATGCCCCTTAGTGTTTAGATGCTTCTAAACATGCTGCAATACTGCAGGTTAAAGCCACACATTCCCATAGAAGTCTGACACAAAAAATGTGTATCTCTGAGGTGGAGGTTAATGACAATATTAATGCAAATGTGTGCATTCATGCAATCTGGATTATATTTAAAAGAAATGCTTTGCATAATTTTACATATTGGTAGTTCATTTGAATTGTTAACACAATAGCAAAATCTCACTCACATTCTTTCGGGATATCCTAAAGCCCTGACTGTCCACAGACCCTTGGGGCTGGTCTGAGAAGCCCTGGCAAAAATTAGCTGCAATTGCTACTTCTTGTTGTTGTTTTTTTTTAAATAGAAATGATTGTTTTAGGGTTTACCGTACAATTCAGCTCCTAATGAACTTTTAGATATGAAGAAAAGGCCCAGGCTGAGGATTTTAGTCAGAAAACGATGCTAGTTTAACATGGACTCCTCTTTGAAAAATTCATGCTATAATCTTTTATTGAACAAAAGTATGATATAACAGCAATAATAGCATCAAACTTGGGAAAGTTGCTCTTGTCAAAATCTTGACAATATTTGATCCGCATGGCAAATATTAAAGCTTTATTTGAATTAATATGACACCGCTCCAGCATTAAATTAAATCTTCATTCTATACCATCTTTCCCTTCTCCCATCACCTAAGAATCAAAAGAGCTTTTATATCTCACAACACAAACTATTTTACATAATTTCAGGAAGAAAGAATTAAACATATTTTCAAAGCCCTTATGGTAGGATTCTTTACACTGTTGAAACATAGAAACATGATGGCAGCAAAAGACCACATGGCCTATCTAGTCTGCCCTTCCATATCAACCACTACAACAGTCCCCTTTTTTCCTTTAGAGATCCTCTGTGTTTGTCCCTTGCTTTTTTGAATTCAGATACTGTCCTCATGTCTACCATCTCCACTGGGAGACTATTCCATGCATCTACCACTCTTTCCGTAAAGAAACATTTCCACATATTACTCCTGTCCTGAGTCTATCCCCTTTAACCCTCATCCTATGTTCCCTCGTAGCAGATCTTGCCCTCCATTGAAAGAGACTCTCCTCCTGTGCATTTATGCCACAGAGGTATTTAAACGTCTCAATCATATCACCTCTATCCCACCTTTCCTCTAAAATATACATATTAAGATCCTTAAGTCTGTCCTCATATGCTTTATAATGAAGACCACTAACCATTTAAGTAGCCACCCTCTGTACCAATTCCATCCTGTTTATATCCCTTTGAAGGTGCGGTCTCCAGAATTGCACACAATACACCAAATGAGGTTGCACCAAAGACTTATACAGAAGCACTATCACCTCCTTTCTTCTGCTGGCCATTCCTCTCCCTGTGCAGCCAAGGATCCTTCTAGCTTTTGCTGTCACCTTTTCTGCCTGTTTAGTTGTTGTAAGATCATCAGACACAATCACGCCTAGATCCTGCTCTTCTTCTGTGGACAGAAGTACTTCACCTCCTATACTATATCGCTCTCTTAGATTGCTGCAGCCCAAATGCATGGCCTTGCATGTTTTAACATTAAATCTCAGCTGCCAAATTTTAGACCATTCTTCAAGCTTAGCGAGATTCCTCCTCATGTTATTTACACCTTCCTGGGTGTCTACTCTATTGCAGATTTTGATATCATCCGCAAAGAGGCAAAAAAACCTTACCCGACAGCCCTACCACAATATCACTGACAAAGATGTTAAAAAGAATCGGACCGAGGATAGATCCCTGGGGCACACCACTGGTAACCTCCTTCTCCTCAGTGACCTCCATTTACTTGTACCCTTTCCTACCTCCCACTCAACCAATTTCTAACCCAAGCAGTAACTTTAGGGTGCTCAGTTTGTTTATAAGGCTCCGGTGCAGAACGGTGTCAAAGACTTTACTGAAATCTCAATACACCACATCTAGGACTGTCCTTCAGTACAACTTCCTAGTCACCCAGTCAAAGAAATCAATCAGATTTGTCTGACAAGATCTTCCTCTGGTGAATCCATGCTGCCTCAGATCCGGTAATCTGTTGGACTCCAGAAGCCTCACTATTTTTTCTTTCAGCAACGTTTCCAATAATTTACTCAGCACCAAGGTTAAACTAACCAGTCTGTAGTTTTCAACCATATCCTTACTTCTGCTTTTGTGTTAAGGGACCACATGTGCCTCTCTCCAGTCCTCTGGAACCACTCCCGACTCCAATGAGGCATTGAAAAGGTCAGTCAGTGGAACTGCTAGAACGTCACCAAGTTCCCTCAGTATTTTCGGGTGTATCCCTTCTGGTCCCATCGCTTTGTCTACTTTATGTTTAGCTAGTTTCTCACAAACACAGTCTTCTGAAAATTGTTCAAGATGCCCATTGTTTCTGTTCCTGTTTGTGGGTGTTTTCTGAAGTCCTGCTCCTGGTTCTTCATCTGTGAACACAGAACAGAAATATTTGTTAAGCTTTACTCTCATCAGCTTCTATATATTCCTCCCCTTCACTCTTGAGTCTGACAATACCACTTTTGCCCTTCCTCTTTTCACTAATATATCTGAAAAATGTATTATCCCCCCCCCCCCCCCATTTTATTGCATTGGCTATTTCCACCTCTTTTTGAATCCTTGCTTTCCTGACTACTTTGCTAACTTCTCTGTTTTTCCAAATATAGATGTCTGTCTTCCTCTCTCTATGATATCTTGTATTTCATGAAGGTCTCCCTCTTTTTCTTCACCTTTTCAGCTTCTTCTTTTGAAAACCATAGCGGTCTCCTTTTCCTTTTACCTTTATTTACCATTTTAACAAAAAGGTTGGTTGCCTTTAAAATATCCCCTTTCAGTTTTGCCCACTGTTTTTCGACATCCCACAGCTCTTCCCATCCCGCTAACGTCTCCCTGAGGTATTGTCCTATCTTTGCAAAATTAGTTTTCCTAAAATCTAAGACCCTTGAATGGATTTTAGCAGCCCTAGTCCTAATACTGAACCACACCATCTAGTGATCACTGGATGTGAAATGATCTCCCACTATAACATCAGAAACACTTTCACCATTGATAAGCACCAAGTCCAGTTTGGCCCCGTCACGTGTGGATTCTGATACCAGTTGCCTGAATAGTTCTCCCTATAGAGAATCCAAGGGGTATGTTTACTAAACAGCGGTAGTGGACTGTGTGTGATAACGGAGCTGTGATATCGCACGGAGCCCACTACCGCCGTTTAGCAAACATACCCCCAAGATTAATATTAGAAAATTCATAATAACCAAACACATTTACTCAGATCAAGATTTGGCAGCCACAATCTGGACAAGTGCCCTATCTGTGAATTTTTAGTGGTCCTATCCACATGATGTTATTGAAAATCCATTTTTTTATGTCTTTTTATTTAACAGTAAACAAAGGGGGCCTGATATTCATTTACACAGTTTGCAAATCTTCAAGCTGTATAAATGCCACTAAGCGGGATATTCAGCGGCACTAAAATGGTTAGTGCTGCTGAATATCTACTGCTGCCGCTGCTGCCTGCCCAGATGCTAACCAGCTAGCGTCAGGGCAGTCTGAAGGCGGCACCTGGCCATAACCATGCAGCAGGGATATTGAGCCACTGCGCAGTTATTTATTTATTTATTTACAGTCTCTTCTATACCGCGCTATTCAACATCAGTGCGGTTCACATGGAACATAAAATTTACAACAGTGCAGCAAGCCGCTCTGTGTTTACAAGGAATGGGTACTGAAACTTGGATAACAGTGGGGTAACTATTTACACATATGCGTCATATTTAAGTCGTATCGAAAGTAGTCGGAGTCGTGGATGGTTTGTAGATATGTTGGTGTGGCTGTACTAGGTGGAGGAGGAGGCTGTTAGTGTGCTGTCCTCCGGGTAGTACTTGAAGAAGAGGTGGTGCTTTAATGCCTTCCTAAACTGTGTTAGGTCAGGGATTGTCCGGATGTTAGGTGGTATCTGGGTGCACAGAACCTGAAGGCCCTGTTTGCTGTTGCCTGGGTGCATTGGGTTATTGCCTTTGGGACTACCAGTGTATTGACTGCTGCAGATCTTCTGGATCTGTTGGGGGAGATGGTGTGGATGAGCTCCATGAGTGAAGTAGATGAGAGCCCATTGATGGCCTTGAAAGTCAGCAGTAGGGTCTTGAAGGAGAGTCTGCCTTGAATCGGGAGCCAGTGGAGCTGTTTCAGTATGGGCGTCCCGTGTTCGCTTCTGGAAGCCCCGTGTAGGACTCATCGCAAGTTCATCGCAAGTTCATCAGTGTTCATTGCAAGTTATGGCTATACGGTGAATGTAAGGAGAAAGGAAGGCTGAATCTCGCCACTGCCCAGTTAGCCTTTTGACAGTCCTGGGTATAGAATTCAGCAGGGACAGCTAGCCACGTTAGATTGGCTAGCTGCCACTGCTGAATATTGGGCCCAGGGTGTCCATTGAAAAAGTTGAAGAAAATGCTAACTATAGAATTCAATATTATCTCCGTATATAGAATCCAAACTTACAGTATCTTCTCCTTGGACAGTAAAATTAGTATGAACAAAGAGTAAGCAAGTAGGCTAAATTCTCTGACATGTGAGCAAAATGGCTGGCAGAGCAGGCTGTCACACACCAGACACAACAAGAACAGTGAGTTATCCCTGACTCATTCAACCAGTAAAACAGAGTGGGAGGAGAAAACAAATAGGGGGGAGGGGAATGACAGGCACCACTGGCCCTTAGGACTGGAGGGTGAGCTGTATCGACCACAATGGTCCCCACACTGCTTTGTACTTATCCGGTTTTCCTTTAAGGATATAAGTCAACCACCCTATACAAGCCACCTCTGCCACACGTGAACACCATCTATTAGAAGATGGGCCAATCTTCCAGTAAGTTACTACCATATATCTTGCAGCTGACACCATTTGGGAAGCGAGTTTTTTTGCCTGAGAAGAAACCTTCATATTGTCCCAGTAGTCCAAGCAGGGAAATCTTTGAGGGTGGGCAATTGGCTGTTTAGTGGTTTTCCCAATGTATCGAAAAACCCTCTCTCAGAAATCCCACAGGGCCGGGCAAGTCCACCACATATGTAAAATGCTGCCCCAGTGCCCACTTTGTTGCCCATATAAAAGACTTCATAAGGGGTTAATTTTGCATAAGGAGGATGGGCACCTGTATGTTTGATGTAACAACCTAAACTTTAGGTCTGTCCTGTGCTTCCATATGGACATTTTAAAAGAGTTACCCCAAACCACAGTCCACTCTTCCTCATCTAATGAAGTCATAAGATCTTGATTTTATTTATTGGGCAAAGAACCCAGGGAAGGATCACCCAAATTTAAATTCAGAATACCAGAATACAATGCCAAGATTGTCCTCAGCTTGGGACCTTTGCTATAGAGAATACTTTCATCTTGGTTCACTCACCTAGGGGACCAACCCTGAGCCTTTGCCTTTACCAAAGTTCTGCAAACATTGTCATAGAGTACACATCCACAATGATATCTGGTATTTGTAAATAAAGTGTGGATGCCGCCTGCACTGTACAAATTTGTTTTACTGTAAACCAAGCTGATTTTAAAGAGCGTGGAATAAAAAAACTTCAAATAAATAAATATATAAATATTTATGCATCAGCTGCTCAAAGGATTTGAACTATAATGAGTACCAAATCTATCCCACATATTTAGCCCACAGTCCTCCCAAATGTTCAACATGGTAAAAAAGGAATAGAAGGTAACAGCAGAATTATTACAGAATGTTGCAATAGGAGACAGCTCCACACTCCCCTTGCCAGCTGAGAACTTAAGCTTATGGGCTATGATCGCATTCTGCCATCTGGTCCATTAATGTAAGGTGGGTAGGGCTGAGAACCAAGAGAAAACCAAGGTCTTCCTCCTCTACATTATCTCTCTCTATTGAGAGCCAGTCAGCCCCACCAGCAGAAATCCATAATCCTGTACAGCTACCATTTGAGCTTTCCAGTAATAAAATTAAGGGGTATGTTTACTAAACCATTTTAATGTGTGCTCTGTGACGTTATCACGCTATAAGGTACCTTATCGCATGATAATGGCACTTTATCGGGTGCAGAGGTACCTTAGCGCGCGATAACGCGCGCGGCGGCGCAAACGAGCGCTGAAGGCGGAGAAAGGCTCCCAGAGGGCGGAGGAAGGCTCCCCAGGGGCGGAGAGAAGGGGTCAATGGGTGGAGAGTGGGAGGGGAGAGGCTCCCCGCACACTAACGCTGTGAAATCCGAGGCTGAAAACTAACGCCAGTGAGACCCTGGCGTTAGTGCTGATTTAAAGGGAAGAGAAACCATTTCTGTCAGCAATGTACAGCAAAACCAGGGAAACCAACAAAAAAAGTGATAAGTGTGATACATGTGCACGGAACAAAAGGGCAAATAAACAGTGAAAATGAACAGAAGAAAATGGAAAAATAAAATAACCAAGCTGGGTAATAGTGATCTCAATGGGAAACATCAAAAAACACTCCCAAGAAAGCACCAAAAAAAGGATATGAATTCTGGAAGGGTCCATGCTCCGTCCCCATACAAGGTGAATGAGCCCACAGCGAAATTGCGCTGTGCAGGGTTTTCCTCTCCATCAGACAGGTTTCCTATGGCATGCACATGTGCGGAAACAGCAGGGCGGGCATGTCGGAACGGCCAACTGGACAGATGCTTGAAAATGGGATACAGAGGGCTGCAGGCGGCACATGCTGTGGTGCAGCTGGGGCACACTGCGGACTAGGCAGATGCCTAGGTGGCACTTAGGAATGCTGAAACTGTACAGCGGCCAGACAGCAACTGATGAGGGCCCAACATGGGCACGAGTGTGTTTATCACAGTGTCACAGGGGATAGTACCCAGCAGGTACCTCCAAGGGCACAGAACATTGGCAGGCGGTGTTGGGGGGAAGCGTGGACATCTATGCAGGCACCCCTACTAGGGTTGCCAACCGGCCGGTTTTCAGCCGGCCTGGCTGGTTTTTCCATGGCCAGGCTGGCTGCCGGCGCAGAGGTAAAACAGGCCCTTGAAAAGCCGGTTTTTTGCTCTGGCCGCAGGATCGGAAGCAGCCAGAGCAAAAAACCGGCTTTTCTTCCGATCCGAAGAAGTCCGCGGAGTTAAAAAAAAACAGCCCGCACACCGGAAGGCTTCAGAAGGAGCCGGAGAAGCCTGCGCGAGGCCCCGGCTCCCTCTGTACAACTGCCAGCGTGAAGATCCTTTTCCTTCACGCTGGCGGCTGTTTCTGTGAAGCCGCGATTGCTGGGAAAGGTTAAAGGCAATGCCCTTTAACCTTTCCCACCATTCGCGGCTTCACAGAAACAACCGCCAGCGTGAAGGAAAAGGATCTTCACGCTGGCAGTTGTACAGAGGGGGCCGGGGCATCGCGCGGGCTTCTCCGGCTCCCTCTGAAGCCCCTCAGACAGCCGCGGTGCTGGTCGGGGGGGGGGAGAGGCCAAGGACTGCAAGGGCTGTGATGGGGGGGGCTAGGACTACAAATGGGCTGGGGGGGGAGACCTGGACTGGAAAAGGGCTATGGGGGGGGGGGAACCTGCACTGGAAAAGGGCTATCGTGGGGGGGACTTGGACTGGAAATGTTGTTGTGATGGGGGGGGGGGGGACCTGGACTGGAAATGGGCTATGGTGGAGGGAGGGGGAACTTGGACTGGAAATAGGCTGTGATTAGGGGACTAGGACTGCAAATGGGTTGTGATGGTGCGGGGGGGACTAGGACTGCAAATGGGCTGTGATGGTGGGGGGGGAGGCCTAGGACTGGAAATAGGCTGTGATGGGGGGGCTAGGGCTAGAAAGAGGCTGTGATGGGGGACTTGGACTGGAAATGGGCTGTGATTGGGGGGTGGCTAGCACTGGAAATGGGCTGATGAAGAGCTGGAATAGGACTGGAAATGGGCTGATGGGGGCTACAATAGGACTGGAAATAGGTTGATGTGGGGCATGGGAGAATGGGACTAGAAGGGAGTGGATGCTGGGTGGGTCTAGATCTATAAGGGAACTGATTTTGGGGGAGGACTAGAATGGATGGGGAATGAGAATGGAAGGGGAAAAGATATTTTGTGTGGAAGAAAAGTCTATGATGGGCCGGGTATTGGGAGAGTAAGAGGGGCTTGAGAATGGAAGGGTTAAATTTAAATGGATGATAAAGGAATAAGGAAAGAATTGGGGGAAAGAGCAAAAGGGAAACAATCAGTTTGTTAAAGCAGAAATAGAGAGAGAATGGAAAACATCTAAAAGAGAAGAAAGGACAAATGGATAGCTCGCAGAAGACACGAAGAAACCAGAAGAAAGTGACTGGAGCAATT
This sequence comes from Ichthyophis bannanicus, assembly GCA_033557465.1. NCBI lineage: Eukaryota > Metazoa > Chordata > Amphibia > Gymnophiona > Ichthyophiidae > Ichthyophis > Ichthyophis bannanicus. Next base: position 667,757,454 of record CM066035.1, read on the forward strand.
GCAACTGAAAAATAAAATGCCCAAACAGAAGGTAGAAAAATTCTTTTATTTTGAATTTATTAACTGGAATATGTCTGGTCTGGGAAGTGTGTATTGCTAACATCTTTGCGTTTTTGTTTAGTGCAAGAGGAAATTACTTTATAGTTTTATTTCTCCAGTGTTGTACATTTCATGTTTGGCTTTTGGGGTTCCCAGTTTAATTATTATCTGACCAAGGAAGTTAGCCTACACGTATCCTCGGTAATTTTTGTGGGTGGGGCTGGGGGCAGGGCGGGGCGGGGCAGGGGTGAGACTAGGGGCGGAGAATGGGTGGAGCATGGCGAGCCACAGGTGTCGGGTTTTTCTCGGTGAAAAAGTTGGCAACCCTAACCCCTACCCCAGAACCCGCACCATAGGCAGCTGCCTACCTGCACACTGGATGGCCTGAGACTGCGCACCACCAGCAGAAGGGCATGTCAGCATGGTGGCAGAGGGGTACTGGTGGTGGAGGGGGGCAGTGGCAGCTGCCCAGAGCAGACCATGGCCTAGCCCTGTGTAGGTGGGTGCCCTGCACTGCAATAGACAGGCCCTGCTGGACGAACAGTCATGGTATCAGCAGGGAATGCACTGTCTCTGTGGCAACACGGTGGTGCAGTGCATACAACCAGTGTGTTCAGAGGCAAAAGGTCACAGGTTCAAGTCCCAGCTGTGGTTCCTGCCAACCCAGCACCCATATTTTACCCACTACTATAACGTGCTAATACAGACAGAACCTGTAGTGCAGATGACGTAAACATGCCCAAAACACCTACATTTTACCCTACAGAGCACAGACACCATAAACAGGCACATTACCTAGAGCAGAGTCTCCCAAATGCAGTCCTGGAGGGCCAAACACCATTCAGGTTCCATGCTACCTCTAATAAATGTGGCTGTGGAGAATTGCTATGCACCGCCCCCATGGTATGCAGATGTATCTCATTCATATTCATTAGGGACAGCATGAAAACCTGAACAGTGTTTGGCCCTCCAGGACTGGAGTTTGGAACCTCTGCCCTAGAGCAGCGGACAACAGGGGCAGACACACATGCACCCACAGGCTCCATTATCCCAAGCCTCCTGGAGAGGCAGGATGTTGGGCCCTGCATGCATCTCCCAATACTAGCACTTGCATACCTTAGCAATGCCACCCTAAACATGGTCAAACTGTACACAGCTATCAAAAGGTTGCTATGATAACTGGCAGATAGCAATTCCTACGTTAAGCACAATTGGCTGATTGAGCTGCATCAGAGCAACCTTTCTGATGTCTGTGGAGTGTGCCTCAGGTCTGGTGTCTGACAGAGTAAGCCCAACAGTATTGCATACCATAGTCATGCCTGAACTGTGCCCAGGACTGGTGTGGTGGCCAGGGCTGCCAACCACCTCTATAGTTGCACAATGCTGGCATAGGTGTGGGAGTGTGTGTTTGTCTATCCAGTGTGTGGTGGCTGCCAACACCCTCCACAGCCCACACTGCTAGCATTGTTGCCAGTATTGACCTGCCAATGTGCATAATGAGGAGCAAGGTACTGTGGGAATAGCCTGGATAGTGTGGCCTGGCCGCATCTGCACAGAGCATAGGGCAATGGCTTGGACATTGTAGTGCCTGGCCACCACCTGCATGGAAAGCGTGGCCACAGCATGTCCTGCTGGGAGGTCACTCTCACCCTGACTGAGCAGTGACCACGGCATGGCTATGTTCCCCCTTAATGCTGCATATCTATTTTCTCATGTGATATTTATGGATCCCTTTTGGGGTCCAATCGCTGACTTATCTGCTTGGTGTGTATGCTGACATCCCAGTTCTGGGTACACGCATCTTCTCCAGGATTATGTACTATGGATTAGCTTGCAGAGTGTTTGCAGCTAGTATGTGCCTTGCTGGAACACCTTGCAGGGTGCAGCGGCTGGAGACTTGCTGCTGGAGAATGTCAGATAGTGGTGGGGTGAGCTGAGCATTTCCAGGCCTACTGTCTGTCTGCTATTACTTTATGGATGTGTACAGCTCTGCATTGCTTGTGCTGTAGGGTGTCTGTTCCCCAGCAGGGCTTGGATTGATGGTCCCCTCTACTGCTACCATTGCAGAGAGGTAGACTGTGGATCTACTGGTGGGTGATCCTGTTTCCCACCCTGAGCCCCAGAGGGTGGGTTTTGTGGTGGTACATAATCTGCCTATGGGTCCAAACACTCCCCTCCCCTCCCCCCCTCCCTCCCCTCCCCTCCCTCCCTCCCTCCCCTCCCCTCCCCCCCTTCCTCCCCTCCCCCTCCCCTCCCCTCCCCTCCCCCTTCCTCCCCTCCCCTCCCCCCCTTCCTCCCCTCCCCCTCCCCTCCCTCCCTCCCCTCCCCCCTCCCCCCTCCCCTCCCCTCCCCCCTCCCTCCCCCCTCCGTCCCCTCCCCTCCCCTCCCCTCCCTCCCCCCCTCCCCCCCTCCCTCCTCCCTTCCCTCCTCCCTTCCCCCCTCCCTTCCCTCCCCCCTCCCCCCTCCCCTCCCTCCCTCCCTCCCCCTCCCTCCCTTCCCTCCCCCCCTTCCCTCCCCTCCCTCCCTCCCCCTCCCTCCTCTCCCTCCCTCCTCCCCTCCCTCCTCCCTCCTCCCCTCCCCCTCCCCTTCTCTCCTCTCCCCCCTGCTCCCCCTCCCCTTCTCTCCCCCCTCTCCTCCCTCTCCTCCCCCTCCCTCCCTCCCCCTCCCCTCCCCTCCCTCCTCCCCCTCCCTCCTCCCTCCTCCCCCCTCCCCTTCTCTCCCCCCCCTGCTCCCTCTCCCTCTCCCCCCTCTCCCTCTCCTCCCCCCCTCTCCCCCCTCCCCTCCCCCCTCCCCTCCCTCCTCTCCCTCCCTCCTCCCTCCTCCCTCCTCCCCTTCTCTCCCCCCTGCTCCCCTCCCCCTCCCCTCCCCCCTCTCCCTCTCCTCCCCCCCTCCCCCCTCCCTCCCCCCTCCCCTCCCTCCTCTCCCTCCCTCCCCCCTCCCCCCCTCCCCCTCCCTCCCCCCTCCCCTTCTCTCCCCCCTGCTCCCCCCTCCCTCTCCTCCCCCCCTCCCTCCCTCCCCTCCCCCCCTCCCTCCCCTCCCCTCCCTCCCCTCCCTCCCCTCCCTCCCCTCCCCTCCCCTCCCTCCCCTCCCTCCCCTCCCCTCCCCTCCCTCCCTCTCCTCCCTCCTTCCTTCCTTCCTTCCTCCCTTCCTCATATAACCATGGCACCAACACAGGATATGCACTATTCTGGGTGCATCATAGCCCATAAGGGCTAGACATGACTGAGAAATACAAAAGGACACAGATGTAACTAGGTGTGTCTGCAGGACCTACCTATCACACACAGTAGCACTGATGAGGACCTGCAGCATGGTGTATTTCAGCCATGAAAGGTGCTGTGGACCTGGTGCTGGGCGCTCCACCTCACCCTCAGGGTGAGCACAGTACCCACACAATGTGACGGTCTGTGGCTACTCTGTGCCAGTACCACACATGATCAGTTCCCCCTACCAGGCTGAGGTGCTGTGGGGGTGCATACCCCATCTTGTGCCCATCTGTCGACTGCTGATTTGCATGTGCAGTGCATCATAGGTATGGGTGGGTTAACCCTAACCTGGTAACCACAGCAGACAGTTTGTGTGGTGCTGTGCAGTCCTTCTGCAGCCAGCTAGGGGTTTGTTAGCAGCTGTAGCCCACTGGTTACTTCACTGCCTGTGAAGCCAGAGGTCATGGGTTTAAACCCACAGTGGGATTATTTGATAGGGCTGTCTGAGGTGTTGTCAATTTTTAATGTACATTAGTGCTGCCAGCAAAAACACCCTCAGAGTACTGTAACCTTAAGGCGCCTTATAGGGCACTTTATAAGGCGCCCTATCAAGCACCTTATAAGGTACCTTATAAGGTGTCCTATAGGGGACATTATAGGGTGCCTTGGCAGACAGTGCACTTTATAATGAGCCCTATGGAGTGCCTTATGGGGTGCCTTATGCGGCACCTTAGGTTACGCCACCATGAAGGTGTGTTTGCTGGCAGCACTAATTAAATTAAAAGTAAAATGCCTCAAAAATCACTACCTAAAAGTAAAGGGTGATACCTCAGCCAGCCTTATGCATTAGGCACACTGGGGGATCAAACTCATGACCCCTGTACCATCACTCAGTGTATTAACCATTGTGCTACACCTCTGTTTCTATGCTTGTATGTCTGGGCGCCTACTTAAGATTACCGCGCGTTAACACGCTTAGCAGCGCTTCGCCCAATAATGTGCGCAGCAGTGCGCATTATCGCACGATAATCACATTTTGCTACTTTAAGACCGACACGCCCACTCCTTTTATGGCAGCCTGCACACTATCGCCGGGTGCAGGCTGCCATAAGACGGTTTAGTAAGCATACCCCTAAGTGATATGAACCTTGAACAACAACGTAAAAACAAATGCATTGGCGAGATGATGAGTACAGTTTCATCATACAAGAGCAAATTTGAGCTAATGATGACTGACCTTGGAAACAACACTTTTGATCGTTTTCCTAATACGCAGGACCATCTGGGACAATATCCAAATTTTCTTTTTCAGAACGAGAAGTATGTGACAGAAATCTGTTCTGTTATCCAGGAATTTGAAAATAGATTCTGTGACGTCCAAAAAAACTGGAACAGTTGTGGAGTACTTGTCATACCCATTCAAAGTAGATGTGGACTTTAAAGAAACTGCAGCTGCTATCAGTAAAAATTACTCATTGAACAAGCCATCTCTTGAAAATGAAATATTAACCCTTAAAAATGACATTTTTCTCAAGACCTGTGCTGAGCAAGAATTGTTTTGGAAACTAGTGCCTAGAGACAAATTTCCCAACTTTAGAAGATGCAGTGAAGCTCTGCACTCCTGTTTCGGTTCAACTTATTTGTGTGAATCTGCGTTTTCCCATCTGAAAATGACAAAGAGTACACAACGTTCCAACATGACAGATGAACATCTCCAGGATTCCCTGAGACTGGCCCTCACACAATATTCACCCAACTTCAAAAAGCTGGTGGATGAAATGCAGGCTCAGACGTCTCACTAATGAGCAAGAGTGAAATATTAAAGATTGTGCAAGATCAGCCTAGATCAATACTCGACCTAAATTTAACACAAATTACTCAATAAAAGTTAAAGAAAGTTATTAAGACAGTTAAAGAAAGTTATTACTCAATAAAACTTTAAGAAAACATGTTCTTTCCATTTCCCCTCGCAGTCCTTACTGGATCTTCGTCTCTCTGTTTTGTTTTTGCTTAATTTGCTTAACAGCTGATCACATCCAAGTAAATGACAGAAGGTTCATTAAAATGGGGTGGGGGGAATCCTCCAACTTTATTGGATTAAAATTTAATTTGAAACTAATTTGAAACTTAATTTTCATGGTGGTAGATCACCGGCACTTTGGGCCGGAAAAAGTAGATCATGACCTGTTCGAAGCTGGACATGCCTGATCTAGAGGATACTGCAGTAGCTGCTGACTTAGCTGAAGAGCACATTAGGTTATATAAGGCATTGGCTAGGAAGGCCAAACCTGGCTCCAAAAAAGGCCGTCTCCTTGCTTACATCTGGCGACTCCAACTCCTTCAGGCCCCTCAGGCTCTGCTGGGCCATCAGCAGCAGGGCTCTGGCTGCCAGGCTACTGCCCACTGCAGCTTGTAAACCCAAGCTGGCCACCTCAAAACCAATCTTTAACAGCACCTGTACCTTAGGATGCTGTGGGTGCTTAAGCACCATGCCTCCTTCAACAGGGATAGTAGGTTTATGGGTGATTGTAGTGACTAAGGCATCCACCTTTGGTACCTTAAATAGTTTCTCCTGCTTCTCCTTGGAGAAAGAGTACAAAGCTACTATCTGGGAATTCCCATTCTGCTGAAACAATCTCTTGGATGGGTTAATGAAATAGGAAAAAATGTGACTGTTTACAGATACCCGTAAAGATGGGGTCTGCTTTTGGCTCTTCCACCACCTGCAGCCCTCCAATAGCCAGAGAACTGGCCACCTGTACAATTAAAGGATACACTTCTCCTTGCAGAACAGCCTCACTACCAAGAACATCTCCTCCGCACTAGGGCCTAATTACCCTTCTCCAGTTCTTTCAGGGATGATGCGGATGGGAGGTGTGAACACAGGGGTTGAGTGGACTCAACAGCGAGTGATGATGTGCCAGCCCAGTGACTGCAGGCTGTTAGTGGCTCCTTCTAGAGCTGCACTGCTGATGCTTTGTTTCTACCTTCTCATTTTATTTCCTTTTTACAGCCCCAATGGGCCAAACAAGCCATCGTGCTGGCCTGACATGCACCAAAGGCTCTGGCAAAACGTCTACCTTTAGGGTACCACCAGGGGAGACTGACGTCAAGCTGCCAAGAAGCACCAGCTCTACCTCGCACTCTTTGGGGACACAGACAGCCTTTGCCTGCCAAAACTGCCAAAGGTAAGGAATCAACATCTCCACAGCACAGAGGGGATGTTCCACCCCCGCCCCAGTTGAGGTCTTCCTCCAATGAGCTAGAGAAATCAGTCGCCCCACCTGCCAAGGGACTGTTGCCCAAAACCCCTCCCCCTTCCTTGACTTGGCCTAGGAAGGGAATAAGCCAACTCTGCCTCCCCGCCCCCCCCCCCCCCCCCAGCCTGACTTCTCTTCATCTACACTAGTTCTGTTGGTAGGGGGAAACATCCCACTGGTCTCATGAGGAATCTCTTATTTGTCATTCTGTTTGTTGACTAGATTTTAAGCCCTACAGAGCAAGGGTCATCTCTTCATATTATGTGTGGACAATGCTGTGAATACCTGTTAGTGCTTTAGAACAGATTAGTAGTAGTAACCTTTTGACGTCAGGAAAATGATTTCTCTTTTTCTCTAAGGAAAGCAATAAACACTTAAAATCAATATGAAACTTATTCTGTATTGTGATTCCAGCCTTGGAAAGGTTAAAATGCATGTTTTTTTATTAAACATCAATATGAAAAGCAGACATTTGGCTGAAAAGTAAACCTTGTTTTTTTGTTACATACTTGTTTTCTGAAGATCTCCACTAGCCCCATAGCATGCCACCTCTCAGCTGCAGGCTTTGCACAAATATGATTCTTTCAGTCCTGCAACTGCTTATTATCTATGGTGGGCGAGAGACTGAGTCTTGGCACTGTAGAACACTCATTTAAAACCCACAAATTTTGCATCCCTTACTGCTTTGCCAACTTTCAAAGTGGAAGCCAATTGCCATTTTATTAATCTCATCTGGCAAACATTGCAGAAACAAGTTCCTCATAGATGTTAATCAATACTCTTGAATTAGCCAGCACTCTTCAGCCATCATTTCTACACCATCAACTTCCAGGGCCCAGTGAATTCTAGCTCTCTCATACTTTTTCTCTAGCTCTCTCATAATTTTTCTCTCTGTGGCCCTGCTCAAACCAACTAAAGGTAAAAAAACCTTTGTGGGGAATTAAAATCAGATATCCCTGATTTTATCATGTAATACTGCTACTCTGTCACAGCAGAAGAATTAGGATTATGTTTACTAAATGGTGCTAACGTCGCAGTTGCGACATTATTGCGTGATATGTGATGTCATTACACGATAATGGCGCATCACCGTGCGAGAATGTCACGTATATTGCTATAACGTCTCCGGCGGCGTTAAGGTGCGCAGAGGGTGGAGTAAGGCTCCCCAGAGGGCGGAGTAAGGCTCCCCAGGGACAGATATAAGGGGTCAATGGGCGAAGAGTGGGCGGGGAGAGTCCCCATGCACACTAACGCCATGAAATGAAGGTCTGAAAATTAGCGCCAGTGAAAACCTCGTGCTAGAGGCACATTTGCAGGGAAGAGAGACCATTTCAGTAAGCAATGTGCAGCAAAGGCAGGGAAACCAAGAAAGTGATAGTAGTGATACATGTGCAGCAACATCATAGTGTCCAAGTATGAGAGGGCACTACGGTGAGGCTGCAAATGGGTACAGGGGGCTGCAGGAGGGACATGCAGTGTGGCAGCTGGGGCACAGGGTGGGCTAGACAGATGCCTAGGTGACACATAGGAATGTAGAAGCGGAAAACTAGCAAGACAGCAACTGACCAAGGGCAAACATGGCCATGAGTGTGTGTCCCACAGTATCCCAGGGAACAGTACCCAGCAAGTACCCAAAAGGGCACATAACATCGGCAGGCGGTGCCGGAGAGAAGCATGGATGTCTATGCAGGCACCCCTACTCCATATCACATACCATAGGCAGCCGCCTACCGGTACACTGGATGGCCTAGGACCACGCACCACCAGCACCACCAGCAGAAGGGCATGTCAGCATGGTGGCAGAGGGGTGCTGGTGGCGAAGGGGTGCTGGTGGTGGAGGGGGCAGTGGCATCTGTCCACAGCAGACCACAGCCAAGCCCCGTTTAGGTGGGGGCCGTGCACTGCAACAGACAAGGTCTGTCTAACGAACAGTCATGGTATCGCCAGGGAATGATCTGCCTCTGTGGCAACAGTTTGGTGCAGTACACACAGCCAGTGTGTTCAGAGGCAGAAAGTCACAAATTCAAGTCCCAGCTGTAGCTCCTGCAAACCATGTCCCTATATTTTACCCACTAATAAAGATGGAACCTTTATTGCAGATAAAAATAAACATGCCAGAAACGCCTATAGTTTACCCTACAGAGCACAGACACCATAAACATGTGCAATCCCTAGAGCAGAGTATCCCAACTGCAATCCTGGAGGGCCAAACACCATTCAGGTTTCATACTGTCCCTAAGAAATATGCCTGTGCTGCATTTGTATGCACCGCCCCCATTGTATGCTAATGTATCTCATGCATATTCATTAGGGACAGCATGAAAACCTGAACCATGTTTGGCCCACCAGGACCAGAGCTGGGAACCTCTGCCCTAGAGCAGCGGCCAACAAGGACACAATCACCCACACACACAGGCTCCACTATCCAAAGCCTCATGGAGAGTCAGGCTGTTGGGCCCTGCGCGGAGCAGCATCTCCCAATACTGGCACCTGCATACCTTAGCAATGCTGTCCTAAACTGGGAACACGTTCCACATATATCAAATGTTTGCTATGATTAATGTCAGATAACAAATCCTAAGTTAAACACAATTTGTTGACAGAGATTCATCATAGCAACCTTTCTGATATCTGTGGAGTGTGTTTCAGTTTTTCCTTCTGACACTGTTTTCCACCCAAGTGAGTGACCCCAACAGTATTGCATACCATAGCAATGCCCACACTGTGCCCAGGACTGGTGTGGCAGCCAGGGCTGCCAAAAACCTCTATATTTGCACAATGCTGGTGTGGGAGTGTGTGTATGTCTATCCAGTGTTTTGTGGCTGCCTACACCTTACTGAGCCTACACCTCTTGCACTGTTTCCAGTGTTAGCCTGCCAATGTGCATAATTGGAGCAAGGTACTGTGGGTATGGCTCGGACAGGGCGGCCTGGGCAGGATGCATTTGCACAGGGCATAGGGCAATGGCTGGGACACTGTAGTGCCCGACCACCACCTGCATGGACAGGGTGGCCATAGTATGTCATGCTGGGGGGGGGGGGGTCACTCTCACCCTGACTGAGCAGTGACCATGGCATGGCTAGGTTCCCCCATAGTGCTATGCTGTATTTTTTTCAAGAGATATCTATGAGTTCTGTTTTCTGGGGCCCAATCATTGATATACCTACTTAGTGTGTGTGTGCTCACATCCCATTTTTGGGTGCACACAGTTTCTCCAGGAACATGCACTATGTACTAGCTAGCAGACTGTCTACAGTTAGCATGTGTATGGCTGGATCACCTTGCAGGGTGGAGACTTACTGTGCTCTCGGCTGGTGAATGTCAGATTGTGGTGGGGGAAAGCTGAGCTTTTCTAGGCCTACCGCCTGTCTGCCACTGCCCTATGTGATGTGTACAGATCTACATTGGCTGCCCAGTAGGGTGCCTATTCTCCAGCAGTACTGGGGTTGATGGTCCCTTCTACTGCCACTCATTGCAGAGATGTAGAATGTGGATCTGTTGGTGGGAGATCCTTTCCCCAACCCTGACCCACAGAAGGCGGGTTGGGTGGTGCTATATAATCTGCTTTTGGGTCCAACCATTGCCTTTCTGTTATAACATGTGACCATGGCAACCACACAAGATATGCACTATTCTGGGTGCGATATAGTCCACAAGAGCTAGATGTGACTTGGAAATACAGATGGACACAGGTGTATTCTAGGTGCATCTTCAAGGACTACCTATCACACCACTGGCACTGATGGTGACCTGCAGCAAAGCTAATCTTAGTCAAGCCAGGTGCTGCGGACCTGGTTCTGGGCACCCCACCTCACCCTCAGGGTGAGCACAGGAACCGCACAATGTCATGGTCTGTAGCTACTCTGTGCCTGTAACACACACGGTCATTTCCCCATACCAGGCCAGGGTGCTATAGAAGCACATACCCCATCTTTTGAGCAACTGTAGGCTGCTGATCTTCATCTGCAGTGCATCATGGGTATGGGTGGGTTTACCCTATCCTGGTAACCACAGCAGACAGTTTGTTGGTGACCTGCAGACTTTCTGTAGCCAGCCAGCGAGGTGCTAGATGTTATAGAGATGTAGCCCACTCATAAGGCACCCTATAAAGCGCCCTATAGGGCACATTATAAGGTGCCTTGGCGGCACCTTAGGTTACGGCACTGTGAGGGTGTTTTTGCTGGCAGCACTGATTTAAATTAAAAAAGGAAATGGCTCAGACAGCCTTCTTACATAACACCACTACAGGATCAAACCCATTATCTCTGCCTTCCACAGTCATTGCAGTAACCAGTGAGCTACATCTTTATAGCTTCTAACACTGTGATGGCATGACCTTAGGGTTAACGTGCATTAACGTGCCACAGCACCCACTAATGCATGATACCGATTCCTTGCAACCTTCCCTCCGGACTGCACACTACCTTATATGGCATTCTTCACATTAACGCTGCAACTAGCGCCGGTAACATTAAGACGGTTTAGTAAACATACCCCTATATTTATTAATAGCTCATGCCTTCTCATTAGTAGCTCAAGGTAGGTTACATTTAGCTATAGTGAGTATTCCCTGTTCTGAAATGGTTTACAATTTAAGTTTTACTTGAATCAATGAAGGGTTGCCCTAACTTGCTCAAAACCACAAAGGTCATAAATGGGATTTGAATCCTGGTTTCTCTTATGCTAATCCACTGCTGAGTAATGAGGAAAGAAGCAAAGCAATATTAATATTAAATTTAACCCTTGAACAAACAGGCAGCCAATGCCATTGACAAAACAGAGGAGTTGCTGAGGGCACTCTTGTTTGATCAGAATCATCCTTGCAGTAGCATTCTGCACAACCTGAAGTCTGGGTCAGCCTATCAGGGAAATTCATTCACAGATTATCACAGTAGTTTAGAACAAAAGAATAGGGGCTGCACAATGGTCTTAAATGAACTAAAGTCCAGAAAATTATGATATTTTAGCTGTGCAAATATAGGGGTATGTTTAATAAACTGTCTTAACATCGCAGCGGTGGTATTATCGTGCGATAAGTGACGTTATCGCGCGATATTGTGCGATAACGTCACTTATCACGCCGTAACACAGCAGTGGCTTTAAGGCACACTAACGCTGTGAAATCCGGGCCTGAAGGGTGGAGTAAGGTTTCCCAGAGGGCGGAGAGAAGGCATCAGTGGGCGGAGAGTGGGCGGGGAGAGACTCCATGCACACTAATGCCGTGAAATCAAGGTCTGAAAATTAGTGCCAGTGAAAACCTCGTGCTAGAGGCACATTTGCAGGAGAAATAAACCATTTCATTCAGCAATGTGCAGCAAAGGCAGGGAAACCCATAAAAGTGATAGTTGTGATACATGAGCAGGGACCAAAATGGCAAATATAAAAGGACCAGAACCACATCTAAAATCCCAATAACCGAACTGGCCAATAGTGATATTAATGATAAACATAAAGCAACACTACTGACAAAGCATATAAATTAAGATATCATGTTTGGAAGGGTCTATGCTCTGCCCCCTACAAAGTAAATGAACCCACATTGAAATAGCGCTAATCAGGGTTTCTGTTGTTTAGATTGGGCAGGTTTGTAATGGCGTGCACATGTGCAGCAACAGCAGAGTGGGCACGTAGGAAATGGCAACTGTGCTGATGCAGTAAATGGGATACAGGAGGCTGCAGGCGGCACATGCTGTGGTCCAGCTGGGGCATAGTGTGGACTAGGCAGATGCCTAGGTGGCACATAGGAATGCCGAAACTGTAAAGCAGCAAGACAGCAACTGATGAGGGACCAACATGGGTACGAGTGTGTGTCCCACAGTGTCAAAGGGGATATTACCCAGGAGGTAGCCCCAAGGGCACAAAACATTGGCAGGCCGTGCGGGGGGGGGGGGGGGAGGGGGGAGAAGCGCGCATGTCCATGTAGGCAACCCTACCCGAGAACCCACACCATAGGCAACTGCCTACCGGCATACTGGGTGGCCTGAGACTGCGCCCCACCAGCACCACCGGCATCATGGCATGGCAGCATGGTGGCGGAGGGGTGCTGGTGGTGGAGGGGACAGTGGCATCTGCCCAGAGCAGACCACGGCCTAGCCCCGTTTAGGTGGGTGCCATGCACTGCAACAAACAGGGTCTGTCTGACGAACAGTCATGGTATCCCCAGGGAATGAACTGTCCCTGTGTCAACAGTGTGTTGCAGTACACACAGGCAGTGTGTTCAGGAGCAGAAGATCACAAGTTCAAGTCCCAGCAGTGGCTCCTGCCAACCCTGTCCCCATATTTTACCATATTTTACCATGTCCCCATATATTACCAGTACTAAACCATGGTAATAAAGACAGAACCTTTATTAAAGATAAAATAAACATGCCTGAAATGCCTATATTTTACCCTACAGAGCACAGACACCATAAACATGTGCAATCCCTAGAGCAGAGTTTCCCAACTGCAGTCCTGGAGGGCCAAACACCATTCAGGTTTCATGCTATCCCTAATAAATATGCCTGTGCTGCCTTTGTATGCGCCGCCCACATTGTATGCAAATATATCTCATGCATATTTATTAGGGACAGCATGAAAACCTGAACAATGTTTGGCCCACCAGGACTGGAGTTGGGAACCTCTGCCCTAGAGCAGCGGCGAACAGGGGCATAAACACCCACACCCACAGGCTCCACTATCCAAAGCCTCATGGAGTCAGGCTGTTAGGCCCTGCGCGCAGCAACATCTCCCAATACTAGCACTTGCATACCTTAGCAATGCCGCCCTAAACTTGGGAATACGTTACACATATATCAAAAGGTTGCTATGATTAATGGCAGATAACAATTCCTAAGTTAATCACAATTTGCTGATACAGCTGCATCATAGCAACCTTTCTGATATCTGTGGAGTGTGTTTCAGTTCTGACAGTGTTTACCACCCCGGGGAGTGACCCCAACAGTATTGCCTACCATAGCCATGCCTGCACTGTGCCCAGGACTGGTGTGGTGGCCAGGGCTGCCAAAAGCTTCTATATTTGCACAATGCTGGCATAGGTGTGGGAGTGTGTGTCTGTGTGTGTCTGTCTATCCAGTGTGTGGTGGCTGCCTACACCTTACTCAGCCCACACTGATTGCACTGTTTCCAGTATTAGCCTGCCAATGTGCATAATGATGAGCAAGGTACTGTGGGTATGGCCTGGACAGGGTGGCCTGGGCAGTATGCATCTGCACAGGGCATAGGGCAATGGCTGGCACATTGTAGTGCCCGACCACCACTGACACGGACAGGGTGCCCGCAGCATATCCTGCTGGGAGGTCACTCTCACCCTGACTAAGCAGTGACCACGGCATGGTTAGGTTCCCCCATAGTGCTCTATAGTATTTCTTTCAAGTGATATTTGTGGTGTTTCTTTTTTTTTCTGGGGCCCAGTCACTGACCTATCTGCTTGACATGTGTGCTCACATCCCAGTTTTGGGTGCACACATCTCTTCCAGGAACATACGCTATAGACTAGCTAGCAGACTGTCTGCAGTTAGTATGTGTATTGCTGGAACACCTCGCAGGGTGCAGCGGCTAGAAAATGTCAGATAGTGGTGGGGGGCAGGTGAGCATTTCCATACCTCCTGTCTGTCTGCCATTGCCTTATGGATGTGTACAGATCTGCATTGACTGCTCTGTAGGGTGCCTGTTCCCCAGCAGGACTGGGGTTTGATGGTCCCCTCTACTCCCACCATTGCAGAGATGTAGAATGTGGATCTGTTGGTGGAAGATCCTGTCTCCCACCTTGAGCACCAGAGAGCGGGTTGGGTGGTGCTACATAATCCACCTATGGGTCCAAACACCCCCCTTCACTTAAATCATGTGACCATGGCACCCACACAGGATATGCACTATTCTGGGTGCATTATAGTCCACAAGGACTAGACGTGACTGGGAAACACAGGTGTATTCTAGAGGTGTCTGCAAGGACTACCTATCACATACTGGCACAGATAGCAACCTGCAATATAATCTGTCTCAGCTCAGCCAGGTCCTGCGGACCTGATGCTGGGTGCCCTACCTCACCCTCAGTGTGAGCACAGTACCCGCACAATGTGACGGTCTGTAGCTACTCTGTGCCAGTAACACACACGGTCAGTTCCCCCTACCAGGCCGAAGTGCTGTGGGGGTGCATACCCCATCTTGTGATCATCTGTAGACTGCTGATCTGCATGTGCAGTGTATTATGGGTACGGGTGGGTTTGCCCTATCCTGGTAACCACAGCAGACAGACAGCCAGGAGCTTGTTCGTGCTTTTAGAGAAATATCCTACTGGTTACTTCACTGACTATGAAGGCAGAGATCATGGGTTTGATTCTACAGTGGGATTATGTAAGAAGGCTGTCTGAGGCATTTCCTTTTTTTAATTTAAATTAGTGCTGCCAGCAAAAACACCCTCACAGTGCTGTAACCATAAGATGCCTTATAAGGCCCCCCATAAAGTGCCGTATAAGGCTCCCTATAGGGAACATTATAAGGTGCCTTCGCGGACAGTGCACTTTATAATGTGCCCTCTGGAGTGTCTTATAAGGCGCCTTATGCGGCACCTTAGGTTACGGCACTGTGAGGGTGTTTTTGCTGGCAGCACTAATTTAAATTAAAAAAGAAAATGCCTCAGACGGCACTGGTTTAAATTAAAGAATAATGCCTCAGACAGCCTTCTTACATAACCCCACTGCAAAATCAAACCCATGACCTTTGCTTCTACAGTCATTGCCATAACCAGTGGGCTACATCTTTATTCCTTCTGATGCTGTGCTGGCATTATCTTAGGGTTAACGTGCATTAATGTGCCACGGCGCTCACTATCGCACGATACCGATTCTTGCTACCTTAGGACCGGAACGTCCACTTCTTATATGGCATTCTTCACATTATCACTGGAGCTAGTGCTGGGAAAATTAAGGGGTATGTTTACTAAACCGTCTTAATGTCACCGGTGTTAGCTGCAGCGATAATGGGAAGAATGCCATAAAAGGAGTGGGTGTTCCGGTCTTAAGGTAGCATTTCAGGTTATCGCGCGATAAAGTCTGTTATCGTGCGATAAAGTCTGTTATCGCGCGATAGAGGGAGCCGTGGCACGTTAATGCGCGCTAGCCTTAATTAGGCATGCTGACCTGCAAGCACAGTAACAGAGGTATAGCACAATGGTTAATACATTGACTGATGAAACAGGGGTCATGAGTTTGATCCCCAGTGGGCTTAATGAGTAAGCTTGTTTGAGGCATTACCCTTTACTTTAAATTAGTGCTGCCAGCAAACACACCCTCACAGTGCCGTAACCTAAGGTGCCCTATAAGGCACTGTAGAGGGCACATTATAAAGTGCACTATCCGCCAAGGCACCTTATAATGTTCCCTATAGGGCGCTTTATAGGGCGCCTTATAAGGTGCTTTATAGGGCACCTTATAGGGTGCTTTACAGGGTGCCTTATGAGGCACTTTAAGGGTACAGTACTGTGAGGGTGTGTTTACTGGCAGCACTAATTTAAATTAAAAAAGGAAGTGCTTTAGATAGCCCTATCAAATAACTCCACTATGGGATCAAACCCATGACTGCTGCCTCCCCCATCAGTGAAGTAACCAGTGGGCTACATTTCTACAGCTGCCAACAAACCCCTGGCTGGCTACAGAAGGACTGCAGGTCACCACACAAACTGTGCTGTGGTTACCAGGATAGGGTTAACCCACCCATACCCATGATGCACTGCACATGCAGATCAGCAGTCTACAGATGATCACAAGAAGGGGTATGCACCCCACAGCACCTCGGCCTGGTAGGGGGAACTGACCATGTGTGTTACTGGCACAGAGTAGCTACAGACCGTCACATTGTGGGGGGGTACTGTGCTCACCCTGAGGTCGAGGTGGAGTGCCCAGCAGCAGGTCTGCAGCACCTGGCTTAACTGACATAGGTTATGCTGCAGGTTGTCATTAGTGCTAGTGTGTGATAGGTAGTTCTTGAAAACACACCTACAATACACCTGTTTCCATCTGTATTTCCCAGTCACATCTAGCCTTTGTGGACTATGATGTACCCAGAATTGTGTATATCCTGTGTGGGTGCCATGGTCACATAATTTAAATGAAGGGGGTTGTTTGGACCCATAGGTGGATTATGTAGCACCACTCAACCTACTCTCTGGGGCTCAGAGTGGGGGACAGAATCTCCCACCAACAGAGCCACATTCTACCTCCCTGCAATGGTGGCAGTAGAGGGGACCATCATCCCCAGTCCTGCTGGGTAACAGGTACCCTACAGGGCAGTCAATGCAGATCTGTACACATCCGTAAAGCAATGGCAGACAGAAAGTAGGCCTGGAAATGCTCAGCTGCCCCTCCCCCACCACTATCTGACATTCTCCAGCAGCCAGCACAGTGAGTCTCCAGCCGCTGCACCCTACAAGGTGTTCCAGCCATACACATACTAACTGCAGACAGTCTGCTAGCTAGTCCATAGTGCATGTTCCTGGAGGAGATGTGTGCACCCAAAACTGGGATGTGAGCACACACGCCAAGCAGATAGGTCAGTGACTGGGCCCCAGAAAAGAGAACCCATAAATATCACTTGAGATAAATATTATATAGCACTATAGGGGAACCTAGCCATGCCATGGTCACTGCTCAGTCAAGGGTGAGAATGACCTCCCAGAAGGACATGCTGTGGCCACCCTTTCTGTGCAGGTGGTGTCTGGGCACTACAATGTCCCAGCCATTGCCCTATGCCCTGTGCATATGCATCCTGCCCAGGCCATACCCACAGTACCTTGCTCCTCATTATGCGCATTAGCAGGCTAACACTGGAAACAGTGCAAGCAGTGTGGGCTCAGTAAGGTGTAGGCAGCCACAACACACTGGATAGACATACACACACTCCCACACCTATGCCAGCATTGTGCAAATATGGAGGCTTTTGCCAGCCCTGCCTCAGCTGGGACTTGAACTTGTGACCTTCTGCTCATGAACACACTGGCTGTGTGTACTGTACCCAACTGTTGCCACAGGGACAGTTCATTCCCTGGGGATACCATGACTGTTCGTCAGACAGACCCTGTCTGTTGCATTGCACGGCCCCACCTAAACGGGGCTAGGCCATGGTCTGCTGTGGGCAGATGCCACTGCCCCCTCCGCCACCAGCACCCCTCTGCCACCATGCTGCCATGCCATTATGCCGGTGGTGCTGGTGGTGCACAGTCCCAAGCCATCCAGTATGCCAGTAGGAAGCTGCCTATGGTGTGGTTTCTCGGGTAGGGGTGCCTACATGGACATGCGTGCCCCCCCCCCCACACCACCTGCCAATGTTATGTGCCCTTGGGGTTACTTGCTGGATAATCTCCCCTGTGACACTGTGGGACACACACTCGTGCCCATGTTGGACCCTCGTCAGTTGCTGTCTTGCTGCTTTACCGTTTCAGCATTCCTATGTGCTACCTAGGCATCTGCCTAACATGCACTGTGCCCCAGCTGGACCAAAGCATGTACCACCTGCAACCCTCTATATCCCATTTCCAGCATTTGTACAGTTGCCCTTTCCTACATGCCCACCCTGCTGTTACTGCACATGTGCCCAATATGGACGTGAATAAACCCTGATCAGCACTATTTCAATGTGGGATCATTCACTTTGTAGGGGGACAGAGAATAGACGCTTCCAAACATGATATCTTATTTTTTGAGCTTTGTCAGTGGTGTTGCTTTATGTTTGTCATTAATATCACTTTTGGCCAGCTTGGCTATTGGGATTTTAAATGTGGTTCAGGTCATTTTCTGAGTTTATTTGCCTTTTTGTTCCGTGCACATTAGGGTGGTCCATAAAAATGAATTCCTGAATTCCTTTGCTCCCTGGCCTGATTCTGGTTCCATGTAGGTAGAAAACACTGTGTACAAAGTTTGAAGCCAATCAAATAATATTTAGGGGTGGCTCAACAAGTCTTGAGATTTCCCCCTGGGAGCAGATGACGAAATGTTGCATCATCTTGTATCATCCACTCAGTTCCACGCTGATTACATTTGATTGCATCATATTTGAACTAATCTCGTCTCTGAGAGGTGGCAAAGACATTGTACTATTATCTTTGTATCTTTATTCTTTTCAGATGGTGAAAAAACGTGGTTTTTATCTCATTGAAGAAATGTCCACCACAATTCTGGGGGCCAAGCTCCCCAGCAAGGAGCAAGTGTTAAGTATATTTTTACATCACCATATGACATTAAACAAAGGTGTTAGTGAAAGTACATCTATTGTAACAAGTGAAGTAGAAGCTTACTGGTAAAAGGCCAGGCTTCCTGTTCAAAGAAATGACAAAATTCAAGAAAAAGTAAAGAAATTGTTCAATCAGTGGAAAGGTTTGAAGAAAAACAAAGGGAGAGGAGGGAAACAAGAGGCAAATGAAAAAGAATTCCAGGTTGCAATGAAAAACCTATTTGATGTGGCGCATGCCAATGCAATGCTTTTAATTCATATTCAAGAAGACAAAGAATTCTTAATAGCGCAACGAGAACCAGGGCGCCGCGGCTCAATGTGCGCGATGGACAAGAAACTGGCCAACATGGAAGCAAGATCGCAACAGCGAGAAGAAGAACTGAAAAGGCGCAGACAAAAACATGTTGCCAAAGCCGAGGCAACTACAAGCCAAGTTCAGCTGGAAGGATCTTCTTCCTCAGCAGAGTCAGGTGAAGACTCGTCGACATCTGCGGATTCAGATAACGGACAGAAGAAAGCAACTCCACAAACGAAGCAGTTTCGACCTAACAATGTCTGGACCCCAGAGCTTACAGCAGCCCTGGATCGGACAGGGACAACGGATCGCAATGCTCTGTTTGTGGTAGCTGAAACCACCAGAAGTCTGGGACATTATCCTGGGGAGCTCAATATCAGCTGCTCCAGCGCAAAAGCGCCATAGAGAAAAGCACCGTCAGCAACAATGGACGGACCTGTACAAGGCATTCAAAGCCGAAGGCAAAACATGCATTGTGCATTGGGATAGCAAGTTATTGCTATCTCTCCTCTGTTCAACCACATCCATTGACCGCCTTCCAGTTTTGATAACGGCTGTCTCCACTGGAGAAACACAACTTCTTGGTGTACCAAAACTGACATCAGGAACGGGCGAGAATCAAGCTGCAGCGGTTTATGAACTGTTACAGGAATGGTGTTTGGATGAAAAGGTTGCAGGCTTCTGCTTTGATACAACTGCATTGAACATGGGACGTCGATCAGGAGCATGCATTCTTCTAGAACAGAGACTCCGTCGCACAGTCCTTCATTTGGCATGCCGCCATCACATTTACGAAATAATTCTTGGTGCAGTATTCTCTACATGCTCTGGAGCTTCATCGGGTCCCGATGTCCAACTCTTTCGCCGGTTCCAAAAGAATTGGGGCTCACTTGACAAGTCCAACTATCAAACTGGAAAAGACTTGGAGGTGCTGCAACCTGACAGGGATCGCATCATGAAGTTTGCGGAATCCAAGTTGGCACAGGGCAATCACCAAGATGATTACCTGGAATTCTTGGAGTTAACGATTGTCTGCCTTGGAGGGAATCTTCCTAGTTTCAATTTCAAGAAACCCGGAGCTTTCCATCATGCCAGATGGATGGCAAAAGTCTTGTACTGTCTCAAGATTTGGATGTTCTGAGGACAACTCAAAGATCTTACCCAACGGGAGGAGTCCTGTGTTCGTGATGTGAACATTTTCTCCATCCTGATTCATGTGGAAGCCTGGTTTTCTGCCCCTGATGCCACAGTTGCTCCTCGAACAGATTTGGAGATGCTGAAGAAACTACACTCTTACCACAATGACCGTGTTGGAAGAGCGGCCAGAGACAAACTGCAACAGCATCTGTGGTATGTGTCAGAGGAGCTTGTGGCACTGTCACTGTTCGATGAAGCTGTTTCAGCACCGACAAAGCGGGCCATAGTGTCGGCCATGATCCCGGCAGAATCAGATGAAAGCGATGAGGATGATGATGAAGACGAAGATCCCCCAAAGCGGGTCGAATTGAAAAGTTCCATGATTCCACCACTTGAATCTTTTGCAACTCGCAAGTCAATCCATTTCCTGAAACACCTCGACATCAACAGTGATTTTCTTAATGCAGACCCAGAAGACTGGGAAGAGAATGCATCATTCAAAGACGGTCTGAAGAAAGTAAAAAATCTTCCAGTGATCAATGATGTGGCTGAGCGAGGGGTCAAACTCATTGAGGAGTTCAACGGCCGACACACCACAAAAGAAGAGCAACTCCAGTTCCTTCTGGGTGTTGTCTCGCAACACTGTAAGATGTTCCCCACATCGTCAAAGTCCTTACTAGCATCTGGACCACATTGAGTGCTTGGCAAGCATGATACCCCCATCTATGAGCGGATAATACCCAGTGGTCTGACGAACCCTGGGGGGGATCCAGGGGCCTGATAGATAGGGACTTTGAGCCACCCCTAAATATTATTTGATTGGCTTCAAACTTTGTACACATTGTTTTATACATAAATGGAACTAGAATCAGGCCAGGGAGCAAAGAAATTCCTACTTTTATTTTTTCCCCTATGGCAGTGGACCACCCTAGTGCACATGTATCACTACTGCCACATTTTTGGGTTTCCCTGGCTTTGCTGTACATTGCTGACTGAAATGGTTTCTGTTTCCTGCAAATGTGCCTTAACACAAGAGTTTCACTGGCGTTAATGTTCAGACCCAGATTTCACAGCGTTAGTGTGCCTGGAGCCTCTCCCCTCCCACTCTCCGCCCATTGACCCCTTCTCTCCGCCCTCTGGGAAGCCTTACTCCACCCTTCAGAGCCAGATTTCACTGCGTAGTGTGCCTTAACACCGCAACCACGTTATCACACGCTAAGTGACGTTATTGCGGTCACTTATCGCGCGATAATACCACCGCTGCAACGTTAAGACGGTTTAGTAAACATACCCCTAAGACGGTTTAGTAAGCATACCCCATAGTCTCACCACTCTAAATGAGCCTCCTCTTGTCAAATCTTGCAAGTTAAGCAGGGTTGGACCAAGTTAGTATTTAGTAGGGAGAATACTAGGTGCTGTAGACCGACTGTGCAGAAGAAAGGCCTGACAATTTACTTCTAGTCAAACCTTGCCAAGAAAATCCATAGTATACCCCTCCCACTCATTCATTCTGTTTAATTTACCCTTTCCTGCCTGCATTTTTACCTGAGATATATTTTTATTCAGCTTTTTTGAGAGCTGGATTATAATCATTATATTTAAATTGTACGAGCTAGGGTCTGATTTTGTGATGTGGAATAGTCCAACTTCAGGCAAAAGAAAATCTGTCATCTCTCTTTTCTGATAGTTTGTATTCTTCATTTCCCATGTATCAGTGCCATATAATTTATGCACTACAGATTCACTACATTATGTTATACTAGATGTGAGGAGAGAGAAAAGGTAGAGGCAGAAAGCAAGAAACGGAAGAAGAGCAAAAAGAAGACCCCGGAGAAATTAAGGATAAAAACATTTTGGGCCAAAGAATGCAATCAGAAGCTATAGATGTAACCAGTGATATAAAAAGGTTAAATTAGACTTACCTGCTAATTGTTGTTCCTTGAGGAACTCAAGTCCAGTCCCAGACCTCTGGGTTGTGATCCTCCTCCAGCAGCTTGGAGACTGAGAAACGCCACTGTTGTGATGTCACTGGCATATATAACCACAGGATCCGCCTCCTCACTCCAGTAACCTATGGACAAAGCAGATTCACCGGAGCAACAATTAAGTAGTAACACTACCAAGAACCTTAAACAAACTGAACCTGTAGTTAACTAAGGGAAAAAACAATGAAGTTTATTTTGTTGTTCTCTCTTATCAGACTAAGAAAAAAAAACCTTAACAATGCTGAGGTCCTTCCTCCCCCTTTATGGAAGAAACTGACCCCCACTAAGATTATGTTTATGTTTACTTAAAACTTGTTATACCGCCTATAACAAATGCTTCTGGGCAGTTTACAATCAAAAATTAAAAGCTGCAGATATATAGAAAAGAACACCATTTAAAAATCAAAGCAGGACAGAGAGACAAGAAGCATAAAGAGAAAAGAAGTAACTTGTGCATCAATGAGGAGGAGGGGAAAGGGGTGAGGAGGGAGGAGGAAGGTTGAATACTAGACAGAAGAGGTGGGTTTTTAATTTAGCCTTGAAAGACTTAAATGATAGTTCTAGGCGGAGGGTGGAGGGGAGCGAGTTCCAGAGTTTTGGACCCAGGAAGAAAAAAGCAGATGAACGGGTAGATTCCAAGTGTGCTTGTGAGGGGGAGGGGAGGGGCATATGGTTAATATGTATAGACCTAAGTGAACGATGGGACGTGTGCAGATGAACCTGATCAGCAAGGTAAAGGGGAGTGTCTGTGTGAATTGATCTCTGAACAAAGATAAGGAACTTATACTGGATATGATAGGGAGCCAGTGTAGACGAAGAAGGAGGGGAGTGACATGATCAAAACGGGAGACATTACAATAATCAAGACAAGACATGACAAGAGAGAGAAGCAAGGTAGTCAGAGCAGAGGGGGAAAGGAAAGGATGAACAGCACACAGTTGTTTTAAAGAGAAAAAGGAATGCTGTACAACTGAAGAAATGTGCTCCTTAAAAGAGAGAGAAGAATCGAGAGTGACACCCAAATACCAAAGAGAAGAGATGAGAGGAATGGGCTGGGAAGACAGTAGCATGGCAGAAGTGGGGGAGGGGCTCCCAAAAGTAAACCAAATAGCAAAAGACTTAGAAGGGTTGACATGTAGGATATTAGATGAAAACCAAGAGGCTACAGCAGAGAGACAGGTGTTCAGTGGAGTAATATCAGGGGTGTGAGAATCCGTGTGATGAAGGAGAAATATATCATCTGTGTTTTAATATGCAGAGATACCATGCTGTTGAACCAGAAGGTCAAGGGTGGCTAGGAAAACATTAAATAGGAGGGGAGCAAGTACAGATCCCTGTCGGACACCGCAGGAAAGAGGTGTGGAGGAAGAGAAAGATGACCCCAAGATAACTGAGAAGGACCGACAAGAAAGAAAGGAATGAAACCATTGAAGTACCATGCCAGAGAGACCAGCATCCCAAAGATGTGCTAAAAGAGTGCAATGATCAACCAGATCGAAGGCAGCAGAAAGGTCAAGAGAAACAGCGAGAGTGAAAAGGCCATGACCATGAGCAAAGTGTAGCTCGTTAAGAAGAGAGAGGAGAACAGATTCAGTGCTGTGACCAGGACGGAAACCAGATTGACATGGATGAAGAATGAGGGAGGCTTCAAGGTGGGAGGAAAGTTGTGAGAAGACCAATTTTTCGAGAAGCTTAGACAGAAAAGGGAGATTAGAAATGGGATGCCAATTAGAAAGAGAGAAGGGGTCAGAGGAACTATTTTTTAGGATCGGACAAACAAAGGCGTGTTTCCAGGGTGTAGGAAAAACACCTGAGATGAGACTAGAATTAAAGAGAGAAAGAATAAAAGGAGAAAGAGCGAGAGAGGGTTCCAAGAGCCACCGGGAAGGGATGGGGTCTGCAGAAGAGGTTGTTTTCCGGGTGGAGGAGAAAGTGTTAGACAGAGCTGTGGGGGAGATAGGTTCAAAGGTAGACCATAGATTGGAAAGTGAGGGAACTGACAGGGAAGGGGAAGAGGGAAGAGAGAGGGGGTAGATGGAGAAGTGGGGGGGGGGGAGGACAGTAAGGAAAGGAGAGGCGCAGGGAAAGAACCTTGGAAGCAAAATGGGAGGCTAGAGAGGAGGGATCGGGGGAAGAGAGAGGAGGAGGGCGAGATGAAGAAGAGTGAGAAGCAGAGAGGGTGTGGAGGACAGAATAAAGTTGACGAGAAGAATTTGAAGAGGAAGAGATAAGCTTAGAGTAATAGTCACGTTTAGTTGAGTATAGAAGGGAACGATAGTGACGATGGCAGAGGCGGAATTGTTGCAAGTTAGAGGAAGAAGGATGTTTACGCCAAAGACGCTCTGCACGATGGAGATATCTATGATGAAGCAACAGACCAGGATGGAACCAGGGGTGCCGGGGGTGATGATGTGGTGAAGGGCGGGACTGGAGAGGAGCGACATTAACAAGGGCAGCAGAGAGAGAAGAGCTCCAAAGGTGAGCCTGGACATCGACAGTGAGTGAATGGAAATCAGTTGGGAACAAGGAGTCAGAAGAGGGAAACTGAAGGAGAGTGTTAGCAGTAATGTGGC
This sequence comes from Ichthyophis bannanicus, assembly GCA_033557465.1. NCBI lineage: Eukaryota > Metazoa > Chordata > Amphibia > Gymnophiona > Ichthyophiidae > Ichthyophis > Ichthyophis bannanicus. Next base: position 667,782,174 of record CM066035.1, read on the forward strand.
GCATCAGAGTTGAGGGAACCTTTCTGAAAGCCATCCTGCAAGAATGCCAAAACCTGAGGCACCGACACTTGTAATGCCTCCACATCCCTGTCCACACACCAAGCCTCGAATATTCCCCATATCTGGACATATGCCAATGAAGTCGATCTCCGCCGTGCCTTCCACAAAGTTACAATGACCGCCATGGAATAACCCTTTCCTTTCAGTCTTGCCCTCTCAAGAGTGAAGCCGTAAGAGAGAATCGATCCACCTGTGGCATCACTCGTGGTCCCTAAGTTAATAGGTCTCTTTGACAGGGCAGGCGCCATGGCTCCACTACTACCAGCCTCTTCAGATCCGCAGACCAAGGCCTTCTTGGCCAGTCCGGTGCAATCAACAGCACCAATCCTCTGTGACCTTCTATGCGTTGCAACACCCGGCCTATCAACACCCAAGGTGTATACACGTATAGGAGCTGGAGTTCGGGCCAAGGCTGTATCCAGACCTTCTGACATTCTCTCTTGCCTTCTGTTGAAGAAACGTTCGACCTTTGCGGTCTGAAACGTGGCCATGAGATCCATTACTGGCATGCCCCAATGCTGCACCAACATCTCAAACACTTTCTGATGAAGATTCCACTCTCCTGGATCCACTCTTACGCGACTGAAAAAATTGGCCTCCACATTGTCCACTCCTGCTACATGCGCGGCGACAGAGCTATCAGCTGCTCCTCGGCCCATTCGAGCAGCCCCTCGGCTTCCTCCTCCAGTGCGGCACTGCTGGTACCTCCCTGCCGATTGATGTAAGCTACCGCTGTCGCATTGTCGGAAAACACCTGAATTGCCTTTTCTCGAAGATAGGGCTGAAACTCCCGCAGTGCTAATGTTACTGAGTGTAATTCCAACCTGTTGATCGACCAACTCCGTTCTAGCGCAGTCCACTGACCCTGAGCGAACCAACGTTGACAGTGAGCTCCCCAGCCTAAAAGACTGGCATCTGTCATCAGGGCAATCCACGCAGGGACTTCCAAGGGCATTCCCTTTTCTAAGTACTCTGGACGCAGCCATCACCGCAGTGCCTGACGCGTCTCTGGCGGACAGGGCAGCTTCAGTGATAATGGATCCTTTTGGTGTGACCACCATCTGAGCAAGGCTCGTTGCAACGGCCTCATATGCGCTCGTGCCCACGGCACCAGCTCGATAGTCATGGCCATGTTCCCGAGTAACTGAAGATAATGCCTCGCCATCGGATTCAGTCTGTTGAGAAATTCACTGACTAATTTTCTCAACGCTTGTGCCCGATGCTGAGGCAGAAAGATTCATCCCACTCTTGTATTGAAGATTGCTCCCAGATACTCTAGGCCCTGTGACGGAACCAACTGGCTCTTTTCCTGATTGACTACCCAACCAAGATTCTGCAGAAACGCTACCACTTTGGCCATAGCCATCTCGCTCTCTGCCCTGGACTTTGCTCTGATTACCCAATCGTCCAGATAAGGATGCACCAGCACTCCTTCTTTCCGCAACGACGCCGCTATGACCACCATCACCTTGGTGAATGTTTGAGGCGCCGTCGCCAGACCAAATGGTAAGGACTGAAACTGGAAATGTCCCATTGGAAACGCAAAACTGAGGTATTTCTGATGTTCTTGATGGATTGGAATGTGCAGGTACGCTTCCGAGAGGTCTAGGAATGTGAGAAACTCGCCCACTCGTACTGCCACTATGACCGACCTTAGAATTTCCATACGAAAGTGAGATACTTGAAGACAGCGATTTACTCTTTTGAGATCCAAAATTGGTCGATATGTCCTGTCCTTCTTTGGAACCACGAAGTATATGGAGTGCCGACCGCAGCCGCATTGGTCCAGTGGTACCGGTATTATGGCTTTGAGAGCCAGCAGCTTTTGCACTGTCTGCCGTACCACAGCGCACTTTAGTCATGCCCTGCATGGTGACTATATGAAAGAATCCGTCACCGGTCAGTGAAACTCCAATGCATAACCTTCTCAAATGACCTCCAACACCCACTGATCCAACGTAATCTGGAGCCAGGCAGGATAAAAATCCCGTAGCCGGCCCCCTGGGTCCCCCTGACTTCATTGCGACTTTCGAAGATTCGAGGAGGAAGAGGATGCAAATCCTCTACTTGCTCCCCGAAACCCTCGGAAACCTTGGGACCTATAGAGAAAATGACCTCTTTGGCCTTGGACGAACCTCGGGGGACAAAAATGACAAAACTCCCTCTGTTGTCCTTTAGGCGGCTGAGCTGTCCGTCCCTGCTTCTGCTTGTCCTCCTGCAGACTCCCCCAAGTCCTTTACCAGCTTGTCCAAGTCTTCTCCAAAGAGTAGCTTACCTCTAAAGGGGAGTTTACTCAACCTGGCCTTTGACGATCCATCTGCAGCCCAATTGCGCAACCAAAGATAACGCCGAGCCGCAATCACCGAGGCCATGCTTTTCGCCAAACCTCATATGAGATCATAGTGGATATCGGACAAATAAGCGGACCCCGTCTCCAACCTGGGAACTTCCCCGGTCACTCCTTCTATCGATTCCCCTTGAATCCTCTGTGACCACTGAAGACAGGCCCTCGCCAACCAAGCTCCACAAATAGACGCCTGTAAGGATAGCGCACTCACCTCAAACACCTACTTTAATAAGACTTCGAGTTTCTTGTCCTGAGCATTCTTGAGGGCCGCACTCCCTTCTACAGGAATGGTAGTCTTCTTAGTAACCGCCGAGACCGCTGCATCAACTCGCGGCGCTTTAAACAACTCTTGATCCTGGTTCACCAGCGGATATAGGCGAGACATAACTCTTGCTCCTTTAAGGGCCGCCTCGGGCATGTCCCACTCTTCCTGAATCATCTCACGCACTACCCTGTGGACTGGAAAGGCTCTTTTTGTCTTTCAACAGGCCTATAGTAACGGGTCCTCCAGGGTCGAATCCTCCGCCGGCTCCATCGCCGGCATATTCAGAGCCTTGAGGGTCTCCGATATGAGCGCTGGTAACTCGTCCCTATGAAATACGTGCACCACTCTAGCCTGATCCTCTTGTTCAGTTATTTCTCCTTCCTCCAAATCATCATCCAACTCCAAATCTGGCTCTCCTCCTTCAGAGTGAACCCCCTCTGAAGCTACGGAAGGCTCTGACTGATCTTTATCCCCTCTGAGCTTCTTGGGAAGAATTCCTGACTCTGCAGAGCCCAGAGGCGTGCCGAGCCTCTTTTCTCCTGGAACCCCCACAGCGATAGTAGCTGCAAACCTTCCCTGAGGGCCTCCAAATGCCTACTGAATCAGCGTAAAAAATTCAGGAGAAAAAATTGCCACCAGGCCCCCTGGCAATGATGGCTGAGGCATCGAGAGATCCAAAGAGGACGATGTTCCTGCTACCGGCTCCAGGGGTGGCATCTCGGAAGAAAGTTGCTCCGCCAGCAACCCAGGAACACTGGTATGCCCTTCACCAGCTGCCTCCAATGCCTTCTCCATTGAAGCTGCCTCCTGAGTGCAGCCCTTACATATGCCGGTCTTTGACATTGACCCCCTTCTAGCACCACAAACTAAACAGAGCGGTCTAGAAGGCATTCCGGCCAAACATGTGCTCTATATATCCCCTCAAACTGCTGCCTGAGCCCAGCCTAAGCCAGCCCTAAATATTTGTGACTGAAAATTAGCCCTAGACTTCAAGTACATAAAATCTGTGGTTTCTTTTTTTTTTTTTCCCCACTGACGTGGACCCTCAGTTAACCTGCTCACAATCTATTCCTGAGGTACAAAATCCAAAATGAAGCTTTGCAGCCTGCGCAGAAGCCCCGGAAGATCGCCTGCTGCGCAGAAGCCCCGGAAGATCGCCTGCTGCGCTCTAGCCACGGCGTTTCCCACTCTCTAGCCACTCGGCATGGCCAAATCTAGCGCTGCCAACTCCACCGTGGGCCCCCTTCAAGTTTAGCAAATACGATCAAGCCAAAAAAGGAACTGGCCCCTTTCTTACCTCCGTGTTGTGTTTTAAAACCAGCAGCCGATGCCCTGCCGTGTGATAGCATCCATGCCGGCAGAGAAACCCATGCGGTCTAAAACCGCTGGCGATCCGCAGCTCTCCTCCTCCTGTGGCCTCCAACTCGAGCAGGCAACACTTCTGCGTGAGTCTGAGCCGAAGTCACCAGTGCCTCTGAACCGCCCACGGGTTCAGGAACCGGCTCTGCTAATCTGGCTTCACCTGTTTTCTAGGCAGCACAGGGCCCCACAACAGAGTAAGGAGGGGGGAAGGGAGGCTAGGAGTACTTCAGCACCAAATTTTAAAGGGATATTAACCAACTTTTACAAAATAATAAAAACAATAATATCAAGAAATCTTAACAAATCCAACCAAATCCCTTCTCTAGCTCTCTCGCCTATTGACCCCTTATCTCTGCCCCTGGGGAGCCTTACTCCGCCCTCTGGGGAGCCATACTCCACTCTCTGTGCACCATAAAGCTGCAGGAGACGTTATCATGTGATATGTGATGTTCTCGCTTGGTAATGCGCCATTATCGCACGATAACATCACGTATCATGCGATAACGGCGCAGCTGCAACGTTAGCGCCATTTAGTAAACATACCGTTTGTGTCATCTTCAAATTTTATTACCTCACTCATTATTACCATTTCTAGGTCATTTACAAATAAGTTAAAAAGCAGCGGACCCTGCACAAATCCCTGGGGTATGCCACTATTCATTTTTCTCCATTGGGAAAATTGTCCATGTAGCCCTACCCTCTGCTTTCTATCTTTTAACCAGTTCCTGATCCACAATAGAATCCTGCCTCTAGAGGGATAGCTGTCACCAGGGGTCAGCATTGATTTAATGGCACATAACAATTTACCTGTGCAACTTCAAAAAAGCAATGCTGACCATTTAGAAAATCTGACTCCAGATTCAAAGAGGAGATAAAAATCATTTCTAGATCTATAACAATCAGCAGTGAAACATATTTCCAGAAAAAGAAATGAGTTGTTAAGTTCCTCTTCCTCTAAGTTGATACTGCTCGTGCTTCCCTGATGATTGACATACACTACTGCCATTGCATTGTCCGAGAATACGCGCACTGACCTGCTGAGAAGTCGAGCATGGAACTGTTGTAAGGATAAGAACACCGCTCTCAACTCAAGACGAGTCATGCCTCCTGTTCCGACCAATGCCCCTGCGCTATGTGACCCTCGCAATGAGCCCCCAGACTGGCATCAGTTGTCAATGGAATCCAATTGGGAGACTCCAGAGGCATGCACACCCGAAGGTTGTTGCTGGATAGACACCACCTGAGCAATCTTCGGGTCTTCACCGGACAAGGCAGATAGAGCGACAGTTAGTGATGCTGAGCCAAACATATGCACAATAAACTGTGTTGTAACAGGTGCATGTGAGCCCGAGCCCATGGCACCAGCTTGAGGGTCGCCACCATAGATCCTAATAACTGCAGATAATGCCATGCAGTTGGTGATTTCATCAAACAAAAACCACTGAAGAGGTGAAATCCTATAATTAAACTAAACAAAAAAATTCCTTATTATAAATTTCTTTAACTAAATCCCCATAAACAATCATACTTCTATCTAAATATTAAGTTAATATCGGACCATTTGCCATGAGGGAATACCCTCTTTAAGCAAACATTCCCTTTCATTCTATTATTAGCTGAACCCACAGGTCACACATCTCACAATGTACCATCATTAAAACAAGGGAAATTGCAATACGCAAACCCCTCCAATAGATGTGATATTAACAATGGAAAAAAGATCAGTTCAGTAGTGATTGATAAAACGCCAACTTAGCTTTGTTCAAATTCATTTTCATTATCGTTGCAGCAAATCTTGCTAACGTGAATGTGTTCTCTTTTCTGTCAGGTCATAACACCCATATACTCCAATGGTGAAACACTTCTGCTAAAGCAAGTAAATTCAAAATTGCATTCCTTCTGCTGAAATAAGACTCAAAGGGGTATGTTTACTAAACCGCGTTAGTGCAGTTCGCGTTAGGAGCCGCGGTAATAACCAAAACCCCAAATAAGGACATGGGCGGGACATCGTAACCCCTAACGCGCGTTCCAAAAACTAACGAGCGTTACAGGGTGCCATGGCGTGTCACCGAGCGTTAAGCATAAGAAGCCACCCAGACATACATCACTGATACAGAGCTGTAGCACAATGGTTACTGCACTGACTGCTGATACAGGCATAATGGGTTCAAATCCCAAAGGTGCCATATGCATAAGGCTGGCTGACGCAGCATCCTGTACATTATATAGTGAGTGAGGGGGCATGTATATGTTTTGTTTTTTTTGTAGGGTTGCCAGCAAACACCCCCACACAGTGGCGTACCCGAAGGTGCCGCAGAAGGCACCCCATAACGCACACCATAGGCTACATTATAAAGCGGACTGTCCGCTGAGGCACATCAAAATGTCCCCCATAGAACATCCTATAAGGGAACGTAAAGGGAGCCAGATAAGGTGACACATGGGGCGCCCTATGAGGCTCTGTAAGGTTATATTACGCTGAGGGGCTGTCGCTGGTAGCAGTCATGTGTATTAAAAATATATAACGCTGCAGACAGCCCTATAAAAGGAGTCCACTGTGGGTCTGAACCCATGACTACTGGCCCCACAGGCAATGAAGGAACCACTGGCCTGCAGCCCCATAGCTGCTAACAACCCCCTGGCTGGCTACTGAAGGGCAGCAGGACACCACCCTAACTGCCTGCTGTGTTGGCTAGGATCTGTACCAATGCAGGCATACCCATGGTGCACTGCACATGCAGACCAGCAGTCCAGAGATGAACACAAGAAGGGGTACGTACCCACATAGCCCCCTGGTATGGTAAGGTGAAATGACTGTGTGTGTCACTGTCACATAGTAGCAACAGACAGTATCCCAACAGGGTGCCCCATAAGAAGCTAGAAAAGGTGTCCTTTAAGGCAGCCTGATCCATAGCACAATGGGTAAGACACTGTCAGGTGGTGCAAGGTCTGTGAGCTCAATTCCCCCTGTGTACCCAAGGACCAAAACTGCCTGCAACAGTACCCTCCACAAACAGTAGTCACTCATATGTAGAACCAGTCACCACTCTATTTAAACCATAGATAACCCCATATTTTTGTCAGACACAAACAACCTGAGAGGTGGGAAAAAATGCCCACCTCCCCTCATTGGGAGTGGCCGTTTAATCAAGAGAGCCTCAGCCCCCAAAGGTAGAAAACAGTGTGAATCTGCAGCCAGAACCGGGTGTGTGAAACGTACAAAGTCAAATATATACACAATTCATTTAATAAAGGAAAGACAACGTCACACTGTGCTTGAAACAAGGCAGGTAACAACCCAATTGTCCTGCCATTGTACGCCAGCAGCAAACACCACCACGACATGCATTGTTTGGCCCAACTATGGGCCCTGTACCAAGTGAATGTGTCCCTGCCAGGTGGGTGTATCTGTGGATGAGTGTGCGTCATGACCCCCACACTAGATCAGTGATGTCATAGGTAGTCTGTTTTGTACGTCCAACAAGTTCTGCTGGCAAACACCCACTCACAGGGATATAACCCGAAGGTGTCATATAGGGCACCCTAAAAGCCACACCAGAGGGCAAAGGTTAATGTGCACTGTCTGCCAGAGCACCCTATAGGGCGTGTCACAAAACGCCCCATAGGGCATGTTATAGGGTCCCTGATGAGTCACTGTGAGGAGTCTGCAGTGTGAGGGTGTTGCTGCTGTCAGCACCAATGTAAAGCAAGATAACAAAATGCCCCTCCAAGGGGCGCCAAATGATCCACTGTGTGCTGAAACCCATGACCTAGGGGCCCCCCCAGGCATGGAAGTAACAATTCGCTCATATTGCTAGTGCAAATAACACAGTCCCAATAATGAGGTGGCCAGCTACTGGAGCAGAATTGTCAAATGACCCAAACACCCACACCAGAACCACAGAAGTTGCACTATGTACATACAAGGGATGCCTGACAAGGAAACAAAGCAAGGTCTCAGCAAACAAGGACATCTGGCAAACACAATCAAGACCAAGGCCATGATCATTACCAAATATATAAGGCCCAATAACATCACAGACCCCTTTCCAAAACTGAATGTCACTGGCAAAAGCAAAAGCAAAAACAAACATACTATGGTTAGTGTGCGCAAGAAAATACAGATGTCCGTAACACCTGAACCACAACCCCCTGACTGTGCACCGAGGGGTGCCATGTCTTCACCCAAGGTGCCTGCTGGGGTGCTAAGGATATGGGTGTATGCAACAGTACCCATGGTGCACTGCACATGCACAGCAGCAGTCCCAAGATGACCATAGGAGGGGGTAGGCACCCCCACAGCGCCTGGCCCGGAAGGGAGAAATGAATATGTGTGCCAGTGCCATAGAGTAGCAAAAGACAGTAGCCCAACAGTGTGCCCAAGAAGAAGCCTGAAAAGGTGTACCAGTACGGTGTCAAGACAGGTGTCCAAAGCTAAGTGCAATATGAGGTACATAGGGATAAGAGAGTGCTGATGGAACCGTGGCCCATAGAACAATATGGCACGGTGCTCCAAAAATGGTATGTTTGCCAAGGTCAGTGTGCCCTAGGGGGCTGCAAGGTGTTCCTGGAGGGCCTGCAGGACCTGCGTGGAACAGAGACAGATGTAGTACAAACACCACCTAGAACCCACAGTAAAGACAATGAACAGGCGACAGATGGAGGGCGAGTAGGGAGTTAACGGACCCTCATCCCTGACAGCATCACACGTGTCTGGCAGCAGCGCAGACAAACATGGCGGTGGCAACAGCATCACAGCAAAGGGTGTTGGCACCCTGGAGTACCGTAAAAACAGTGTGTGGCAGGTGAGGAGAATATGTGTCCCCCAGTGGAGGGTGAGGTGGCCAGAGGAGTGAGTCTAAAATGCAGAACAGGCACGGGACCACCAAGCAAAAAGAGATGCAATGCAGACAAGGGTAGTAGGGTAGGATACGGGGCAACAGTCCACAGCAACATACAGGACATCTCACACCACAATGATGCAGATAGATGGACCAAAGGATGGACAGCAAATGTGATTAGGATAATATGAGCGGCCAGGACGTAGAAGCCAAGAAATGAGTGTTACAGCGACCACAGGTACCAGTGCAGGAAAGGCATAAAAACAGGGGAACAGAGAGAGTGCAAAGCTATGACCACTAGGATGGAAAGCACTGCAGAAAAAAAATGAACACAACAACACCCTGAGGCACACAGAAATGGATGCAGACAGGATCACAGCATGTCAACATCCAAAACCACAGCTGCGTGTCAGGCGATGGAACCACAGAGCGTAGCCAAGATGCAGTACACATGTGGAGGAGGGGTCCACAGCCAACAACACAGTCCACAGGTGGGATGGAAGACACATATGAACAGGTCCACACACACACACCAGGAAATATAATGCAGTGTAAACAACATGCAACTGATCAGGGGAGTGACACATGAGGGGTGGAAGGGGTTAGGCCAATGGAGGGCCATGTGGATGGGCTGTGGAAAGGGCAATGGACTGAAAGAGGAGCATGTTAATGACCAACAAGATCAGGGATGAGGCCCAGGCCAACCAACATCAGCAGCACCAATACACAGGTAGCCCAGCACATGCACCACTCCAGGAGGAGAACTACAATTAGTCCAGACAATGTGGCACAGGGGCAGCAAACATGCCACACGGACATGAACAGCTCAACCATGGATGGGTGGGCGGAGATGTGATAGGGCTGCACACATCATATGGCAAAGTAAGCAGCAAACAAGGAAGGAAAAGACAACTGCCAGGTGTCACCCAAAACGTCAAGCATACGAGTGGCAATGAAATGGGGTGACCAAACCCCAAATATCCAAAACAACGAAGGTGCAAACATCTGTCCCCAACAGTCAATCACCAGACCCAAGCAGAAATCATATTCTGCATTCCGGTGCACCATATGAGATGAAGAACGACATGGGGCCTGTGTGGCAGCCAACGTCGCAAGGACACACCCAACCCACGTTGCGACGCCACCCACCTGTTTCTGCCCATGGAGCCTACACACCCTGACCACCCCCCGCTGGTGCCACCCAAAATCCAAAGCCCTAACTCAGAAGACTTTGCAAACAGACAGTAATATGTGAGGTGGAGGGTCTCACCATGACATGTCCGCACAGTGTATGCACTCACTGTATGCACAGCAGACACCATCCCCAGCAAACAAAAGACTCTGGTGAAAGCATGCAGAGTGACAAGGCCACATGCCATGCCAATAGTGATGGTTCAAAAATCACCAACCCATGTACAGCTCATCACCCCCCTACTGCAAAAAACGAAACACCCAAACAGGTCATGGCAGCAACGGCAGGCAAGTCACCGCAGGAACAGTAACAATAGGCCAGCAATGAGTCAGAGAAAAAGGCCTGTGTCCAAAGTGCAGAGGACCATCTCCCTGTGTCAGCAAGATCCAGGAACACGCTCACATGGGTGCTGTGGCCAAGCACATATGGATGACGGGATCACCAGATGCTGTGGAGCACATGTGTCAACATTGTTGTCAGTGTCCTGTGTGAAAAGATGCAGATATCAGGTAAGGGAATGGCACACCCACCCACGACCCCTGGAGGACAGAATGGAGACACACACATAAAAACAGCAACACCCAGAATGCATAGATAGCACCACATGACATGGCCACAACACTGAGCACAGTGCACATGGACCACTGCAGGGGATGTCCCTGAAGACCAGGACACCATCCCAATATGTTCATGTAAATGCACATGACACGCATACACCCCAGGGGTCCAAAGCATGTGCAGCAGTGGTGGCACACAGAGATAACAACGAAGGACATCCTGATAGCAATAGGCCAAATGCAGCATCAGCATGTGGTGTATTTCCCAGAGGATGGAAGGTGAGGCCCACCTGAAAGGTATACCAGTGGCCTGACTGGGAATGTCCGTGTCAAGCAAGAGCACAAAGAGCCCCAATAGCAGATGCAGACACCAATGGACGGCGGACATCACCACGTCTGCATGGGTAGCTGTGAGTGGAACATGTCCACGGTGCATTGTGTTTTGCGGAAACACAATGTTGATGTACATTGGACCACCAGCAAAACTGTGACACATCTGAAAAATATATGACATATGTGCACAATGTACATTAGCCCACAAGCAGAAGGTAACAGAGGGATGAGGGAACATAATTGGAGAGGTGGTCAAACACATCCCTACAACACAGATAGGCAGGGTAGCGCAGAATGACCGGTCATGTAGACAGGTCAATCAGAAACAGTAACATACACTGTGTGACAAGGTACGCATGCCAGAAGGTTCAGATGGCAGGACCCCCAACACTGAATGACAAATGGAGACACACATCACAGTACATGCATGAGTGGCACAAATCTTTCAAATGACTCAATGGCAGTGACTGTTCAACATACCCTCCAACAATACAATGTCCTGTGCCCGAGTACACACACAGCCTCACAATATGTGTCTAAGATACACCATGAAGACTCCCAAGATGTGAACAGGTAATGGCCACATGTGTGACAGATGGAAGCTAAGGGTGATGGAGAAGTGGTCCAAAGAAATGTGCATCACCATAGGAGCAGTGGAGAGAAAACAACATATATGTGTCTAACCGTGACGACAGCAATGCAATCCTCACTATCTGCCAACTCACCCGGGTCAACAGGAATGGTGCATATATGAACACACACTCCCCACATGCAGCACAGCTTCGGGCAGCATAGTCAGCCAATCCCTGTGGGCCCCAAACACAGAAGCTCATCCTGTGGAGCCAAGAACATGACAGAGATATGGAGACATGAGATGGCAGTGCTGCACAATCCGTACACCAGCTAACACATGGCTAACCCAGAGACACGTCCCCAGCACACCCATAACTTAAAGGAAAAGAGCTCCTCGATCAGATGTTGCCTGGCTGCCATCCCCGCATGTGTGTCACCATGGCCAGGTGCAGGAGAGCACACAGGATCCACCCCGAGATCCTCATTAATATCGACTGGAACATTGTGCCTGAGAGCAATGTTGTAGAGGATGCAACAGGCTATGATGATCTTTGCCACAGTCAGGGGTCCGTACTGTAAGGCCCCACCAGTCCTATCCAGACACCTGAAGCGACTTTTGAGAACGCCAAAGGTGCGCTCAATCACTGAGCGACTGGAGGCATGGGCCTCATTGTACCGTATCTCTGCACCTGGCCGAGGGAGATGCACAGGGGTAAGCAGCCAGGTGCGACACCCATATCCTGCATCACCTGCAGAAAACAATGGTGCAAAGTTACATGCGTGCTGAGGCACCAATGGAATGACAGACGTAGCAATACAGAACTGGACAGCCGAGAGGCCGTGCACACAGATATGAGGCAAAAGCAGTGCACACAGTGGTAGTGCATCAGAGGCTGTCGAGGCCAGAGGCAAATGACCATGACATGCCGATAGGGGCAGTGCACACCCATGTTACCGTGTCACAGGACATGTGCCAAAACTGTGCCGAGAGAGCAGTGGTGGGAGCTGTGAGCCAAGATGTCCGACAGTGGCAAAACACACCCGGGGGTGCAGGGATGCACAGGTGTGCAAGTAGGTGGCTGGCCTGATCTGGCGCACACACAGCATAGGCCACTGGGATACATTGCGGGGGTGGGGTGGGGGAAGCAACAGGCGGGGGTGGCAGGGGACACCGAAGAAGGTGCCCAGACATGCAGCAGACATGTGTCATAGCTGAAGCGCCCACAGCACATTTCACATGTAGCCCCCAACATGGCCAGAGAGAGAAGGTCACGCATACAGAATGACCACCACGAGGATGTGTCTGTGTCCCCATCCCCCCCAACAGGATGGCACATGTACAACCATGCAACATATGGGCTGCCCAAGTAACTGACCCCACTGGGAGACATGTGTACAACTGCCAGTGCAGTATGCCCGTGCCCAGATGTGGAGGCCATGGGCAAGTTGAAGGTGTAGCTCACAGGCATGGAGGGGACACATCATATGCAGCACGGGTGCCCCTGGACACAGTAACTCAGAATAAAAAAGGGCAAGGCCACGGAAAAGGCGACACCACATGGCCGCTGGGACACACATGTGAGAGCAACCACACACACATGGTAGACAGAGAGATGGGTGTCATTGCACATATGTCTGTGACCAAAACACCAGTGACACGGCATGAGGTAGTGTGCCACACCCAATAGTCTGCACCCAGAAATAACACCGCAATGTCAGGCATGCAGTGGACAATGGTGACAATGGTGTATAGACAACCACCTACAGTAGGTGCATGTCATACACATTGAATACCCACCCAGCAGGACGTAGTCCTCATATTGACCAGCCTCAAACTGGCCGAACACTGCCGAGTTCTGCAGGATATAGGAGTCATGCGCAGACCCTGGAAACCGCGGGACCACATTCAGGATACGCATACTTGCATCACAAACAACCTGCACATTGAGGGAATGGAAGTGTTTGCGGTTTCGGTACACAACCTCCCTATCGTGTGGCGGGACAAGGGCAACATGTGTGCAATCTATAGCGCCCATCACGTGTGGTATCGCAGCAATCCTATGGAATACCTGTGCCAGGGCCGCCCAATGTTGCCTCCCGTTGGGAATTGCAATGTAATTCCCAACCCAGCTGACCATGGCACGCAGTACCTGGTGGAGACAGCGGGAGAAGGTTGGCCTACTCATCCCACCCACTGCTGCCACCGAGAATTGGAAACAGCCAGAGGCAAAGAAATGTAGGGCAGCCAGGAGCTTGGTCATACCCGGTATAGCATGTGACCGGGCAGTCAGGGGCTCAAGGTCAGGTCTGAGTTCCTGATAGAGCTCCCTAATGGCCCCTGTGTCCAGCCAGTAGAGGGAGATTACCTGGTCCTCTCTCAGGTCCTGGAGCAAGGCCCTGGGCCTGTAGAGACGTTCCAGGTGCGGTTGTGCTTCAGCACGCCTACGGCGCCGTTGGTCACCCACACCCGCCTGTGCAGCCCCCACAGCTGCAGGCCTGAGTTGCAGTGGCATTGCACCCATGCCCAGGGCCGCAGCCCCAGAAAAAACATCTCCCTCCTCCAGAAAAAGCAGCCCAGCCAGTTCGACCAATGGAACCACTGCACCACCTGCATGCGCAGTCTGAGCCATGATAGACACAGGTTGGAGGATAGCTTGGTTAGAAATAGTGGTCGGGGAGGGGATGGATATCACATGATCGCCACACACCTGGTAGAATAGAAAGATCCAGAATACAGCAAACATAAAACTTACCTGTTTGAAACGGCACCGTGCGCTGTGTCGCACGTTCCCATAATGCACCCGCGGGCAATCATCTACGTTTCACAATCATCTACGTGAGTCCCTGAGATGTAGCAGGGTGTAAAGAAACTGCGTATCACACTAGAAACCACACCCAGATGCCAATATAGGAGTGACATACAACGAACGTGCCCACGAGCAGGGAACGGAAGAGGCGTTGTAACGCGCGTAACGAAGCGTGCAACGTCTGAATGATGTAACGTACGTGTCACGTATTGCTGCAGCGTCCAGCGCTACTACTAAGGCGCAGATAAACATAGCAATATATCAAATGTTGGTATATGTGGGCCAGCAGTACAGACTATGAAACTGTTATAAAGGCACATGTAAGATGGATCCCTGAAATGGCGCCTGCTGCCTACACGAACACATATGATGTCACTTCCTGCGCGACTCAACACGCGTCACAACGCGCCTCACGGCGCGCGTGGCTGTGCGCGTAGCCAACGCCCCGTGACCCACGCCCCATCAAAACCTATATGTATGATAGCCTATGTATGGCAAACCCCCGAGCACAACCATACGCGACAGTATGGAGCGCAGGTATGCAGAGGAGCAGGAACATGCAGTGGACCAGCCCACCCACCCACCAGCACAAACCACATCTGGCAAAGATGAGGTGCCAGGGCCATCTGGGGTTGAGCAAGCACCATGTGCACATGCAAGTGCAGCTGGGAGACCAAGGCAGCCCAGGGTCCCAGTCCCAGCAGAGATACGGCGGAGGGCCGTACGCTTCAGCCAGGAGGAAAATGATCTCCTCCTGGCAAACATCTTGGAAAGTTATGACCTTTTGTTTGGACGCCAGAGCTCAACCATCACAATAGCCACTTGCACCAGTGCATGGTCTGAGGTCCAGGCAGCAGTGGCAGCAGCAGGGGGACCCCATCGGGACATTGAGAATTTGCGAAAACGCTATTGTGATATAAAGAGGAACATACGGACTGAGCTTGTAAGGGAGAAATGTGGGGCCCAAGGCACTGGAGGGGGCCCAGCTCAGTTGGCAAACCTGTCTGACCTTGAACGTCACCTGGCCAAGAGACTTGGCCCAATATATGTACATGGCCTACCCACTGCATTGGACACAGCACACCCACAAGCAGGTAAGGGGGGAGTGCGGACCAACTGTGGGAGATAGCACAGGCACATGGTCTGCGCCACAAGAGAGGTGGGGGCAGTACGTGGCTGGTTGGGAATTGGGGGGCAACTGAGACACAGAGGCAGCATCCATTCAAGAGCCACGGTGGGGGGCCTGTCTATGGGTGGCAGTGGGCGGCAAAAGTAAGTGAATGGGAGCCTGTGCAGGGGTGGCAGGCCCACAGTGGCAGCAGAGGGTGCCAACATGTTGCATGGCTCACGGTGCAGGGCTGGCAGGGGCAGTAGGGCCACACGGGTAGAGAGACGGCCAACCGGAAGGCACACTGCACCTGCTTAGGACATGCTGGGTTGTGGCAGGATGAGGGTGGTGATGGCCATGCATGGGGTGTGGGGGGCCCGGGGAAGCAGGGCACAGGGGATACTTGCATGGGGAGTGCACAAATGTAGTGGGTTGCCACTAGAGCCATGGACCAGACACACGTGGATCACCAACCCACAGATGCCTGAGGGGGGATGTGACGGGGTGGGGAGGCAGTCAGACCCCCATCTGACCTATGTAACCTTGTGGCACCCAGGTGATGCCAACGCCATCGAGGCACAGGAGGAGGCACAGAACGAGTCAGCCACGGGACCATCCAGCCTAGTGGACACTGTGTCTGAGGTGGCCCATGTGGGAGTGGAGGGGCAGGCTGCACCCCTGGGGGATGGGGACATGCAGGTCCCATGAACTGCAGACAGGGACACAACACCCACCACTGCAGGCACAGGGGACATGCCTGCGGATGAGGTGGAGCGACCCCGGAACGAGGCACTGGCTGCTGTGGCAGATGTCATTGGGGAAATGCAGGTGCACTCTGCAGCAGCCCATAGAGATGCAGAGGGTGAGTGTCCTAATGTGCTGTGGTTGATATTCCTCGGAACAGGTGTTGTTTTCCCCCTGTCTCACATTGCACTATGGCCTCTCCCCACAGGTACACGGCATGTACTGCGTTCGGTGACCCGGGCACAGCGGCGCCAACTGCGGATGGCACGCTGCCTGCAGCGGACCATGTCTGTGGTCCTTGCTGGTGTGGACCGCATGGCCACGGCATGTGAAAGGATGGCTGACACCCAGGAGCGAATAGCGGCAGGCGGGGGAGCAGTCATCGTCCATCTGCAGCCAGAGCCAACACCACCACGAACACCTGCAGCAGCAACAGCAGCGGCAGCAGGGGTGTGACAAACACCAAGGGTTGGGCGGGGCCGCCCAAGGCGTGGCAGCGGGAGGGGAAAATAAAGGGCTACACAGGTGGCCAGTGATGGAGACATGTGTTCATTGTCTCATTTGGGGCCCGACAATCTCACACCCCCACCCCACCCCCTGGCCCGTGACCAGGGCACGATACAGTGCCACTGATGTCATCAGCCATTGCCCCCCCCAGCCATGTCCACCATGGGTACGCAGCCAATCACACAACCTGCAATGCTGGACCACCACTCCCATGCCGTGGTGGCTTGCATTGTGTCGTGGGGGCTCACGGACCCCGTGGACCAATACCCTGTTGAGCCCTCACCCACCATTAGTCTCTGTGTTGGTGTAGGTGCACTGTATGTCCTGCATGGGGAGCCACATTGGCCGCTCCCATCACGCTAAACCCAAACAGTATGTGCACTGCACATGTCACGTACTCCGGTTCACCTGCTCCCACAGCCATCCACCTTGGCATCACCCGTGACACATGTCCACTGTGGTCCCCTGAGCACACCCTTGCAGCTTCCAACACCTTAGGGTGACCCCCCCGGTAAGGCCTACCCATCACCCTGTGCACCAGTGGCCGCAATATACACCTACACTCCCATGCCCCCCATCAAGCACATCCCAATACCACATTTGACTCCATAAGCTACATCCATTAACTGTCACCTGTCGCACCATCCACACTGTGCTCCACCCCATCCACAGCCACGGCGCACTGTGCCACTCCTCAGGGCATTATCCCGCTAAGCCCCCATCCCCACCCTCTGCTGTGCCCACCCCCAGACCCCCACACCCCTGTGGGTGCCACCACCGATGGGCCAATGCAGTCCACTGATAGTATGCTCTTGCACCCCCTAGGGACAGCCATTACACCCATCACACCATGCAGCAAGGTGGTCATGCATCTCCCAGCGGATCATTGGACAATCCTGTACCATCCCCCTTTCCAACCCTGCATGCTGGTATACGTGCTTACCATCTAGCCAGCCATTGCCGGGCCCTATACAGTCACAGCTGGCAACACCGCTCACTCCCCCCCCCCTCAGGCACCAGCTTTACCACCTCCTGAGGTGCACCCTCTGTGTTCTCACCCTAACCCCACCCCTACGCATACACCTCAGCCGTCCTACCTTTGCCACCACAGCCTAACACTATGGGGTTATGCTGGATAGGCTACACAGGCCGTCCACCCTCCCCCACCATATGTCCCATTGTCACCCTGTGCTGCGTGCCCTGCACCTTCGTACACATCTGCTGTCGCACGTCACTCATGCACGCCACTCTCCCCCCTGCTCGTTGCCCCACCCTCTCAGCAACATAGCTGTGACATGTCTGTGGAGGTGCTCTCACCACAGCCCTTACCTGGTCCACGTCCTCCCTCGCCTCTCAGAGTGAACACTGACACACCCATCACTCGCACAGCACTGTCACCTAGCAATGAGGGACATCTGACCACCAGGTTCATATATGAAACGTAGAACATTTATAACATATTTATATTTATAACATATTTATAACATATGAACTGGGACACACATAGTCCAACATTGTTACACAGTATATGATGGCAGATAAAGACCAGCATGGTCCAACTAGGCCTGCTAGCCACACAGCATTGGGCACTCCCATCCCTGTGGACGTTGAGATGGAGAGGCAATGGCACGGTCCGTCACAGGGCGGGTGTGCCATGTGTGTCCCCACACTACACACCCCGGGGACATGGTCGAATGGTGGTCAACCGGGTGCGGCATCGACAAGGCGCTCATCGAGCTCACGCAGACGGTCAGCCACCATGGACAGGGTCGCCAGCACCTGCCCCTGGATTAGGGCAAACTGCCTCTGGGCGTGTGCCTGGGCACGCACAGCCGCAGCCAGGCGTAGACCGCACATGCAGCCGCACAGACACACATCTCCCCGTGTCTGTGTGGCTGCATGCACGGCTGACCTGCCTGCAGCAATGTGTGGCAGACACATGTCCAAAGGGCGTGCTTCGCCATGATCATGGGGCAGGTGGCTGGTGCCCCCATTGCCCTGTGGTGGAGCGTGCCATTGGGGACCTGTCCCCCCCCATGTTTTACAGCCCCTCCCCCCCTGCCTCCACCATCCTCTTCACATCCCCTTCCCCCTCCTCCCCCTCCTCCCCCTCCCTTTCCCTGCCACCCACATCCTCCCTCTCCCCTCCCCTGTCCCCCACATCCCCCCTCATTTCCACGGTCCCCCAACTCCGCCGCATCACTCTCCCTGTTATCCGCCTCCTCCCCATCCCCTCCCATATGCCCCTCATCCTCCTCGTCCCCCTCCTCTCCCTCGTTGGGGCGTGGGGATGCACCCAAGTTCCCTCCATCGCCATCTTTGGGTGGCTCTTCTATTTCGCCGCCCTGCAGGCCCACGTTGTCATTGGCCTCCTCCCGGGCCGCAGTAACATCAGGGTCCTCCGGCCTCGCTGGCTCCATGGCAGCACGTGCATCAGCTGTGGGAGAGGTAACACATATCATCCCCTGGGTACACATCATATTCCGCAGTCACAGTGGTCCTGTGGTTCCACAACTCGGTGCCCTACAGGGCCATGTCACAGTACTCACCATGCTGCTGCGCCATCCGTTCGCGCTGCACCCTGGCCACAAATCTCGGGTAGCGTGCCCTGAGCTCCCTCGCCTTTTTACGCAGGTCCTCCACCTGTAGGGGTGACACCAAACATTGACCTTAGCTACCGCAGAGACACGTTGGGGTCCCCTGCCTCAGCAGCTAACTCTCTCTCTTCATACAACAAGAGCCTGCCCCTATTGGGTGACACACTCATGCCCCATGCTTTCCCAGGGGACAGCTCCATGTGTGGCCCATGCACATGCCTCTCAGGTCTGGACCCCATGTGCCCTGTGTGTGCACCCCAGCGTACATGACACAACACATCTCTGTGTGCCACCTACACACATCTGCCAGTGCCAATCAGCCACTGTTGGGGTGGGAGGGTGTCACCTGCAGTGCTCCCTGCAGCATCTTAGGGCTTTGGTTTGTGTTTTGTGATCACACAAAGAACCAGCTGACATTGGACAGGGATGGGGAGGGGAGCCCTCATTTGGGGCTTGCAGCATCCCAGGGCTGTGGTTTGTCTTTTGTGACAGTGTGTGATACTGGCACAGAGTAGCTACAGACCATGCCATTGTGCAGGTTCTGTGTTCTCCCTGAGGGATAGGATGGGTGCCCAGCACTAGGTCTGCAGTACATGTGGTGCTAGAGATAGGCCCTGCTGTACATCCCCATCACTACCAGTGTGTGACAGGTGTTCCTTGCAGTGCAGCTGAAGATAATTTGGTGTCCATTTTTATCCTGCAGTCACATGTGGCTCTCTGGGATCAGACACTACCCAGATTAGTGTGTTCCCTGTGTTAGGGTCTGGCTGACATGGGCACCTGTTATCAGGGCAGAGGGGTTTCTAGACCTGCATGAGGTTTGTGTAGCAGTGCCTCTGTAGGTCAAAATGATATACACTATATAACCCAAAGGGCCCACAATCACCCCCTTTTATAGGTAAGGGACATCTGCCTGAGCCCTGCTGAAGCAACTTACATCCTGCTGGTATAAGGCAGCCCTCCAGGGTTGGTGGGACAGAGCCGTACCTGTGACTGGGGATGTAGCAAACCAGCAGTAATGCTGGGGTTAGGTCTGGAAAACCTCAACTGCCTCACACCACAGTCTTCCATTCATCAGCAGATGACACAATCAGACTGCATCTGCAGCACCCTACAAGGTGTTCCATCCATGCACTGACTAACTGCAGACAGTCCACTAGCCAGTCCATAGTGCATGCTCACAGAGAAACTATGTGTACCAAGCCTGTATCTCAGTGATTGGGGACCCAGCACTGGGAACACAAAAGCATCACTGGAGACAGATAGTGTATTGCGCTATGTGGGAGCCTAGACATGCCATGGTCACTGCTCGGTCAGAGTGAGTGCCCTCCCAGCATATCGCATGTTAACCTTACCTAATGATCATTAACATTACCTAACGATCGTTAACGTTACCTAACGTGCGGTCTGTAACGTTACCGCAGTTTAGTAAATATGCCCCTTAGATGAACTATCAGTCGATCAATTTCTCAGCCAGAGGTACCACCACGCCGTGACTACAGCAGCCATACCTTTGGGCCCACTACATATCAAATCATAAAAATAGTCTGCCAGGTAAGCTGCACCAGACTCTAATTTGGCTGCCTACACTGGAAGCTATTGGCCCAAGGACTCAATAATTCCTTGCTTCCATCTTAAGCAGGCGCACACCATAAAGATGCCACAGACCGATGCTTGCAAGGAGAGGGTATTGATATCAAATGCCTGTTTTAACAGCATTTCCACTTTCCTATCCTGAATGTCCTTGAGCGATGAACTACCTTCCACTGGAATGGTAGTCTTCTTAGTAACTGCTGACACTGCAGCGTCCACCTTAGGAGACTGCAGGGGCTCTCTATCCTTCTCTAGGAGTGGGTACAGCCATGCCATAGTTCACATACCCTTCAAAGCGGCCTCTGGCAGATCCCATTCATCCTGAATCATCTGTGATGACCTGGTGAATAGGGAACGCCTTCTGCGTCTTCCATCAGCCTGGAGGTGGGGATCCTCCAGTGGCTCCTCCTCTAGCGGAGCCTCTGCCTCCATATTAAGGGCCTTAAGGGAATGAGTGATCAAAGCCGCAAGCTCTTCCCTACGAAAAACACACAGTATGCGTGACTCCTTTGCCTGAGGGATCTCCCCTTCCTCCAGCTCCAGCTCCATCTCCTCCTCTCCCTCCTCTTGTGCCAATGTAAAATCTTCTTCCTCCTTGTTTTGAAGAGAGACCATCTCCCTCCCACTGTACCGGCTTGAGCCACAGGGGTGAGTCCCCCGTGGGGATTCGTAGATGGAGAAGAGTTGTCGGCCCCCTCGAAGGCCCCGACATATTGTCCTCTCGGCCTTCGAGGAAGCCTTCTTCCGCCAACCTGGCATCTGCTTCACAAATGCGGCAGAGACCAATGCTAAAAACAGAACCCCTACGAGAGCCACAAGTCAGACCAGTGCTCTTAAGGGACATGCTGTGCCTGCTCTACTGACTTCACTGTTATGTTGTTCCTTCTCTATTCTTTTTTTTTTCTTTTTTAAGAGAGAAACAAAAACACCAAAGTCAGCAGGGAACTTTCAGGCCAAAGGGTCCTTCTCTCTTCCATTGACCCTACAGGCTTATTTAATTATTTATTTATTTTCACCTCCCCAACCGAGAAACAAAACAAGAAAATATGACTGCAGTCCCCAGAGTCTGTCTACAGTTCGAGCCTACGTTGCCCTCTGCTAAAACCAATCTCCTTTAAACAAACCCATAAAATGGAGAGCTGAAAACAAAATAAAGGAAAGGAAAAAAAAACAACTATCTCCACAAAATGGTGGCAGTTCCCACACAGCACGGGAAACCTTTGCTCAGTACACTTCACTTTGCAATTCGGGCCCCTGCAGCTTTCCCCTGCTCATGCACTCACCTGGGTGTAGCTTCTTGCCACTTACACCCCCGACGTGACGCTCAGCTACCGGAAGAGCTTCAGCGGCATTGGGAGTGTTCAAAGGAAGAGGCCTATTGCCAACTGTCCCCCGATCACCAGAGACTTGACTGCTAAGCAAGAGGGAGTGCAGCAGCGATCCCCTCTCTCTGCCCTGGGGCACTTGCTGACTACCTGCCTTCCTGGCTCCGGAAATCCCCCAGTTCTAGGCCTGTTAAAACTTTGCCTTTTTATTTTTCAAACCAACATTATTGCTCTAGTTTAAAGAGCTTATGTAACCAATGCAGTCTTACAAACTGAAGCCAAATCTTTTAGGTCAACTTTTCTTATCTTTCCTTCTTTCTTCCTAATTTTATTCTTCAGTTCCTCTAGTGAGTCAGACCTATGACATCACCTCACCCCAGATGCTTGGAGACAGATACTGGGTCTGGTGGGAAGTGCCACTGGTTTGTATCATGACATGTTCAGTCTCCAAGCTGCTAGTGAGGTGACTGGACTAGAGGCATATATACTCTTCTATAAGCATATATTTCAATCTAATGCCCAAATAATTCAGTCCAAAGAACGTCTGAAAATGGCTCTTAATATATAGCACATTAAGGGGTATGTTTACTAAACCATCTTAATGTTACCGGCGCTAGTTGCAACGTTAATGTGAAGAATGTCATATAAGGTAGTGGGCGTTCCGGCGGCAAGGTAGCAAGAATTTGTATCGCACGATAGTGGGCGCCATGGCACGTTAACGCGCGTTAACCCTAAGTTCGTGCCAGTGCACTGCTAAAAGCTATAAAGATGTAGCCCACTGGTTACTGCAATGGCTGTGGAGATGGAGGTCATGGGTTTGATCCTGCAGTGGTGTTATGTAAGAAGACTGTCTGAGGCATTTCCTTTTAACTTAAATCAGTGCTGCCAGCAAAAACACCCTCACAGTGCCGTAACCTAAGGTGCCGCATAAGGCGCCCTATAAGGCACTCCATAGGGCACATTATAAAGTGTCCTGTCTGCCAAGGCACCTTATAATGTGCCCTATAGGGTGCTTTATAGGGTGCCTTATGAGGCACCTTAAGGTTACAGCACTGTGAGGGTGTTTTTGCTGGCAGCACTGATTTAAATTAAAAGGAAAAGCCTCAGACAGCCTTATTAAATAACACCACTGTGAAATCAAACCCATGACCTCTGCCTTCACAGTCATTGACGTAACCAGTGGGCTACATCTCTATAGGGCCTAACACAGCACTGGCTGGCTACAGAAAGACTGCAGGTCACCACACAAACTGTCTGCTGTGGTTACCAGGATAGGGTAAACCCACCCGCACCCATGATGCACTGCACATGCAGATCAGCAGCCTACATCTGATCACAAGATGGGGTATGCACCTCTATAGCACCATGGCCTGGTAGGGGGAACCGACCGTGTGTGTTACTGGCACAGAGTAGCTACAGACCGTGACATTGTGTGGTTCCTGTGCTCACCCTGAGGGTGAAGTGGGGCGCCCAGCACCAGGTCTGCAGCACCTGGCTTGATTGAGATAGGTTGTACTGCAGGTCCCCATCAGTGCCAGTGTCTAATAGGTAGTCCTTGCAGACACACCTAGGATACACCTGTGTCTATCTGTATGTCCCAGTCATGTCTAGCTCTTGAGAACTATGATGCACCCAGAATAGTGCATATCCTGTGAGGTAGCTATGGTCACATGTTATGAGAGAAGGGTGGTGTTTGACCCCAAAAGCAGATTATGTAGCACCACCCAACCCATCCACCCTCTGTGGCTCAGGGTGGGGGACAGGATCTCCCACTAACAGTTCCACATTCTACATCTCTGCAATGGTGGCAGTTGAGGGGACCATCAACTCCAGTCCTGCTGGGGAATAGGCACCCCTACAGGGCAGTCAGTGCAGATCTGTATACATCACATATTTTATTTATTTATTTAAAGGGTATTTCTATCCTGCCTTATCCTTCAATCAAGGCAGTGTACACAGCAAACAATCAATTGAATTGGCATTTGTGTTTCGTGTGTGATTATATTGTACAGCGATGTGGATGAGTGTGGGTAGATTGATTGGCGTGTGCTATTTACAGCATGAGCTTTATACAGTGTTATATACAGTGATCAAGCGGATAAGTCAGTAGGCCGGGGTTGGTGATCCCATTATGTGCTCAGGCCGTAGTTCTCCAGGAAGAGCAAAGTCTTTAATTGTTTTTGAAAGTCCTTAGTGTCTTCTGTTGATCGCAGTTCATCCGGGAGTGCATTCCACATTATAGGTGCCGCCATTGATAGAGCTCTTCGTGCAGTAGACTTGCATGCCTTTGTGTAGTGTTTAGGAGTGTTGATTGTGTCCGATGTGGCTCTTCTCCTCGGTCTTGTGCTGGCGTCGGGTTGTATGAGAGGTTGAAGGCTGAGTGCAGAGTTCCTGTGTTTGATTCTGAATATGTTTAGGATTGTCTTGTATTTGATGCGGGAGCTGATTGGGAGCCAGTGAAGGTCTTTTAGTATGGGGGTGATGTGGTCTTGTTTTGATGATCCGGATATTATTCGTGCCGCTGTGTTTTGGGCCATTTGTAGTGGTCTGAGCGACTGTTTAGGCAAGCCAATATAGATCGGGTTGCAGAAGTCAAGGATGGGAGTTATTAGGGCTTGACAGACTGTGCGGAAATGGTCTTGTGTGAGTAGTGGCTTGAGGCGTCTGATTATTCTCATCTTGAAGTATGCGTTTTTGGTGGTCCTGCTGATGTATGACTGTAGGTTTAGCTCCCTGTCGAGTGTCACTCTGAGATATTTCACCTCCTGTTTTAAAGGTATTGTTGTATTGTTGACATTGATGGAGGGTGGGGGGCTGAAGCTGTTGTTTCGTGTGATGAGAAGTGCTTCTGTCTTGTTGTAATTTATGGTCAGGTTGTTGTCATGGAGCCAGTTGGACATGTTGTTGAGGCAGCTTATTATTTTGGTGTAGTCAGGGTTATCGAGGTTGACTGGGGTGTATATCATGTTGTCGTCTGCATAGATTGTGTAGTGTGTTTTGTGTTCTTTCATGATGTTACAGATCGGTTGAATATAGAGGTTGAATAGTAGTGCGGATAGGGTGGAGCCTTCTGGCACCCCTTGCTTGATCTTTGCGGGTCGTGAGGTGTTGGAACCGATCTTAAACTGGACCTGTCTGTCTGTTAAGTAGAATTTGAACCATCTGAGGGTGGTGCCTTTTATTCCAATGCTCTGTAGTCTGGTTAGGAGGATTCTGTGGTCCACTGTGTCGAATGTGGCTGAGATGTCTAGGAAGATCATTAGCGTTCCTTTTTTGTGGTTGTCTATAGTTTGGATTATGTCGTTGAATAGATATAACAGGAGTGTTTCGACTCCGTGGTTTTGGCAGAAGCCATGCTGGTGTATGTCCAGTTGGGCATGTGTGTCGATATGATCCTGGAGTTGGTGTTGTACAGCTTTTTCTATGATCTTAGCCAATAGTGGTATGCTGGAGATTGGTCTGTATGCTGCTAGGTTGCTCTTGTCTAGTGTGGATTTCTTCAGGATCGGTCATATAGTAGCTAACTTGAGCTGGTCTGGCATGGTTCCTTGTGTCAGAGAGTTGTGTACTATGTTGTGTATGGTGTTGATGAAGCTTTCCTTTGTTGCTTTCCTTTATTACCGGGCAAGGGTCTGTTGGTGCGGTGCTTGTGTTGAGTGCGGAGATGATGTCTGAGAGCTGTCTTGTGGATGGGGTGATGAATTTGTCCCATGTCTTGGTGAGTTTGGTTGGGTTGGTGGTTCCGTTTGTCATTTGTTGTGGTGTAGAGTCCAGTTTTTCTTGTAGGTGATCTGCGAAGGCTTGTGGGTTAATCTGCATGTCTTTTTCGGGATTGGGTTCGTTGGTTAGGTTTTTTACTATCTCGAATAGTTCCCTTGGTTTGTTGTAGGCCTTTAGAATGATGTTTGTGTGGTGTTCTCTTTTTGTCTGGTTAATGAGATCATTGTATTTCGTTTGTTTCGTTAGATATAGAGCCTGGGTGGTGGGAGATTTGGAGCATCTCCAGCGGCGTTCTAGCTTTCTTAGATGTCTTTTTTGCGTTGCGTATGTCTTTCGAGTACCATGGGGTGTGCTGTCTTTTGGTGTTGGATGCTTTCCTTGCTTTGTGTTCGTTGGCTTTGGCTGCAGCATTGATGACACTGTTCCATTTGCTTACTTGCTTGTCCAGATCCTCTGTTTCAGGGTCCAGGTTGGGTAGTGTGTCATGTAGGACTTGGTCCTTGTCAAAGCTTTTGAATCTTCTTTGTATGGGTGGTGTGTCTTGTGTCCTGTTGTGTCTCTCCCCTTGAGATATGATTTCTATTTTAATTCTGTAGTGGTCTAACCAAGGTACCGGAGTGACTGTGGGTGTTGAGATGCCACCTCTGTCAAGTAGATAGTTGGGGGCGATTATAAGGTCTGGAGATGATCCATGTCTGTGTGTCGGGTGTTAATCAGTTGAGTGTATTGTAATGAGTCCATAGCTTGTAGGAAGGTTTCTTTGTCCTTGCTGGTAGCAGAGCTGAGGTTGAAGTCTCCCAATAGTAGTAGTGGTTTGTGATTTGTGTTGACTGCACAGACCGCCTCTAGTGTGGAGGCTAGTTCATCTATTGGAGCATGGGGAGCTCTATAGATGAGGCACAGGGCCATCTGTTTGTTTTCTACAATGACTGTGTTGCATTGGTCTGAGTTTGGGGAGCCTTGGGTTTTGAACTTTAGGGTGTTCTTTGCTATGATCAGGACCCCACCTCCTCTCCTTTGTGTGCGTGGGCTGTTGAATGCTGTGTAAGCGGGTGGGACTAATTGATTGAGGAGTACATTGTCGGTGGGGGAGAGCCATGTTTCGGTGATACAGAGAATATCGGGTTGTTGATCATCTATGTGGTCTTTTAGCGTGTTTATTTTGTTTCTTATTGATCTGGTGTTGATGAGTTCTATGGAGGTGGTGTTTGGAGTGTTTGCTGTTTTGGGGTCATTTTTTAGGTTTGTGTGTGGGTTGGGCTTGTGGTTTGATTGTTTGTTGTGTTTGTCTTTCTGGGCATGGTTGTTGGTATCCATGGGGGTTTTGTGGGTAGGTAGAGATTGGCTGTGTGCTGAGGGATGAGTTGGGTTAGGAGGAGGCATATTGGCAGGAATATGGTTGTGGCCATGTTGGGTTTGGGTGGACTTACTTAGGATGTTGTAGCTTTAGGCTTTTTCTTTGCTGATAGGGTCTTCTCATGGAGTTTGATGCTGTCGAACTCCTGTTGGTCCTCTTTTTGTTTTGGGGTTGGGTGGTGTTGTGGCTGCTCCTGTGGCCGCGCCTAAGGGCCATGCCAAAGGACCCTCTGGCGAGGCCCTCAGGCGTGGGCCCGCCAGGCGTGGGCATGCCCAATGGTGCTCTACTTTTGAATCCTGGCTGTCTGCCCTGATTGGGCAGCTCAGCCTGCTGTGTGGGGGCGGTGCTTTGGGCCCGGCGGCTCGTTCCCTCTCGGGAGAGCCGCACGCGAGACAGCAATGGAGCTGGAGGGAGTCCTGGAGTGAGTCCTGCGCCCGATGGCACTCTGCTTTTGAATCCTGGCTGTCTTCCCCGATTGGGCAGTTCAGCCTGCTGTGTGGGGGCGGTGCTTCGGGCCCGGCGGCTCGTTCCCTCTCGGGAGAGCCGCACGCGAGACAGCAATGGAGCTGGAGGGAGTCCTAGAGTGAGTCCTGCGCCCAATGGTGCTCTGATTTTGAATCCTGGCTGTCTGCCCCGATTTGGCAACTCAGCCTGCTGTGTGGGGGTGGTGCTTTGGGCCCAGCAGCTCGTTCCCTCTCGGGAGAACCGCACACGGGACAGCAATGGAGCTGGAGGGAGTCCTGGAGTGAGTCCTGCGCCCGATGGCGCTCTGCTTTTGAATCCTGGCTGTCTGCCCCAATTGGGCAGCTCAGCCTGCTGTGTGGGGGCGGTGCTTCGGGCCCGGCAGCTCGTTCCCTCTCGGGAGAGCCACACGCGGGACAGCAATGGAGCTGGAGTGAGTCCTGGAGTGAGTCCTGCACCCGATGGTGCTCTGCTTTTGAATCCTGGCTGTCTGCCCCGATTGGGCAGCTCAGCCTGCTGTGTGGGGGCGATGCTTCGGGCCCAGCGGCTCATTCCCTCTCAGGAGAGTCACACGCGGGACAGCAATGGAGCTGGAGGGAGTCCTGGAGTGAGCCCTGCGCCCGACGGCGCTCTGCTTTTGAATCCTGGCTGTCTGCCCCGATTGGGCAGCTCAGCCTGCTGCATGGGGGTGGTGCTTCAGGCCTGGCGGCTCATTCCCTTTCGGGAGAACATAGGGCACTGGCAGTAGACCTGTAAAAGTTCAGCTGCACCCCACCACTATCTGACATTCACCAGCAGAGAACACAGTCATTCTCCACCCTGCAAGATATTCTAGCCATACACATACTAACAGCAGACAGTCTTCTAGCTAGTACATGTTCCTGGAGGAACTGTGTGCATCCAAAAACAGGATGTGAGTACACACACACACCAAATAGGTATGTCAATGTTTAGAACACAGAAAAGGAAACTCACAGATATCATTCAACAGAAATGTTATATAGCGCTAT
Organism: Ichthyophis bannanicus; assembly: GCA_033557465.1. NCBI lineage: Eukaryota > Metazoa > Chordata > Amphibia > Gymnophiona > Ichthyophiidae > Ichthyophis > Ichthyophis bannanicus. The sequence continues at coordinate 667,810,934 of CM066035.1, forward strand.
GGGGAACCTAGCCATGCCATGGTCACTGTTCAGTCAGGGTGAGAGTGCCCCCCCCCCCAGCATGACATGCTGTGGCCACCCTGTCCATGCAGGTGGTGGTCGGGCACTACAATGTCCCAGCAATTGCCCTATGCCCTATGCAGATGCATCCTGCCCAGGCCGCCCTGTCCGGGTCATACCCACAGTACCATGCTCCTCATTATGCACATTGGCAGGCTAACACTGGAAACAGTGCAAGCATTGGGGGCTCAGTAAGATGTAGGCAGCCACAAAACACTGGATAGACATACACACACTCCTACACCTATTTCAGCATTGTGCAAATATAGAGGTGGTTGGCAGCCTTGGCCGCCACACCAGTCCTGGGCACAGTGCAAGCATTGCTATGGTATTCAATACTTTTAGGGTCACTTCCTGGGGCGGTAAACACTGTCAGAAACAAGAACTGAAACACACTCCACAGATATCAGAAAGGCTGCTATGATGAATCTCTGTCAACAAATTGTGTTTAACTTAGGATTTGTTATCTGACATTAATCATAGCAACCTTTTGACATATGTGGAACGTGTTTCCAAGTTTAAGACAGCATTGCTAAGGTATGCAGGTGTTAGTATTGGTGGATGCTGCTCCGCGCAGGGCCCAACAGCCTGATTCTCCATGAGCCGTTGGATAGTGGAGCCTGTGGGTGTGGGTGTGTGTGCCCCTGTTGGCTGCTGCTCTAGGGCAGAGGTTCCCAACTCCAGTCCTGGTGGAGCAAACATGGTTCAAGGTTTCATGAATATGCATGAGATATATTCGCATACAAAGGGGGCGGTGCATACAAATGCATCTCAAGCATATTTCTTAGGGACAGCATGAAATCTGAATGGTGTTTGGCCCTCCAGGACTGCTGTTGGGAAACTCTGCTCTAGGGACTGCACATGTCTGTGGTGTATGTGCTCTGTAGGGTAAGATATAAGCGTTTATGGTGTGTTTAGTTTATCTGCAATAAAGGTTCCTTCTATATTACCACGGTTTAGTACTGGGTAAAATATAGGAACTTGGTCTGCAGGAGCCACAGCTAGGGCTTGAACCTGTGACCTTCTGCCTCTGAACACACTGGCTGTGTGTACTGCACCAAACTATTGCCACAGGGGCAGGTCATTCCCTAGTGATACCATTACTGTTTGTCAGACATATCTTGTCTTTTGCAGTGCACAGCACCCACCTAAACAGGGCTTGGCCTTGGTCTGCTGTGGGCAGATGCCACTGCCCCCTCCACCACCAGTACCCCTCTGTCACCATGCTGACATGCTCTTATGCCGGTGGTGCTGGTGGTGCGCAGTCCCAGGCCATCCAGTGTGCTGGTAGGCGGCTGCCTATGGTGTGCGATCTGGGGTAGGGGTGCCTACATAGCCATCCACACTCCCCCCCCCTGGCACCACCTGCCAATGTTATGTGCCCTTTTGGGGGTACCAGCTGGGTAATGTCCATTGGGGCACTGTGGGACACACACTCGTGGACATGTTTGCCCTTGGTCAGTTGCTGTCTTGCTGCTTTTCAGTTTCTGCATTCCTATGTGCCAGGTAGGCATCTGCCTAGTCCACACTGTGCTCCAGCTGGCCCACTGCATGTGCCGTCTGCAGCCCCCTGTACCCCATTTACACCATCACCATAGTGCCCTTTCCTACGTGGCCACTCTGCTGTTGCAGCACATGTGAAAGCCACATAAGCAAGCTGCCCAATATACACCACAGCAAACCCTCATCAACACTATCAATGTTGGAACATTCATTTTGTAGGGGGAATCAGAATTGACCATTCCAAAAGTGACATCTCCCTTTTTATTCTTTATCGGTAGTGTTGCTTACCATTTATCATTGTTTTTTCTATTGGCCAGCTCGGTGTTTTGTATTTCTATTTTGGTTCTAGACATTATCTCTCTGGTTTTTGCATGTTTTGTTACTGCACATGTATCACTACTATCACTTATCTGGGTCTCCTTGCCTTTGCTGTACATTGCTGACTGAACTGGTTTCTCTCTCCTGCAAATGTGCCTCTAACGCAAGGTTTTCACTGGTGTTAGTTTTCAGACCTGATTTCACAGCGTTAGTGTGCCTGGAGCCTCTCCCCGCCCCCTCTCCGCCCATTGACCCCTTATCTCCGCCCTATGGGGAGCCTTACTCCACCCTCTGTGCACCTTAATGCCGCCGGAGACGTTATCACGTGATACGTGACGTTATCGCACGGTAATGCGCCATTATCACATGATAACGTCATGTATCGTGCGATAACATCACCGCTGTGACATTAGCGCTGTTTAGTAAACATACCCCTAAGCGTCTGATGTCAGAATCCGCTGGCAAAGTCCCTGACCACTTTACCTAATACTGATCAATACTGCAACAAAACTGCGTCAGCCAGGTCAAAATGTTAAAGGAGTCTGGCATGTGTAAATGTCAGCACTTACAGATGCGTATTTATTTATTTATTTAACTTTCTTATATACCGCGCTCTTCTGCATCAGTGCGGTTTACATTAAAACACAACTGTCCAGGGCAGAAGGTCTGCACTGGACTTACAATAGAACGTGGGGATTTGTAACTGGGTACAAATAAACAGGGTACAAATAAACAGGGTAACTATATACATATATATACAGGAATATTACATCACAGCCTTTTCACTGCCATTTCGCAAATCTAGATGGGTAGATGCTGTTAATTTACTAAAAAGCCTCTATCCCTCCCTCATTGTGATTTAGAGAAGGAAAAAAACTTTGAGGATGAAGGGGGATATCCCCGTTCACCCCACCCCCCTGTAAAGGGAAGACTGAAGGAACACTTTTTTCCCCTATTTTTGTAACGGAGCAGATGTAAATCCAGATTTGGACAATTTTAGCCTTACACATGTTTCCCATATATGAAATCAGGGACACATGTATAGATTTTGGTGCTGCCCTGGCCATTTCCCTGACCAGCCTCCAACACACCCCCATGTGACACAGAAGTGATAAATGGGCCCTTTCTAAAATGGCCTTTTACACAGGGATGCGATAAAGGTTTCTAAAATAACTCCCTAAAAAAAACCCCAAGTGCTATTATTGTAAAAGACAAGTTGCACAGCCCAGCAACAGCATTCTTGTGCCACATGCAGGCTCAGTACTCATGGTTTTCCTCTCCAGTGGTCTATTACGTTAAGTGAGAAACATCTCTTAAACAGAAAGCAAGCAATTTCTCTCTCGCATTCCATATCATTTCACCCTCTTTTTCTTCTCTCCTGCTTTCTTATAATAGAGATAACTTGTCAATTACTTGAGTCAGAGTATTGTAACTCGGTGTCTACAGAGCTCAGGTTCTACAAATGAATTCACACACCACTCAAACTAAAACGTCTCACTAGCCATAGCACAGAAAATTAGCTCTTTTTAGCCATTGCTCCTGATTTAAGGTGTCATGGAAATACCATGAACTTCAGGGAACCCAAACATAATTAGGGTCTCAGTATCATTTCCAGGCACATTCTTCAAAGCCCAAACCTAGAATGACTATGATATCTTATATCTGCAATATCTCCACACTATGGGGCATGTTTACTAAACTGCGGTAACGTAGCAGTGGCTACGTTAAGGCGCAGTATGTAATGTTAAGGTGCCTTAACGGCACATAACGCACCTTAACGTTCCCGGCTGCATTAAGGCCAGAAAAGGGTGGAGAGAGGGTGAAGAGAAGGGTCAATGGGCAGGGAGAGGCCCCTTTCACACTAACGCGGCAAAATTAAGGGCTTAAACCTAACGCAACTGAAAACCTGGCGTTAGCACACAATTGCAGGAGAGAGAAGCCATTTAAGTCAGCAATGTACAGCAAAGGCAGGGAAACCAATAAAAGTGATAGTAGTGATACATGTGCAGCAGCAGCAGCATAGTGGCCAAGTACAAGTGGGCACGATGGTGAGGCTGCAAATGGGGCACAGGGGGCTGAAGGCAGGACATGGAGTGGGGCAGCTGGGGCACAGGGTGGACCAGGCAGATGCCTAGGTGGCACATAGGAACTCAGAAACAGAAAAACAGCAAGTCCGCAACTGACCAAGGGCAAACATGGCAACAAGTGTGCGACCCACAGTGCCCCAGTGGACATCAACCAGCAGGTACCCCGAAGGGCACATAACATTGACAGGCGGTGCCGGGGGGAGCGCGGATATCAATGTAGGCACCCCTACCCCAGACCCCACATGATAGGCAGCCGCCTACTGGCACACTGGATGGCCTGAGACTGCGCACCACCAGCACCACAGGCATAAGGACATGACAGCATTGTGGTGGAGGAGCACTGGTGGTGGAGGGGGCAGTGTCATCTGCCCACAGGATACCAAGGCCAAGCCCTGTTCAGGTGGGTGGCATGCAGTGCAACAGACAAGGTCTGTCTGATGAACAGTAATGCTATCCCCAGGGAATAGCCTGCTTCTGTGGCAACAGCTTGGTGCAGTACACACAACCAGTTTACTCAGGAGCAGAAGGTCACAGGTTCAAGTCCAAGCTGTGGCTCCTGCAGACCATGTCCCCTCATTTTACCCTTAAGCCGTGGTAATAAAGACGGAATCTTTAATGCAGATAAAAGTAACACACCATAAATGCCTATATTGTACCCTACAGAGCACATACACCATAAACATGTGCAATCCCTAGGGCAGAGTTTCCCAACCCCAGTCCTGGAGGGCCAAACACCATTCAGGTTGTCAGAATGTCCCTAATAAATATGCATGAGATGCATTTACATGCATCACCCCCATTGTATGCAAATGTAGCCATGTATATTCATTAGGGACCACAAGTCACTATATGGTCACGACTTTTACAGAGTATATATCAATGATAAAAGCAACTAACTCTGTATTGCAATTTAGAAAGCGTAGTTTATTTCAATGTAGACTAGAAAAACTTGATGGACAAAGTATGCATATATCAATATATTCTCTTGGAAGCTAACGTGGTCTCAGTATTCATGGACAGGAAAGAGAGACTTCTGATTCTCTGTCACGGACTTCACATCAACGACCACACTTTCATAGCAACCATTTTTCATAAATAACTCTTAAAAACCCTCTCCATCAAGACAAAATGATCAAAAATTTCTTTGCTTAGCTTTTAGTGATCGAGCTTAAACTTCGATCTGCTGCCAACGGTAAGTTCATGTATTCCCAATGGTGTTCGCCTCTTTGTTCCCGACGCTAACCAGCGCTAGGTGTTTCGCCACTCTGGGTTCCTCAGGGGAAATGCTAAGTTTTTCACTATCATGCTGGCGTTCCCATCACAGATAACTGCTGAACTGCTAAACACATGTGTTATTTATGAAAATTGGTTGCTATGAAAGTGTGGTCGTTGATGTGAAGTCCGTGACAGAGAATCAGAAGTCTCTCGTTCCTGTCCCTGAATACTGAGACCACGTTAGCTTCCAAGAGAATATATTGATATATGCATACTTTGTCCATCAAGTTTTTCTAGTCTACATTGAAACAAACTACGCTTTCTAAATTGCAATACAGAGTTAGTTGCTTTTATCATTGATATTCATTAGGGACAGCATGAAAGCCTGAACCGTGTTTGGCCCATCAGAACCAGAGGTGGGAACCTCTGCCCTAGAGCAGCAGCCAACAGGGGCACAAACACCTACACCCACAGGCCCTACTATGCAGCGGCTCATGGAGAGTCAAGCTGTTGGGCCCTGCACACAGCAGCATCTACCAATACCAGCAGCTGCATACCTTAGCAATGCCGTCTTAAATGTGGAAACACGTTCTACATATATCAAAAGGTTGCTATGAATAATGTCAGGTGAAGTAGTAGCAGTGAGACAGGAATTTTCCCCGGTGTCCTCTGTGTTTTAGGGTTTTGCCTTGAAGCACCCGAAGGTTATTTCCCTGGATGCTATTTGGGAAGCCATAACCCAGTTATCATCAGCTGTGACTCAGCAAGTGGAACTGACGATCTCTCGTTTGGATCATTTGGAGACTCTATCCGGTGGATTCCGTAGCGATTTGAATAACATACGTGAGAAGTTGGTAATTGGAAAGCAGAAAATAGAGACGGTTTCTTTACTCACTGACTCTATTATGAAGGATAATGTGGCAATGAGGGTGAAATTGGAGAATATTGAAAATGTAGTGAGAGCCTCAAACTTGCACTTATTGAATTTTCCTATGGTATCTGAAATCTCCCCTGTAGAATTGTTTAAGAAGTATATGCATGAGACTTTGTTAGTGCCTACTGATTTAACTCCTCCAATTGTAAAAGCATATTTTTTGCCTGTGGGTAAAAAGGTGGATCAGAGAGCAGTGGGTTCTGTGGAAATGGAGATGCTAAATGTTTCTGCTTTATTGCAATCTCCGAAGGAAGAAAGTTTAAAGCTATCCACTATGTTGGTTTCTTTTGCTATTCCATCAGACAGAGAATGGATTTTGAAATTATATTTCAAGAGACGTTCCGTTCCATTTATGGGTAAAAAGGTTGTGGTATTTCCAGATGTTTCTAGAGAGACGCAAAAAAGGCGTAGAGCCTTTTTGCTCCTTAGACCAGGTGTGATTCAATTGGGTGCTTCCTTTATATTGAGGTTTCCTTGCAAGTGTATTATTTACTTTAGACAGATTAAGTATGTTTTTTTTCAACCAGAGGATTTATCTTTGTTTGTTTCTTCCCATACTATAATATCATCTTCGCCTCTTGAGTAAGCGGTTTGTCTTATAATTTGTTTTATGCTCAGTCTATCGCTGTTGTCATTAGTTCCTATTTTTTGATTCATTGTTCTGGTTCTAGGATTTTCACCTACCCTCGTTCCGTTATGTAGTGTTACTCCCCCCCTATATGGTGGGCTAACTATACTCTTGTTGAAGCTTGTATTTAATTTCTTATATAAATATTGTTTTCCTTTTTTGTAAAAATTCCAGTTCTACAAGTGGTAGTTTTTCTGTACAAGCATTGCTTGATTGTTATTATAAATTTCATAAATTATAAATAAAAAAATAAAAAAATGCAGCACAGGCATATTTATTAGGGACAGCATGAGTACATTTGCTCTTTTCTACGTTCCCACTCTGCTGTTGCTGCACATGTGCATGCCATAACAAACCTGCCCAATCTAAATGACAGAAACCCTGATCAGTGCTATTTCAATGTGGGATCATTCACTTTGTAGGGGGACAGAGCATAGACCCTTCCAAACATGATATCTTAATTTTTACGCTTTGTCAGTAGTGTTGCTTTATGTTTATCATTAATATCACTATTGGCCAGCTTGGTTATTAGGATTTTAAATGTGGTTCTGGTCATCTTATATGTTGATTTGCCTTTTTGGTTACTGCACATGTATCACAACTATCACTTCTCTGGGTTTCCTGCTTTTGCTGCACATTGCTGACTAAAATGGTTTCTCTTTCCTGCAAATGTGCCTAACGCGAGGTTTTCACTGGTGTTAGTGTTCAGACACGGATTTCACAGCGTTAGTGTACCTGGAGCCTCTCCCCGCCCACTCTCCGCCATTGACCCCTTCTCTCTGCCCTCTGGGAAGCCTTACTCCACTCTTCAGACCCGGATTTCACAGTGTTAGTGTGACTTAACGCTGCTGCCGCGTTATCGCGTGATAAGTAACATTATTGTGCGAAATTATCATGCGATAATGTCACTTATCATGCGATAATACCACCGCTGCGATGTTAAGACGGTTTAGTAAGCATACCACTTAGTGTCAGAGTTATTGGTGCTATATCGGTCTTCTATGCTTTTCATACGCTGGGCTAATATGTTGTCGAAACTAATTGCTGTCAAGCATTCTGTTCTAGGTGTTTCAATGGTGAAATTTCGACGCACTGCATCAGAAGTGTTTTCACGTGTATCATATTCCGCCATTAGAATGGACTGTTGACAAACTATATTATATCATAATAAAGTGTTTTAAATGAAAACTGCAGTTTCAATAGTATCATACAGTATGCTTATGTCAATGAATATTGGAACTGAATCCTATCTTTCTGAAGACAGACAATATACTATATTGGACCAGTGTATGAAAAACATACAATATGGAGTATGTTTACTAAACTGCGGTAATGTCATTTGCGTTAGGTTCCACGGTAAAGGTAGAGATGCCCATATAAAGGCGTGGGTGTTGCATCATTACAGAAAGCTGTAGCCGCTAATGCGTGTTATAAGGCACCTTAGACTAACGAGCATTACAAAGTGCCTTGTAAGGCACCTTACAAGGCACCTTGTAAGGTGCCTTATAAGGTGCCTAGTAAGGTGCCCTGTAAGGTGCCTCATAAGGTGCCCTATAGGGCCTCCTAGGTTAAGCGCCATATTAGGCACCCTTGGACAAGGCACCCTGGGCTATGGAACCATAGGTTAAGGTGGCCTAACAAGGTTATGGTGTCATAGGTTAGTGTGCCCTAGGCACTGCAAGGTGCCTCAGGATGACATGCTTGACCTATGCGGAACAGAGACAGATGTAGCCCTAACACTAGATAGCACACTCAGGAAAGGCAATGAACAGGTGAGTGAAGAAGGGAGAGGTGGGAGCCACTGAACCTGCCATATCTGCGGGCATCCCATGTGTCTGCCAGTACTGATAACAAACATGGTGGGGCAGCTGTACCACAGCACAGGGTGCTGGCAATGTAAAGTACCAGAAAAACAGTTGGTGGCAGAGGATGGGAATATGTGTCCCCCAGTGGAGGTGGAGGTGGCAGGATAGTTACAATGATGGGTGGACAGAGGAGTGGTGGTGCCATGCAGATCAGGCACAGGTGAGGCAAGCATGAAGAGGCACAATACAGGAAAGGGTAGCAGTGCATGACATGGAGTCTACACAGCTGACAGATGCAGATAGACGGACCGAGGGAATGTTGGCAATTGTGGTGAGGGTATTATGGGCTGGAAGCACAGATCTGCAAAAATATGACCTCTATAGGCATGCATACTTTTTGAGTAGGACAGGCATGAGAGAAGGGAACAATGAGGAACTGAACCCATGAACACTGTCAAGAATGGCATTGTATTAACCAGTAGGCTATACCTCCATGGTGTATGTCACAGCAATGTCTGGGTACAGAAGGACTGCATGTCACCACACAAACTGTCTGCTCTGAGTGCCAGGATAGGGTAACCCAGCCAGTACCCATGATGCAATGCACATGCTGAATAGCAGTCTACAGCTGATCACCAAATGGGGTCTGCACCTCTCCGGTACCCCAGCTTGGAAAGACGAACTGACAGTGCGTGATACTGGCACAGAGTAGCTACAGAACATGCCATTGTGCAGGTTCTGTGTTCACCCTGAGCGATAGGATGGGTGCCCAGCACTAGGTCCGCAGTACATGTGGTGTTAGAGACAGGTCCTGCTGTACATCCCCATCACTGCCAGTGTGTGACAGGTGTTCCTTGCAGTACAGCTGAAGGTAATTTTGTGTCCATCTCTATCCTGCAGTCGCATGTGGCCATGTGGGACCAGATGCTAGCCAGATTAGCGTGTATCCCGTGTTAGGATCTGGCTGACATGGGCAGCTGTTATCAGGGCAGAGGGGTTCTTAGAATTGCATGAGGTGTGTGTAGTAGTGCCTTTATAAGTCACAGTGGTATACACTGCATACCCCAAGGGGCCCACATCACTCTTTTTGTAGGTAAAGAACAGGTGCCCCCATGGCAGAGAAGCAACCTCGATCCTGCTTGTAAGAGACAGCCTTCCAGGGTTGGTGGGCCAAAGCCATACCCATATCTGGGGCAGTGCAGCAGCAATGCTGGGGTTAGGTCTCAAAAGCCCCTCCTGCCTCACACCACTGTCTGCCAGTCACCAGCAGACAGCACAGTTAGACTGTATTGTATAGGTGCTCTGACCATGCACAATCTAACTGCAGACAGTCCACAGTGCATGCTCACAAAAGCACTATGAGCACCAAGCAGGCATCTCAGTAATAGTAGCAGCAGCACTAGAAACACAGCAGGCTCACTGGTGATAGATAGCATAGCGTGCTATGTGGGAACCTAGACATGCCATAGTCACTGCTCAGTCAGAGTGAGTGCCCTCCCAGCATGCCATGCTGTGCCACCCTGTCCATGCAGGTGGTGGTCGGGCACTACGGTGTCCCAGCCATTGCCCCACACCCTGTGAAGATGCATCCTGGCCAATATGCCCAATATGCCCTGTCTGGGCCATACCCACAACACTTTGCTCCTCATTATGCACATATTCAGGCTAATGCTGGTAACAGTGGGACATAGTGGGCCCGGTGAGGTGTGGGCTGCCACAAAACAATGGATAGACATACACACACACTCCTATTGCAGCATTGTGCACAGATAGGGGTGGTTGGCAACCCTGCCCGCCAAACTGGTCCTGATCACAGTGCCAACATTGCTAAACTGTGCAGTAGGTAATAGTGGTGCCCTGGTGATAACTGCGGCTCAATGCTGGGGCCAACAGCCTGACTCTCCGTGCGTCTTTGGATTGTGGAGCCTGTGTGAGTGGGTGTTTGTACCCCTGTTCGCTGCTCCTTTGGGCTATGCAAATGTTGCTGTTGTATTTGCATTGTAGGATAAAACATAGGGACATGCTCTGCAGGAACCACAGCTGGTGCTTGTAACTTGTCACCCTCTGCTTCTGGACATACTCACTGGGTGTACTGCACCACACTGTTGCCACAGATGCATGGTGGTTCCTGGGGCTACCTGTACCTTTCCTCAGCCAGACCTTTTATGTTGCACTGCACACCACGTACTGGTACAGGGCATGGCCTAGGTCCACTGCAGGCAGGTGGCACTGCCCCCTCCAGCATGGGCACACACCCCCCTGCCAAGCTGACATGGCCATTTTATGTCAGTGCTGGTAGTGCGCAGTCCCAGGCCATCCACTCTGTAGGTAGGCACCCGCCTAGAGAGCGGATCCCGGGGTGGGGGGCATACATGAACATCCTCACATCCCCCCCATCACTGCCTACCAATATTATGTCCCTTCCACATGGGGGCGGAATGGCTGGGGGGATGTCAGGTCAGTGCCCTAGCAACTATTGGCTAGGGTGGACCAGGTAGATGTAGGTGGATTGTGTTTGGACTTTGTCAGCTGCTGTCATGATAATTTCCAGTTTCTATGTTCCTATGTGCCACCTAGGCGCCAGCCTGGTCCACCCTGTGCCCCAGCTGCCCATGCTACATGTCCCGCCTGCAGCCCCCTATGCCCCATTTGCACCATCGCCATAGTGGCCATTCATACTTTGGCACTATGGTGTTGCTGAAAATGGAGCACTACTATCACATATCTTGGGCTCCCTGCCTAGGCTGTACATTGCTGACGCTTAAATGGTTTCTCTCTCCTGCAAATGTGCATCCAACGGCAGGCAACCGAGGCATGCCGACCCGTGGTCGTTCCTTCGGACCACCCCCCACCCTTATTTTCACTTTACATTAGCAAACCTTCTCTGCCCCTCCCACCCCCACAAACCAGTCAGACAAAGGTTTGGAATTCAAAACCGGTCACAGCTTTATTTGAACTTAACATCAAAACCATCCAATTCAACATAACTATACATTCGAGCAGATCCAGCCTCAGCCGCCATATGACTAGCAAGGTGAGCCTCCACTCCTCAACCGCCGCGGACAGGCCCACGGCTAAGTTAACCATACCGCCCCTTTTCCGGCTTAGCCATATGATTAACAAAAGCTCAACCAGGGTTGACCGGGCAGGGGCCCCACCCCCCCGCCCACGAATCGCCTCCGGCGCCGGACCCCAGACCCTCCAGATTCCCGCCTCCCCCCCCCCATGCTGCAACAACCCACTCCAACTCTGCCTAACCTTGTGCCAGGGAGGGGTGGGAGGGACACCCGCCGCAGCCGAGCCCCAACCGACACCGGCCGCAAATGCCATCCCGCCAACCTCCGTCCCCGCACTATCCTCCCCATATGCTAGAGCGCACCACCTCATTGGCTCCCGCAGCCATCCCTCAGACCACAGGGCCAATCCCTTCAAATTAAGCTGCACCACCCCCGCGGCATGTGCACATGACCCCGCGCATACTGTCCCCTCGGACGAGCACAGCCAGTCACCCGGTTGCCGAGTCCACCGAGGGACTTCATCCCGGGGACTCCTTTCAGCCGAGGCATGCCGACCCGTGGTCGTTCCTTCGGACCACCCCCCACACCCCCCTCCCCTTATTTTCACTTTACATTAGCAAACCTTCTCTGCCCCTCCCACCCCCACAAACCAGTCAGGCAAATGTTGGGAATTCAAAACCGGTCGCAGCTTTATTTGAACTGAACATCAAAACCATCCAATTCAACATAACTATACATTCGAGCGGATCCGGCCTCACCCGCCATATGACTAGCAAGGTGAGCCTCCACTCCTCAACCGCCACGGACAGGCTCACGGCTAAGTTAACCATACCACCCCTTTTCCAGCTTAGCCATATGATTAGCAAAAGCCCAACCGGGGTTGACCGGGCGGGGGCCCCACACCCCTGCCCATGAATCGCCTCTGGCGACGGACCCCAGACACTCCGGGTTCCCGCCACCGGCACGGATGACATTTGTTGTCCTGCCGCCCCCCCCCCCTTGTTAATCCCGCTGCGACCGGTTAGGACCCTGAGCTAACACATATTGCAACGCCTCCTGCCAATCGTTTAGAAGGAGGTCCACCCGTACCGGAGATAAGTGCACTCCGTCTTGCCTATACAAGCCCGTACAATCCACCTCGTCCCATGGGTGCATGATCTGGAACCCACCGTGCTCACACACCCATCGGACGATCTGCCTATTTATCTTCACCAACCCTCTGGACCACCTCCTCTGGGCTCTGCATGAAGGCCTTGGAATAATATCAGACCACAAAATAACAGTGTCCCGAAACATTTTCAGAACCACGGACAAGCCCCTCTTCACTGCACGAATCAATTGCTTGCAGGTCCATGTGCTTAAGTCATTGCCGCCCAAATGCAGCAATATGAGTGCAGGCTCTCCCCTCTCTCTGCCAAAGCAAAGGTAAAAGCTGGGGCCACTGCAGCCCCCTCTCACCCAGCCATATTACGGTCACCCCACCGCCATCCAATCCTAGGTTAATCCCCACAGGACGCATGGCCGCTCGCTGTCCTGCCCAAAAGACAAACGAATGACCGACGACCCAGCAGCGAATCGGGCACTGTGCTGCATCTGCAAAGAAAATAACAGTTAGGCAATATCCCAGCGTCCCTCTTAATTTATTGTATGTTCTCTCTTTTTGTTTTTATTATTTTTTTGTTATAGTCTCTCATACCCCTGAAAGGCCTGAGACCGCCACCTGCCGATGCGTTGAATAACTTGGCCCCCGAGCCCCGCCCCCGCCGCACTCGTCACCGTGCCGATTCTGAAAGAATGCGGGGCATATTGTCTTGCATCCTTTCCCAGTCCTTCCAGAGCCAAGCGCAAAACCACCGTAAACTGAAACCTCATCAATGGTCGCGCATCTTCATGCAGGAAGAACCTTCCCAGCAACCTAGGGCAACACCGCACATATGCCACCGTGGCTGCTACCGGGCATGTTCGTGACTCCTGCACCGCTGTCAATGTAATCCAACAGCCTTTTCCCCTCTGATCTGCCTTAGAACGTGCCAACCATATGCACAGCCTCCCGTCCTGGAGTTTCACATGCTGGCCCTGCAACCCTCCCCCAGCTGCCGCCCTGCTAGAGTTGGCCACCAGCTCGCCTACTCTAAAAGCACCATAGAAGGCTAGGAGAAATAGCACTCGAAACAAATTCACTTCATAGCCCGAATGTGTCACCACTGGCAGCATCTCCACCATGCTGGTCAGCAATTCATGTGTTATAGGGAGCCTGCTATCCCGAGGGGCCGGGCGGGAACGCTTCCAGCCCTGCATCAACCGGCGAGTAAGAAAACCCCCGCCTGTGGGCTCCCAACTCAAAGCTTTAGCAAAAAAGGCAAACCCCGCCAGCTGTACCCGCACCGATGCCCTGGACAGCCCCACCCGCTTTGCATACACCACATACTGCCCCATGAGCGTGTCCGAAACACCACTGCAGGTCCATCCATTCGCCAGTAGAAATTCCACCACCGCATCACATCCCTTCCGAGAGGCGGCCCACGTTGCTGGGGCCACCGAGCTCCGCAGTAGGCTTAACAGTTTCTGAGGCCAACTTCCCACAATCACTCCGGGACCTTCCGTCCAACGGTGTCCGCCTCTGGCGCTAATTCTCTGAAGAGGTCCCACTTAAAATGGGAGAGAGCATCAGCAATCCTGTTAGTACAACCCGGAATGTGCTTGGCTCGAACATACACATTCTGTCTCAAGCATGCTAACACCACCTCCCTCATCAGTGCAGTGATGTGCAGACAGCGCGGCGAGTAATTATTAATCACACTCACCACCACGGCATTATCACACCACCATACCACTTTCCGGTGCTGTAACCGGTCAGGCCACAGCTCCAGGACTACCAGCAGCGGAAACAACTCTAAAAACGCTATGTTGCTAGTCAAACCCGCATCCCTCCACTCCTGCGGCCATGCACCCACACACCACGACCCGCCAAAATAGATCCCACGCCCCCCCCCCCCCCCGCCGCATCTGTAAAGAGCTCCAACTCCACACTGGACACCGCCGCCTCTCTCATCACCACAGTCCCATTAAACTCCCTCAAAAAAGAATCCCATACCCGCAGGTCCTCCTGCATGGCTCGCGAAACTCGAAGCCGATGATGTGGCTTAGATACCCCAGCTGTCACGGCCGCAATCTGCTGCAAAAACACTCGCCCCATTGGGATAACCCTACATGCAAAATTAAGAGATCCCAGCAAGGCCTGCATCTCTCTCAATGTCATTTTTCGGGATGCTATCCCATTCGCCACCAGCACCCATAGCTGATCAACCTTCTTACTAGGCAAACGAGCTACCATCACCATAGTGTCCAGCTCTATCCCCAAAAATGTAAGTACAGTGGCCGGGCCCTCCGTTTTATTGACCGCCAGCAGAACCCCCCATTCCTTGGACAACTCCAGAAAACCCTCCAACAAGTCTTGACACCTGCTGGACCGAGCCTCTCCGACAAATAGGAAGTCATCCAAGTAATGGACCACATTCGCACACCCTACCCTCCGAACCAGTGCCCAATGCATAAATGCGCTAAACTTCTCAAAGAGAGCACACGAAACCGAGCAACCCATAGGCATACATTTATCATAATAATAGTGACCCTCAAATCTAAAACCCAGCAAAGGAAACGCCGAAGGGTGCACCAGTAACAAACGGAAAGCCGACTCAATATCGACTTTTGCCATCAGACTCCCTCTCCCGCATTTGCGCACCAGACCCACAGCCGCATCGAATGAAGCATAATGCACCACACAGGACTCCCTGGGAATATGATCATTTACCAAAGACCCCTCAGGAAACGATAGATGAATCAATCGAAATTTTCCAGACTGTTTCTTTGGAATGACCCCCAATGGGGAAACCACAAAACTCTCGAAGGAAACCTCAGCAACTGGGCCCGCAATCCTTCCCAGCTCAATTTCAGACCGCAACTTTTCCTGAACCACATCGGAAAAACATCACACAGACTGAGAGTTCTTGGCCCTCAGAGCCCCCGTCTCCCCCACCACCAGTATGAAGAAGCCCTGCTCAAAAACCCCCTCCAACACCTCCCTGTCTCGAGGCCTCGGATAGTGCTGCAGCCATGGCCGCATCGCTTCTATCCTTATGGGAGTCCCTGCCGAGCCCAGGAGGGGCATCCTACTTAGCGAGCTGTTCCCCGGCAGGGGGGTGGGGGGTTCTGACACACTTGATGGCCGCATGCGCTCCACTACATACCGAGCAGACGTGACGAAACTTGCAGTCCGGGAACGGGCAAGAGGCTTTGTTATATCTCCAATACACGTCACTGGTGCCCGCCAGCGCACCCCTCTGTTGCTGTCCGCTCCCGGCTGCCTGAAAGGGCCGCCCGCCACCCGTATTAGTTGCTGACCCACTCCTCGACCCCCCGAACTCCCCCCCTCCTGGCTTGGCCAACATCGCCGTTAGCCAAAGATTAATGTCCTGCGTACCCCACGACAATGATTTACTCTCCTCCATCTTATCTATGAACTTTTCATCGTAGTTCAGCCACGCCCACCCTTCATGCATCTGGGACGCCTCCAGGATGGAATCGGCATACGCCAACAACATTCCATAATGGGATGGGTGGCTATGCCCCCACACACTGGCCAAATGTAAAAAGGCCCTTGCCCAATTTACCACGTTCCTAGACACCTTCTTCAACCGCCCCGCCTTCTCGTCCTCTTTTCTCTTTTTTCTACTCTCACCGGACCTTTTCCTACCCTCCAACAACCGAAATATATCAATATAATGTCTCTTCCTTATCTTACGGCGCAACCTTTATGGCATGCCTTCCCACAATTCCGAATAGGATACCGTCTGGACCCCCGAGACAACCGCCCGCTCAGCAATCGCACCACTACCGCCCTGTGGCCCCCCACCGCTATCCGCCCCTGAAAACAAAGACTCCGTGTTCCCCAATGATGACGAGGACGAACTGGAACTTGCCCGCCGCCTGCAAGAATATTTTTGCTTTTTGCGCACTTTCTTCCCCGACCTCTCCTGATCCGGCCCCCTAGCCCGGGACTCACCTGCTGCACCATCCCCTGGCCTGGACTGGCTGGCAGCTGGCTCCTGGTCCCCCTGAGCCACACTTTGTTGTAGAGGTTCTTGCACCAGCTCTTGTTCCCCACCATCCACTGGGCTCCCATTCCACCTCGCCATTGCACTGCTCCTGCCACTCATGCTCCTCGCTGCCACTGCTCCCTGGGGTGGGATATAAGACAAAGCAGGGGGTGGGAAAAAGAACTGCCAAGCTGGCTGCCATGCACCCACCCAGTCCCTGTGAGAGGATACCTGCCCCCCTTCCTGCCAGTGCTCCCAAGCATCCGCGCCGCCTGCTGTATAGTATCCCCTCTGTGGCCATACCCCGCTGCCACCGCCCCTCCCCCCCGCCCCCAACCTTGTTCCTCGAACCCAACTCCCCCCCCACCACCTCCCAAGGCAATTGCCCACCCGCTTGACCCTGCTGGACCAAACCACCTGCTCCTGCTGCAGATCCCCTGCCCACGGCTATGTCCTGGACAAACCACCCGCTCCTGCTGCAGATCCCATGCTCACTGTTATGGCTTCTATACCCCTCCCTTCCTCCACTCGTTCCAGTCCTACTGGACCGGGGGGGGGGTGGGCGGTAGCCTGATCCCCCCTTCCTCTAGACCCCCGCCTACCTCTGATCATACCGTGATCGGCCCCCCTCTCACCGCTAATCCGCCAACCTCTTCAGCAGTCGGCCTCCGTCATCCACAAAAAAGGACTTTTCTTTTCCTTTCCAGCCGACAGCATACCCGCCGAAGCCGAGCCCCAACCAATACCTGATTCAGCCCTTCAGTTCAGTACGTTAGTGTGAAAGGAGCCTCTCCCCGCCCACTCTCCGCCCATTGACCCCTTCTCTCCGCCCTCTCTCCACCTTCTGTGGTGTTTACCGCGGCTGGGGACATTAACGATTGTTAACGTTACATAACGTGCGGTATGTAATGTTACCGCAGTTTAGTAAACATACCCATATGTGAAACTTCTATTTTCTGCAAAGTTTTAATATTTTTTATTATTGCCGGTATTTCATAGCTGTTTGAGTGTAACAAATCTAATAAATCATCCAGAACAGAGAAAGAATAGGCGAGCTGTCCAAAACTGAGGGGTTAACTGAGGGGTTAACTGAGGGGAGGCAAGAAAGAGTAGAGAGCAGTATACCCGTGAATAAAACGTGGATTTTTCAAACCTCTCACTACAGTATCCACTATTCATTGTCTGACCTTGAGGAAGTTTCTTTAAATTCTTGGGTTCATAACCTAAGATAATCAAACCATATTAACAACAAGGATTTTATATTGAAAAGCATACAAGCTTGCAAATGTTGCTTTAGGAGCTATAACAACATATGAGAGCAATTTTATAAAAACAAGGCCTATGTGGAAAGTCTAAAAAAGCTTCTATTTTAAGTTTGTTTTATAAAGGTAACGTAGACTCATGCAGAGATTTATTCCAACTCCAAAAATGTGTAAATATGTGCACACATGCTACAGGGGTACTTTTCTATAGATTATTTCCTGGGTAAAGCCCTGTTTTACATGCATGTAAATGGCTTTTATAGAATTGTGCAGCTGCATCCATGTATGAAAACTAGGCACACAGAAAGGGCGAGCCTTCTTTTATGCAGTTGAAGCACAGACGTTCCTAGTAGCATAACAGGTGCAGAGTTGTGAGATACGTAGATATTTCAGAAAACACATAGCTACATATGTAGTGTACATTGTGCACGCATACAGTATGTCTTTTCTGGGGTGGCTACAAATTTGTGCATTGGAATTTATGTGTTATTGGGCTGGTTTGGGAAAACTATTTTATAGTTACCTTTCTAAAATAAGCTTAAAATAGGCATCTTTTTGGATTTCTCATATAGGCAGCCTGTTATAAAATTTGGAGAAGAGAGGATTATTTAAGGGAGGTCCTTAGACAATACCATGACATAAAGGGGTATGTTTACTAAACTGCGGTAAACGTGAATAACGCGCATTGTACGACGTTAACGATCGTTAGCGCGCTATAGTGCATTAACGATCGTAAACGCGCTATAGCTCGCGCTATCACGCTCTAACGAGAGTAATGCTCCGCGGCGCGGTAAAACACCGCAGAAGGTGGAGAGAGGGCAGAGAGTGGGCGGAGAGTGGGCGGGGAGAGGCTAACGCGCTGATTTTCAGAGCTGAATTCCAACGCGAATGAAAACCTACCGGTAAAAGCACTTTAAAGGGGAGAGAAACCATTTACGTGTCAGCAATGTACAGCCTAGGCAGGAAAACCAAAAAAAGGTGATAAGTGTGATACATGTGCCCAGAACAAAAGGGCACAAAAACACCGAAAATGACCCCAACAAACTGGAAAAAAACAACAACAAAGCCGGCCAATAGTGGTAGCAATGAGAAACATAACCCCCCCCCCCCCCCGAGTAAGCTCCATAGAACAGATATAATTAGTGGAAGGGTCCATACTCCGTCCCCATACAAGGTGCATGGGCCCACAGTGAAATAGCGCTGCTCAGGGATTTCCCCACCATCGGACAGGGTTCCTATGGCGTACACATGTCCCGCAACATCAGGGCGGGCATGTCGGAATGGACAACCGGGCAGATGCTGGAAAAGGGGATACAGAGGGCTGCAGGCGGCACATGCAGTGGCGCAGCTGGGCCACAGTGGGGACTAGGGTGATGCTCTGTTGGCCCATAGGAATGCATAAACAGTAGAGCCAGACAGCAACTGATGAGGGCCCAACATGGGCATGAGTATGTTTCCCAAAGCGTCACAGGGGAGAGTACCCAACAGCAACCCCCAAGGGCACGGAACACTGGCAGGCGGGGCTGGGGGGGAGCGTGGACGTCTATACAGGCACCCCTACCCCAGAACATGCACCATAGGCGGCCGCCTACCTGCACACTGGATGGCCTGAGATCGCGCACCACCAGCTCCACCAGCAGAAGGGCATGTCAGCATGGTGGCTGAGGGATACTGGTGGTGGAGGGGACAGTGGCAGCTGCCCGGAGCAGACCGTGGCCTAGCCCTGTGTAGGTGGGTGCCATGCACTGCAACAGACAGGCCCTGTCTGACCAACAGTCATGATATCACCAGGGAATGCACCATCTCTGTGAGAACATGGTGGTGCAGTGCACAGAACCACTGTATTCAGAAGCAGAAGGGCACAGGTTCAAGTCCCAGCTGTGGTTTCCACCAACCCAGTCCTCATATGTTACCCACTACTATAACGTGCTAATACAGGCAGAACCGTTCTTGCAGATGACGTAAACATGCCCAAAACACCAACATTTTACCCTATAGAGCACAGACACCATAAACATGCACATTACCTAGAGCAGAGCCTCCCAAATGCAGTCCTGGAGGGCCAAACACCATTCCAGTTCCATGCTGCCTCTGATAAAGATGCCTGTGCTGCATTTCTATGCGCCACCCCCATGGTATGCAGATGTATCTCATGCATATTCATGAGGGACAGCATGAAAACCCGAACCATGTTTGGCACCGCAGGACTGGAGTTGGGAACCTCTGCCGTAAAGCAGCAGCCAACAGGGGCAGACACACCCACACCCACAGGCCCCATTATCCACAGCCTTCTGGGGAGGCAGGACTGTGGGCTCTTTGTGCATCTCCCAATACTAGCACTTGCATACCTTAATAATGCCACCCTAAACCGGGGAATATGGTACACATCTATCAAAAGGTTGCTAGGATTACTGGCAGATAGCAATTCCTAGGTTAGGTACAAGTGTCTGAGTGAGCTGCATCATAGCAACCTTTCTGATGTATGTGGAGTGTGCTACAGGTCATGTGTCTGACAGTGTTTACCAACCTGGGGAGTGACTCCTACAGTATTGCATACCATAGCCATGCCTGCACTGTGCTCAGGACTTGTGTGGTGGCCTGGGCTGCCCAACACCTCTATAGTTGCACAATGCTGGCATAGGTGTGGGGAGTGTGTGTCTGTCTATACAGTGTGTGGTGGCCTCCAACACCCTCCACAGCCCACACTGCTAGCACTGTTCCCAGTATTGGCCTGCCAATGTGCATAATGAGGAGCAAGGTACCGTGGGAATAGCCTGTATAGGGTGGCCTGGCCTGGCTGCATCTGCGCTGGGCATAGGGCAATGGCTCGGACATTGTAGTGCCTGGTACCACCTGCACAGATGGAGTGGCCACAGCATGTCCTGCTGGGAGGTCACTCTCGCCCTGACTGAGTAGTGACCACGGCATGGCTAGGTTCCCCCATAGTGCTATATAGCATTTTGCTCATGTGATATATATGGGTTTTCTTTTGGGGCCCAATCACTGACTTATCTGCTTGGTGTGTATGCTGACATCCCCTGGGTTCTGGGTACATGCATCTCCTCCAGGACCATGCACTATGGACTAGCTGGTGGACTGTCTGCAGCTAGTATGTGTCTTGCTGGAACACCATGCAGGGTGCAGCGGCTGGAGGCCTGCTGCTGGGGAATGTCAGATAATGGTGGGGGCAAGCTGAGCATATCCAGGGCTGCAATCTGTCCGCTATTGCGTTATGGATGTGTACTCCTCTGTCTGTTCCCCAGCAGGACTGCTGTTGCTGGTCCCCTCTACTGCTGCCATTGCAGGGGGGTAGACTGTGGATCTAGTGGTGGGTGACCCTGTTTCCCGCCCTAGAGAGTGGGTTGTGTGGTGGTAGATGATCTGCCCATGGGTCCATACACCCACCCTTCACCTACAGCAAGTAACCTTGACACCAACACAGGATATGCACTATTCTGAGTGCATCATCGCCCATAAGGACTAGACATGACTGAGACATACAGCAGGGCACAGATGTATCCTAGGTGTGTCTCACGGAGCTACCTATCACACACTGATGGGGATCTGCAGCATGGCGTATCTCAGCCATGAAAGGTGCTGTGGACCTGGTGCTGGGGGCCCCACCTCAACCTCAGGGTGGGCACTGTACCCGCACAATGTGTGTGTCTGTGGCTACTCTGTGGCAGTGCCACACACGGTCTGTCCCCCCTACAGGGCTGAGGTGCTGTGGGGGTGCATACCCACTCTTGTGCCCATCTCTCGACTGCTGATTTGCATGTGCAGTGCATCATGGGTACGGGTGGGTTAACCCTATCCTGGTAACCACAGCAGAATGTGGGTGTGGTGCCGTGCAGTCCTCCTGTAGCCAGCCAGTTGTTTGTTAGCAGCTCTAGCCCACTGGTTACTACACTGCCTGTGGAGCCAGAGGTCATGGGTCCTACACCCACAGTGGGGTTCATCAATAGGGCTGTCTTAGGCATTGTCTGTTTTTATTGTATATTAGTTCTGCCAGCAGGACCACCCTCAGGGTACTGTCCCCTTAGGGTGGCTCATAAGGCGCCCTATAGGGCGCCTTATTCGGCGCCCTATAAAGCGCCTTATCAGGTGCCTTATATGGTGTCCTATAGGGGACATTATAGGGTACTTTGGCATACAGAGCACTTTATAATGTGCCCTATGGAGTGCCCTCTAGGGTGCCTTATGTGGCACCTTAGGTTATGCCACTGTGAGGGTGTGTTTGCTGGCAGCACTATTCAGGTACACGTAACCTTCCTCACAGCCCACTACTTAACCCTTTCCAGGCCAAGCCCAGTACTGTCGGGATCCAAACCTCTGCCTATATATTCCTATCAAATGGTATAGCATACATGACCATGGCAGAGGGAACGTCACTATTGGAACATATTGGATACGACGGGTACAATTTTCCTGACATGTGCAAACATTAACCCAGCTGCAGAATGTGGATAAAATATTATAGTAGGCCTTCCAAGGGTTGCATATGACGCCTCAGCCAGCCTTCTTCATTAGGCACACTGGGGAATCGAACCCATGACCCTTGTACCATCAGTCTGTGTAGTAAACATTGTGCTACAGCTCTGTTTCTGTATTTGGGTGTCTGCGCGCTGTCTTACGCTTGCGCGCAGTAGCGCGCGCTGTAGCGATCGTTGCTGCATGGCGCACAATACCCCGCGCAACTGCGCGTTATCGGTTACGATGTACCACCCATGTCCTTTTTTGGCTTTCCTTCCACTAACGCGGCTCCTAACGCGAATCACACTAACGCAATTTAGTAAACATACCCCAAAGTTGTATCTTCCTCTGCAATGTGATTCTACAAAGGAAATTTTGCATAGAGTGAAGTTAGTGAATGTGCAAGGATTAATTACTGGCAAGTAGGCAGTTTATTCCTGTAGACCAGGAATAAAGACTAGATGCTGAAGAGGATGGGGGAGCAGGTTGGGTGATAAGGAAAAGGCAGGAGAGTTTTCAAGGCAGCAGTGCTAATAGTAAAGGAAGCATTGAGGGTGAGATCCTGGAGGGAAGGAAATGGAGGGCAAGGGGTGAGAGTGCAAGAGGGAGGGGGAGCAGGAGAAGCACTGGAAGAGTCGAGTGCAAGAAGAGGAAGGTTGAGGAGATGAGTGCATGGGGGCAAGGGGCCAGAATGTGAATATGCCAAAAGGCATACACCATCCCTGCACTACACACCTACATACACAGATATCCCATCCCCGCACCACACAAATACATACCACCCTGCATCAAACATACACCCAGAGACACCCCATCCCCACACCAGATACACACACACAGGTACCACACCCCTGTACCACACACAAACACAACCCCCGCCACATAACATAAGAACATAAGAAATGCCATACTGGGTCAGACCAAGGTCCACCAAGTCAGGTATCCTGTTTCCAACAGTGGCCAATCCAGATCACAAGTACCTAGCAGTTTCCCAAAAAAAGACACACAGGTTCCATAATGCTTGTATTGGGGCAAGCAGTGGATTACCTGGGTCCTCTTTAATAATGGTTTATGGACCTTTCCTCCAGGAATTTGTCCAAACCTTTTTTTAACCCAGCTACACTAACAGCTTACACTGTACCTTCATTGCATGTCCCCTAGTCTTTTTACTTTTTGATGCTGTAAAGAATCGTTTACCCGTTCCACTCCATTCATTAATCTATAGACCTCTATCATATCTCCCCTCAGCTGTCTCTTTTCCAGGTTGAAAACTCCTAATCTTTTTTTTTTTTTTAATTTATGCATTTTTAAATTAGAATCAAGCATAAACACTTGTACAGAAAAGATATACACCATAGAAAATTTCCAAAAACCATCACAAAAAGAAAACAATCCCTAGGGTAATTGTCACCACGCCCTTCGCCCCAGGCGGTTGCCTAGGTGTTGGGAATGGTGATAGTCTTTATTTATTTGAAAAATGCCTATAATTGTAGTTGTGCAGTTGAAATAACTTCAGCCGAGAAGGGATATAGGCACGCAGGATTTTTATTATTCTTCAGGCCAAAAGGAACTTCTTATAAACAGTTCCAGATATCAAACATAAGGTGTGGATATTTTCCAGAGTAAAGCCACAAGGTAAGAGGCTTCTACATTCAACTTGTCAGCAAACTCAAAGTATTTCTTCATACAAAAACAGTAAAGCAAATTTGGTGCTACAAAAAAACCTTCTTCTCAAAAGGTGACTTTAAAACAGGTACAGCTTTAAATAATCCAGCAATGCAAAACTTCAACTGCACAATGTTTTCTCTCTTCTCAAAACATTCTATTTCCATGTCAGAGCTAGATTCCTGTCTCATAGAGCAGCGATGGCGAACCTATGGCACGCGTGCCAGCTGTGGCACGCGAAGGCCTTGCAGCTGGCACGCGGGAAGGTCCGCAATTAAGTATGCGGCGCGGCGGGAGGTGAGTGTGCCATCACTGCTCTAGATAGTCACCCTGAGCGCAAAGAACGGGAAACTGAACTCAGCCCCCCTGCAAACAGAAGCATTTACTATGTTGCTAGGACAGGTGTCTGCCTCCCTTCGTCTGCAGCTGCGGCTCCCTGCCTCTTAGGGAACTGTGGCTGTGCTTGTAAAATCATTGCGGAGCCCTTCCTGTCTTGACGGGCTCCGTGCAGCATTGTCCCGCCTCCAAAGGACAACTTCCTTTAGAGCAGGGGTCTCCAACTCCAGTCCTGGAGGGCCGCAAACCAGTCAGGTTTTCAGGGTATCCCTAATGAATATGCATGAGATATATATGCATTAGAAATAGCCTGCCAAACTGACTGGTTTGTGGCCCTCCAGTGCTGGATTTGGGGACCCCTGCCGTACACCTCTGTCATGTATGATTGCGAGTGGGCAAGGTACAGATGTCCTCGACATCAAAAGGGTAGATAGAATGTGTCACATCCCTCCCCGTTTCTCACCACCACCAAAAAGTTGTCTAATAGACAATATTTTGGTGGTGGTGAGAAGCAAGGAGGTATGTGACACATTCTATCTACTCTTTTGATGTCGAGGACATCTGTACCTTGCCCACTCACAATCTTAAATGACAGAGATGTAAGGTGGGGGTGCCCAAATCCAGCACTGGAGGGCCACAAACCAGTCAGTTTGGCAGGCTATTTCTAATGCATATATATCTCATGCATATTCATTAGGGATACCCTGAAAACCTGACTGGTTTGCGGCCCTCCAGGACTGGAGTTGGAGACCCCTGCTTTAGAGGCTGCACGGAATCCATTTGTATACCCCCAACTACACATTCCCCCTCCTTTTTACTAATAGGCAAATAATATGCCTTCGCAACAGGAGGAAACAGCTCAGGTGAAATCATTAGAGACTCCTGCATATATTTCTTAAAGAGTTCCACCGGGGCCACTGCAGGAATTACAGGAAAATTCAATAACTGTAAATTAGACACTCTGGTAGCATTTTCCAAAGCCTCTATCTTCACTTTAAGAAACATATTGTCCTTCATCAACGAGTCAGACAGACCCGACGCTTGAGAAAGTCTCAAATCCATAGAAACAACTTGATTCTTCACATCCACAAGTTCCATGGACAACTTATTTGTAGTGGACTCTACTGCAGATAAATTGGTAAAGGATAAAGCCAACTGTTGATTCATTACCTGGGAAAGCTGACTTATAGCCTCCCAGATACTTTCCAGAGTCACCTTAGTAGGTCGAACAAGAGTGATCACCGGGGTACTCACAGGCACCGGAGCTCCAGAGACAGCCATCCGCCCATCAGACTCAGCCTCCAAGCTAAGGATAGTTTGCCCTTCCAAAGGTTGTTTAATGCCGGAGATTGCTGGCAGGCTCCTGGTATCGCTCCTCTGCTCCTCAGCCATCTCCTCAGGGTCGCCCCACTCAGGTAAAACAGAGGGCACCACCTCCGGCGTCCCTGCTACACCACGCTCCCGAGGGCCTGAGGATAGCCCCGATACCACAGGAGGGAAACGATCATCCAGGGAAAGCGAAACCTCCAGGGAAGGGGCAGCCGAATTCTCCACAGCCGGCGCCACCATATCCCTGCGAATTCCCCCTCTTTGCTCCTCTGTGAGACACACAAATCGATCCATTGGTCCAATAGCAACAGCTTCGGGCTCTGTAGGGCGCGCCCGAATCTTACCCTTGCGTTTAGGCATCGCGCTCAAACTCTCTCTGTCGCCATCTTGGAAGTGGCCACACCCCCGAAAAGCCCTAATCTTTTAAGCCTCGCCTCATAGGGGCATCCTTCCATCCCCTTTACCATTTTGGTGGCTCTTTTCTGAACTTTTTCTAATTTCACTATATCTTTTTTTAAGATATGGTGACCAGAATTGCACGCAATATTCAAGGTGTGGTCGCACCATGGAATGATATAGAGGCATTATAATATCCTTGGTTTTATTCTCCATTCCTTTCCTTATGATTCCTAGCATTCTATTTGCCTTTTTGGCCTCTGTTGTACACAGGGGGGGGGGGGGGGTTGTCAACGTGTTATTCACACCAAACACATATACACAGACACAGATACTCCCACTCCCGCCCCCACATCACACACACACTCACACACACACACACGCACATATATATGCATATATATATATATATATATATATATATATATATACACACAGATACTTCACCCCTGCACCACAAAGACACACACACCATCCATGCACCAGACACACATACAATTATCCCAACGTGGCATCACACACATACCATCCCTGCACCAGACACACACAGATACTCTTACTCCTGCACCAGATAGACTCATGCACAAACACAAACACATACACACATCCAATCCCAGCTGCCCAGTCTCTACAACACACACAAATACCCCCCATCTTTAGATACCCATTCCCAACCCCACTTCCACACCACACACCCCACACCTGCAGTACAGCCCCAGACCAGACACATACACTACCTCTACCACATCTCCAACAATATACACTCACACACAATCTTCGAAACCAATATATAGAAGTCACCACTCATAAAGATGCTTCATACAACCTCACAGCCACTGCTACCCTAACAAAAAACCTTTACGATTTCTCTTTTTCCCTCACAAATACATATAAGTCTGCAAATGGAGGAGAAGGAACCCCATGCATTTTGTCAAACTATGGGGTATGTTTACAAAACTGTCTTAATGTTACCGGCGCTAGTTGCAGCGATAATGTGAAGAATGCCATATAATGAGTGGGCGTTCCAGTCCTAAAATAGCAAGAATCTGTATCGCGCGATAGTGTACGCCGTGGCACGTTAATGCGCGTTAACCCTAAGTACATGCCAGCGCAGTGTTAGAAGCTATAGCAATGTAGCCCACTGGTTACTGCAATGACTGTGGAGGCAGAGGTCATGGGTTTGATTCTGCAGTGGTGTAATCTAAAAAGGCTGTTTGAGGCATTTTCTTTTAATTTAAATCAGTGCTGCCAGCAAAAACACCCTCACGGTGCCGTAACTTAAGGTGCCTCATAAGGCGCCCTATAAGATGCCCCATAGGTCACATTATAAAGTGTCCTGTCTGCCAAGGCACCCTATAATGTGCCCTATAGGGCACTGTATAGGGTGCCTATGAGGCACCTTAGGCTACAGCACTGTGAGGGTGTTTCTGCTGGCAGTATTGATTGAAATGAAAAGGAAAAGCCTCAGACAGCATTCTTAAACAACAACACCACTGGGGGCTCAAAACCATGACCTCTGCCTCCACAGTCATTGAAGTAACCAGTAGGCTACATCTTTATAGCTACTGCCACACTGCTGGCTGGCTAGGGAAAGACTGCAGGTCACCACACAAACTGCTGTGGTTACCAGGATAGGGTAAACCCACCCGTACCCATGATGCACTGCACATGCAGATCAGCAGTCTACAGCAGATCACATAATGGGGTATGCACCCCCACAGCACCTAGGACTGGTAGAGGGAACTGACCATGTGTGTTACTGGCACACAGTAGCTAAAGACCGTCACATTGTGCGGGTCCTGTGCTCACCCTGAGGGTGAGGTGGGGCACCCAGCACCAGGTCCACAGCATCTGGCTATGCTGCAGGTCTTCATCAGTGCCAGTGTGTGATAGGTACTCCTTGCAGACACAACTAGGATACACCTGTGTCCATCTGTATTTTCCAGTCACATTTAGCCCTTGTGGACTATGATGCACCCAGAATAGTGCACATTCTGTGTGGTTGCCATGGTCACAATTTATAGGTGAAGGGGGTGTTTGGACCCAAAAGAGGATTATGAAGCACCACCCAACCCAACAAATCCACATTGTACATCTCTGCAATGGTGGCAGTAGAGAGGACCATCAACCCCGGTCCTTCTGGGGAACAGGCACCCTACAAGGGCAGTTGATGCACATCTAAACACATCACATAAGGCAATGGAGGCAGGCAAAACACTGGAGATGCTCAGCTGCCCCCACCCCTATCTGACATTTACCCGCAGCACCCTGCAAAATGTCCTAACCATACACATGCCAACTGCAGTCAGTCTGCTAGCTAGTACATAGTGCATGCTCCTGGAGAAACTGTGTGCACCCAAAAATGGGAAGTGAGTACACAGACCAAACAGGTATTCAGTGATTGAGCCCCAAAATAAAGAACCCATAAATATCACTTAAAAGAAGTATGGCATAGCACTATGGGGGAATCTAGCCATGCTGTGGTCACTGCTCAGTCAGGGTGAGAGCGACCTCCCAGCATGACATGCTGTGGCCACCCTGTCCATGCAGGTGGTGGTCGGGCATTACAATGTCCCAGCCATTTCCCTATACCCTATGCAGATGCATCCTGCCCAGGCCACCATGTCCGGGCCATACACACAGTACCTTGCTCCTCATTATGCACATTGGCAGACTAAAACTGGAAACAGTGCAAGCAGTGTGGGCTCAGTAAGGTGTAGGCAGCCACAAAACACTGGATAGACATACACACACTCCAACACCTATGCCAGCATTGTGCAAATATAGAGGTTTGTGGCAGCTCTGGCCGCCACACCAGTCCTGGGCACAGTGCGGGCATTGCTATGGTACGCCATACTGTTGGGATTATTCCCCGGGGTGGTAAACACTGTCAGAAGCAATAACTGAAACACACTCCACAGATAGCAAAAAGGTTGCTATGATGAATCTCTATCAACACGTTATGTTTAACTTAGGATTTGTTAGCTGACATTAATCATAGCACCTTTTGATATATGTGGAACGTGTTCCTAAGTTTAGGATGGCATTACTAAGGTATGCAGGTGCCAGTATTGGGAGATGCTGCTCCATGCAGGGCCCAACAGCCTGACTCTCCATGAGACTTTGGATAGTGGAGCCTGTGGGTGTGGGTGTTTGTGCCCCTGTTGGCCGCTGCTCTAGGGCAGAGGTTCCCAACTCCAGTCTTGGTGGGCCAAACACTGTTCAGGTTTTCATGCTATACCTAATGAATATGCATGAGATACATTTGCATACAATGAGGGTGATGCATACAAATGCAGCACAGGCATATTTATTAGGGACAGCATGAAACCTGAATGTTGTTTGGCCCTCCAGGACTGCAGTTGGGGAAACTCTGCTCTAGGGATTGCACATAAGAACATAAGATATGTCATACTGGGTCAGACCAAGGTCCATCAAGCCCTGTATCCTGTTTCCAACAGTGGCCAATTTAGGTCATACATACCTAGCAGTTTCCCCAAATGACACAGGTTCCGCAATGCTTGTACTGGGTCAAGCATTGATATTCTGGGTCCCTTCTTAATAATGGTTTATGGAACTTTCCTCCAGGAACTTGTCCAAACCTATTTTAAACCCAGCTACACTAACAGCCTTTACTACATCCTCCGGTAACAAATTCCAGAGTTTGATTACACGTTGAGTGAAAAAATATTTTCTTTTATTTGTCTTAAATAGTTTACCCTGTAGCTTCATTGCATGTCCCTTAGCCTTTCTATATTCTGATAACGTAAACAATCGATCTAAGTTTACCCGTTCCACTCTGTTCATTAATTTATAGACTTCTATCATATCTCCCCTCAGCCGTTTCTTTTCCAGGTTAAAGAGCCCTAACCTTTTTAGCCTTTCTTCATAGGAGTATCCTTCCATCAACTTTACCATTTTGGTGGCTCTTCTCTGAACCTTTTCTAATAACACTATATGCTTTTTAAGATATGGCGACCAGAATTGCACACAATATTCAAGGTGCGGTCTCACCATGGAACAATATAGAGGCATTATAATATCCTTTGTTTTATTTTCCATTCCTTTCCTTATGATACCTAGCATTCTATTTGCTCTCTTGGCCGCCGCTGCACACTGGGCCGAGGGTTTTAACATGTTATCCACAATGATGCCTAAATCTTTTTCCTCGGTGGTGGTTCCTAATGTGGAACCTTGCATTGTGTAACTATAGTTTGGGTTGTTCTTCCCTAGGTGCATAACTTTGCACTTGTCCACATTAAATTTCATCTACCATTTTGATGCCCAGTCTTCTAATTTATCAAGATCCTCTTGCAATTTTCCACAATCCTCTTGGGTTTTAACAACTTTAAATAGCTTTGTGTCATCTGCAAATTTGATAACCTCACTCGTTATTCCACTTTCCAGGTCATTTATGAATATGTCAAAAAGCAGCGGACCCAGCACAGATCCCTGGGGTACACCACTATTCACCTTTCTCCATTGGGAAAATTGGCCATTTAGCCCAACCCTCTGCTTTCTATCTTTTAACCAGTTCTTGATCCACAGTAGTACACTGCCTCCTATCCCATGACTCTTTAGTTTTGATAAAAGTCTCTGATGAGGGACCTTGTCAAAGGCTTTCTGAAAGTCTAGATACACTGTATCAACTGACTCACCTTTATCCCCCTGTTTATTCACACTTTCAAAAAAACATAACAGATTAGTAAGAAAAGATCTTCCTTGTCTAAAGCCATGTTGGCTGTCTCCCATTAGGCCATGGCTATCTACATGCTGAGTAATTTTATTCTTTATGATGGTTTCTACCATTTTTCCCGGTACTGACGTGAGGCTCACCGGTCTGTAGTTTCCCGGATCACCCCTGGAACCCTTTTTAAAAATTGGTGTTACATTGGCGATCCTCCAATCTTCAGGTATTAGAGATGATTTTAATGATAGTTCACAGATTACTAATAGCAGGTCTGCAATCTCATATTTCAGTTCTTTCAACACCCTAGGATTTATACCATCCGGCCCAGGTGATTTGCTACTCTTCAGTTTATCTAATAGTTGTAATACATCTTCCCGATGTATCGATATTTCCTTCAATTCTTCCGCACCTTTTTCCGCACATGTTTATGGTGCCTGTGCTCTGTAGGGTAAAATATAGGTGTTTCAGGCATGTTTAATTTATCTGCAATAAAGGTTCCCTCTTTATTACAATAGTTTAATACTGGGTAGATAAATAAATAAATAAATAAAATAGAATATGGGGAGAAGGTTGGCAGGAGTCACAGCTGGGAATTGAACTTGTGACCTTCTGCCTCTGAACACACTGGCTGTGTGTACTGCACCAAACTGTTGCCACAGAGGCAAATTATTCCCTGGGGATACCATGACTGTTTGTCAGACAGACGTTGTCTGTTGCAGTGCATGGCACCCACCTAAACGGGGCTTGGACGTGGTCTACTGGTGGAGATGCCACTGTCCCTCCACCACCAGCACCCCTCCGCCACCATGCTGACATGCCCTTCTGACGGTGGTGCTGGTGGTGCGCAGTCCCAGGCCATCCAGTATGCCGGTAGGCGGCTGCCTATGGGGCGTGATTTGGGGTAGGGGTGTCTGCCTAGACATCCACGCTTCCCCCTGGCACCGCCTGCCAATGTTATGTGCCCTTGGGGGTATCTGCTGGGTAATATCCCCTGTGACACTGTGGGACACACACTCATGCCCACGTTGGTCCCTCGTCGGTTGCTGTCTTGCTGCTTTACAGTTTCTGCATTCATATGTACCACCTAGGCATCTGCCTAGTCCACACTGTGCCCCAGATGGACCACAGCATGTGCCACCTGAAGCCCCCTGTATCCCATTTACAGCATCAGTACAGTTTGCCCTTTCCTATGTGCCCACTCTGCTGTTTGCTGCACATGTGCATGCCCTAACAAACCTGCCCAATATAAATGACAAAAACCCTGATCAGTGCTATTTCAATGTGGGATCATTCACTTTGTAGGGGGACAGAGCATAGACCCTTCCAAACATGATATGTTCCTTTTTACGCTTTGTCAGTAGTGGTGCTTTATGTTTATCATTAATATCACTATTGGCCAGCTTGGTATTGGGATTTCAGATGTGGTCTGGTCATCTTATATGTTTATTTGCCTTTTTGGTTCCTGCACATGTATCACTACTATCACTTTTCTGAGTTTCCCTGCCTTTGCTGTACATTGCAGACTTAAATGGTTTCTCTCTCATGCAAATGTGCCTCTAGCATGAGGGTTTCACCAGAGTTAGAGTTCAGACCCGGATTTCACAGCGTTAGTGTGCCTGGACCCTCTCCCTGCCCACTCTCTGCCCATTGACCCCTATCTCCGCCCTCTGGGAGGCCTTACTCCACCCTTCAGAGCCTAATTTCACAACGTTAGTGTACCTTAACACTGCTGCCGACGTTATTGCGCGATACGTTACGTATCGTGCGATAACGTCGCCGCTGCTACGTTAGGACGGTTTAGTAAACATATCCCTATGAGTACACGTTTTTCAACTTGTTTGGATGTTATCATTTTTAAGGATAGTGATACATTTTAAATATCCATTTATAGGAAAAAAAATAGATAGAAATAGCATATTAAATTACATGAGTTTTCACCCAAAACACTTGCATAATAATATCCCTATGGGACAGTTCCTGAGAGTGAGGTGATTATGCACAACAGAAGATGAGCTCGAAGATGAGATCACACATTATGCATAAACAATATCCTACAGTGATTATTAATAAGGTAGACTGAAGTGCTAAATATATAAATCGAGAGTTATTGTTGACTCCTAATCCAGCAGAAAATGATTCCCAGCATGTTTCTGTTTCAACATACTCTTCTGAAGCTTTTTGCAGAAAGATTATTCAACATCATTGGAACGTGCAGGGGATACATAAAATATTTAAAGATCCACCTTGGTTTGCTATTCAAAGAGGAATTATTTACATTTTTTGGTGTATTCCACTTTACCACAACTACCTGGGCCAATTGATGTCAATTCAAGGTGACATTTTAAATGGGGCAAATGGTGTGTGCACATGGTTTAGAAACTGGAACATATATTCATCCAGATTTGAAATTTAAACACATTCTCAAGAAAGATACAGGCTGCAATATGGAAGCAATAATTCCATTGCAGTCTGGTATTAGAAAATTTATATTGACAAGACTGCATGTAAGATTAAAATGTGCTCTATAGAACATTGCACAGCAATCCAAAAGGAAAAGGAAACAGCACCTCTTGCACCCCCACTGGATTTGTATGAAACGTTTTGTAGAAGGCTTAAATGGATCCATATTTAAACTCTGCGGTTGACATTTTTTAATTGCCGGCAGTGGTGTTTAAAACTAAAAGCAGATATTGAGCATCATGATCTGGCTATCCCTCCAGTGCTGAATATCCATTTTTAGCACCTACTGCCAGTGCTCTCCAGATAACAGTGATATTCAGTCACTATCCGAATAGCATGACCACAAAGTTAGGAGAGACCTTTTGTGACCTCACTCTATGCAGCCACATATCTAGCTAGCGGATTGAAAATCATCCCTAATTGGATAAGTGCTGGAACTGACCTCGCCCCCACCCATGGATGGCCCAGAACTCTCCAGACAGTGCCACAGTGGTTAGAAGGGATATTCAGCCACACTATCCGGTTAGTGCCTTTAAATATCCCTCTCAGCAAGCTTTATCCCATTGAATATTGGGCTCAAAGGAGCCAATATTCAAACATTTTAGACCGATATTCAGTGGCACTAACTGGTTAGTGTCGTTGAATATCCCCACAGACCAGTAAAAACTAGGGTGGTTTGTGGGCTGATTGACAGTGGTGTTGGCAGTGTTGACGGTGATGGTGGTGTTGCTATCTGGTTAACAGCAATATCCAGTTACTAACCAGATAGTTAAACCAGAGGCTCTCAACACAGTCCTCGGGTCCCATCTAGCCAGTCAGGGTTTCAGGAAAACCAAAATGAATATACATGAGAGAGATCTGCATACAATGGAGGACTGGGTTGAAAAACACTGAGCTAAACTGATTAAAGTTAGATCATGGGGAAGACTCATGAGCTTGGTATGGATGGCCATGTGGTTTCACTTCCAGAGGGCCTTTTCTTTTAAAGTATTTAGTGCTGTACTTAAAATTTCCAAATCTATGTGTGATTGTTGAAGTCTCTGGACAGTGGGGATGGTGTCCGGGAAGACTGGGAAGTCAGATCTGGCATTTGTGCTGCCGTCAGCAGTGAAATGCTTCAAACATAATCCATCATCTCCTGAGAAAATTGCACCGCATCCCCCTTCATCACCACCAGAGACAGCGATTATGGCAGAGTTGCAAAATCTCATGGCCACGATGAAATCGAATTTGGAAGGCACGAGTGAGATCCGTGCAGAGCTTGCAACGGTAGTGCAACAGCTAGCTGCCTTTGAGAACTTCTACTAGTAAACAAGAATCGTGTAGGAGCCATCGAGGTCTGAGTTTCTGAATTGGAGCAAAAGCTGGCCAAGACTGATTTTCTGCAATGGGACATTGAGGATCTTACAAACCATAATTGGAGCAGAAACATTAGGCATGGGACTCCTAGAAGGTCAGTGGCTAGGCCTTGAATTTTCACCACCGCTTGAGCTCGAACAGCTGAGGGGAGAGGATAGAGGTCTATAAAGTCATCTCATTCTACACCCAATAGCGGGACTCCGCAGCCTGGGTGGCTAAAGTTTTGCAGTTCCAACATGCACTTCAGATTCTCCAAGCTTTCCAGGCCAAGAAATTTGCTGAGGGGGATGGTCAGTGGCTGTTGTTTGTACCAGACATGGCAAAAGTTACTGCAAGCAATTTCTGGATCAGAGACTGAAGGCTGTAATTGTCATGTTTGGGCTGTTTTACCCAGCGCGAATGCAGGTTACCATTAATAACACTACTAAAACTTTTGAGGATCCAGAGGCAATGGCGATCTACCTTGCTGATCATAAGCTGGGGATACAATGGAGTGAGCATGATATTATCTCTGAGTTCACTGCTTTATGGGTTCGGACTTGGTTTTGGCTATAGCTGACTTACATTTTCTGCTGTTTGTCCTGCTGCTTGTTTTTTATCAGCACTGTACCTTGTGGAAACTTGTCAGTTCAATAGATCTTCAGTGAGAGTCTGCTGGGCCTCCTGGAGGCTCATTTGGCCTCTAACTGCTGCCATGAGGACTTGCATTGTTTCTCTTTCAGTTGCTCCTATGTTCAGGAGCTGGTTGAGGTTGGTATATTTGGGTACGTGTGGGTTGCTTTAGTGAGTGTATGTGTTGATTGTGCTGATATGATTTATATGTTATCATAGAAACATGATGTCAGAAAAAGACCACATGGTCTAACCAGTCTGCCCTTCCATATCACCACTACAAGAGTCTTCTTTTTTCCTTTAAAGGGCATCTGTGTTTGTCCCATGCTTTTTCAAATTTAAGAACATAAGAACATAAGATATGCCATACTGGGTCAGACCAAGATCCGCCAAGCCCAGTATCCTATTTCCAACAGTGGCCAATCTAGGTCATACGTACCTAGCAGTTTCCCCAAAAGACACAGGTTCCACAGTGCTTGTATTGGGTCAAGGATTGATATCCTGGGTCCCTTCTTAATAATGGTTTAAGGACCTTTCCTCCAGGAACTTGTCCAAACTTTTTTTAAACCCAGCTACACTAACAGCCTTTACTACATCATCCGGTAACAAATTCCAGAGTTTGATTACACGTTGAGTGAAAAAATATTTTCTTTTATTAGTCTTAAATAGTTTAACCTGTAGCTTCATTGCATGTCCCCTAGTCTTTTTATATTCTGATAACATAAACAATCAATCTACTTTTACCCGTTCCACTCCATTCATTAATTTATAGACTTCTCTCCCCTCAGCCATCTCTTTTCCAGGTTATAGAGCCCTAACCTTTTTAGCCTTTCTTAATAGGGGTATCCTTCCATCCGCTTTACCATTTTGGTGGCTCTTCTCTGAACCTTTTCTAATAACACTATATCCTTTCTAAGATACGTTGACCAGAATTGCACACAATATTCAAGGTGCGGTCTCACCATGGAACAATATAGAGGCATTATAATATCCTTTGTTTTATTTTCCATTCCTTTCCTTATGATACCTAGCATTCTATTTGCTCTCTTGGCCGCCGCTGCACACTGGGCTGAGGGTTTTAACATGTTTTCCACAATGACGCTTAAATCTTTTTCCTGGGTGGTGGTTCCTAATGTGGAACCTTCTATCGTGTAACCATAGTTTGGGTTGTTCTTTCCTAGGTGCATAACTTTGCGCTTGTCCACATTACATTTCATCTGCCATTTTGATGCCCAGTCTTCCAATTTATCAAGATCCTCTTGCAATTTTTCACAATCCTCTTGGGTTTTAACAACTTTAAATAATTTTTGGTCATCTGCAAATTTGATAACCTCACTCGTTATTCCCTTTTCCAGGTCATTTATGAATATGTCAAAAAGCAGCGGACCCCTCACAGATCCGTGGGGTACACCACTATTCACCTTTCTCCATTGGGAAAATTTGCCATTTAGCCCTACGCTCTGCTTTCTATCTTTTAACAAGTTCCTGATCCACAATAGTACACTGCCTCCTATCCCATGACTCTTTAGTTTTGCCAAAAATCTCTGATGAGGGACCTTGTCAAAGGCTTTCTGAAAGTCCAGATACACTGGTTCTTGCTTTTTCTTTTTCAACATATATTTTGCATCCACAGAACCCCCTTCAACAGTGGGTGCAGAGCAGAACCAGGACATTCACCCACAGAGCTCAATATCTTAAAAAAAATATCTGATTCTGATCATCTCACTAACAACAACAACAAACATTCTCCAGTACCAGGCATATTGTGAACTATTACAAAACCCTACAACAAAGTCACTGAGGGGTATGTTTACTGAACTGCGGTAACGTTACATAACGTGCGTTATGTAATGTTAACGATCGTTAAGTAATGTTAATGCTTATTATGAGACGTTAAGGATCATTAACGTCTCATAACGTGCGTTATCATTACTTAACGATCGTAGACATTCCGCGGCGCGGTAAAACACCGCAGAAGGTGGAGAGAGGTTGGAGAGAAGGAGTCAATGGGTGGAGTGTGGACGGGGAGAGGCTCCATTCACACTAACACGCTGATCTGAAGAGCTGAATCCTAACGCGATTGAAAACCTGCCGTTAGATGCACATATGCAGGAGAGAGAAACCATTTACGTGTCAGCAATGTACAGCCCAGGCAGGGAGCCCAAAAACTGTTATAGTAGTGCTCCATGTTCAGCAATACCATAGTGCCAACGTATGAATGGCCACTATGACGATGGTGCAAATGGGGCATAGAGGGCCGCAGGCGGGACATGTAGCATGGGCAGCTGGGGCACAGGGTGGACCAGGCGGGCACCTAGGTGGCACATAGGAACATAGACACCGGTGATCAGCAAGACAGCAGTTAACCAAGGCCAAACACAATCCACCAATATCTACCTGGTCCACCCTAGCCAATAGTCGCTAGGGCACAGACCTGACATCCCCTGATATTTTTAAGCTGTGGTCCGGTCAAGAGAGCCTTTTAGTTTCATTTTTTTGTTGGTTAAATCAACAGGATTCTCATATCCAATTTACTCACCTTTATCATAAGGACAAAATAACCTATTTAGATGTCGCGGTTACAAGAAGAAAAAATGATTGGTCCACTTCAATCTATAGAAAAGAGGTAGATAGAAATGCCTTGTTACACTACCACAGTGCACATCCCATTCAACTAAAGAACGGCCTCCCCTTTTTGCAGTTCCTCAGATACAGACGCAACTGTTCTGAGGAAGCTGCTTTTAAGGAGCAGTCGAAGATTCTTCAACGAAATTTTGAAACTCGGGGATACCCTAGGCAAATTATTAAACAGGCATATACCCGGGCACGGTTTAATAATAGAGATCTTTTATTAGCTCCGAGTGTACCAAAGGATAGATTTGAAGGGGCACAAGTGAATTTGATAACTAAGTTTTCACCTTTTAGTGGCCAACTTAAGAAAATTTTGAATCGTCATATGAACGTACTCCACAGCATTCCGGGTTTAGAAGACAAATCAATCCGTTGTGTGTGGCAACGCCACAAGAATTTGAAGGAACTTTTGAGTCCGGCAGTACTAAGATCAGCGGAGGCAGATGGAGTCTCTAAACAATGTGGTCACAAAATATGTGGCAATTGTAATATCTGTCAGATCTCTTTGGAATTGACAGAATTTCAATATCATGGCTCCACCTATGCTTTGAGGCGACAGACAACATGTGGTTCTAGCAGCGTAGTGTATGCAATTCAATGCCCATGTCGGCTAATGTATATAGGCAAAACTATACGCCCATTCAGAATTAGGATTAATGAACATCAAAGCCGGCTCTGATGCAGGAAGATTGAAGCACCGATAGTGGCTCATTGTTTAAAGTTTGGGCACCAATTTGATCAACTTAGAGTATTTTGTATAGATCAAGTGACGGCTGGATTCCTGGGTAAAACGAGAGACCAAAGTTTGCTTATGTGTGAACAGCGCTAGATTTATACTTTACACACTGTATATCCGGATGGATTGAACGCCCAAATAGACTGGTCAGTATGTGTTTAAAGACCATACTTTGAGGTCAGTTGCCTGAGGAGGAAATCTGCAATGGGCTCATAATTTATAACTCACACAAAGGACTATCAATGGAGATAACTAATTGTTATCTGGATTTTCTATCAACGATAGTTATATGGTTATACTAGTAAAGGGAGTGTGGGCTCTTTAAATTTAGATTTAAATGTAGCACCATCGCTATGCAGTCAGGGGGCGGCTTGGAGATAAAAGACAGCCTTTTCTTTTTCATTGCGCATGCGTTGGCGTCTCTCTGTGTGAAGACAAGTTCAGTGGGCAGTTTTTGAAGGTATGATTTTGTTGCTTCTGGAATATACCTACATGAAATCAGCATTGTCTTCAATAATTCAGATGTGGTATGAAGTACTGATTGTGCCTTTTGATTTCATTTTAGAGCTCACTGGGACAAACAGTTGCATGTCAGTATCAAGCGTTCAAACAGATTCA
This sequence comes from Ichthyophis bannanicus, assembly GCA_033557465.1. Classification (NCBI taxonomy): domain Eukaryota; kingdom Metazoa; phylum Chordata; class Amphibia; order Gymnophiona; family Ichthyophiidae; genus Ichthyophis; species Ichthyophis bannanicus. The sequence continues at coordinate 667,850,164 of CM066035.1, forward strand.
AAATCCCCCGAAGAAACCGCTTGTGCGGTGAAACGCACAGGCGCTGAGGATTTGCGTTGGGATAGAATTCTGAACAGCTTACAGATAAGCATTTTGCTATGTTCTTGGATTTTTATCACTATAAATACGAATGATTTAAGAACACACCGGCGTTTGGATAGCTTGTTTGAAAGCACTTATTATAAATTAGAGATGGGAAACACATCGGGTCCTTGATGCAACATAGGGGTTTAGTAGCCATTGAGGTGCAGTACCTCCTAGGCTCTATCCCTGACTGAGTCTGAGACCCGTTCCCAAACTTTTTCAGTACTTAGGAGTAGTTAGATAGTAGAGCAATATTCTGTGATTGTAGTTTTGATTGCTCTAATAACCTGTTGACTTTTTGTTGTTTAACACCTATATTTTACCATACAATGCAGATACAATAGCAACATGTGCAAAGCCCAAAGCAGCGGCGAACAGGGGCGCAAACACCCACTCACACAGGCTCCACAATCCAATGATGCATGGAGCGGCAGGCTGTTGGCCCCAGCATTGGGATGATGTTATCACCAGAGCACTACTACTACCCCCTGCACAGTTTAGCAATGTCGGCACTGTGATCAGGACTAGTGTGGCGGGCAGGGCTGCCAACCACCCCTTACTTTGTATAATGCTGAAAAAGGAGTGAGCGTGTTTGTATGTCTAACCACACTTCACTGGGCCCAAAATGTCCCACTTTTACTAGCGTTAACCTGATTAGATGCATAATGAGGAGCAAGGTATTCTGGGTATGGCCCGGACAGGGCAGATTGGCCAGGATGCATCCTCACAGGGTGTGGGGCAATGGCTAGGACACTGTAGTGCCTGACCACCACCTGCATGGACAGGGTGGCCACAGCATGGCATGCTGGGAGGGCACTCACTATGAACGAGCAGTGACCATGACAGGTCTAGGTTCCCACATAGCGCTCTACACTATCTGTCTCTAATGATATATTTGTGTTCTCCAGTGCTGGGATCCCAATCACTGAGATGCCTGTTTGCTGTACATAGTTCTTGGTGGACTGTCTGCAGTTAGACTGTGCATGGTTGGAACATCTTTAAGGTACAGTCTGACTGTGTTGTCTGCTGGTGACTGGCAGACAGTGGTGGGAGGCACCTGGGGTTTCCAGACATAACCTCAGCATTGCTGCTGGTCTGCCACTGTACCAGTCATAGGTGTGGCTCTGGCCCACCAACTCTGGAGGGCTGTCTTGTACAAACAGGATGGAGGTTGCTTCCTTGGGGCAGGGGCACTGCTCTTTACCTACAAATGGGTGATGTGGGCCCTTTGGGGTATGTAGTGTATACCACTGTGACCTATACAGCCACTGCTACACACACCTCATACAATTCTAGGAACACCTCTGCCCTGATAACATCTGACCATGTCAGCCAAACTCTCACACAGGGTACACACTAATCTGGCTGGTGTCTGGTCCCACAGGGCCACATGTGACTGCAGGATACAGATGGACACCAAATTACCTTCAGTTATACTGCACAGAATACCTATCACACACTGGTAATGATGGGGATTTACAGCAGGACCTATCTCTAGTAGCACATGTACTGCGGATCTAGTGCTGGGCACCCATCCTATCGCTCAGGGTGAACTCAGAACCTGCACAATGGCATGATCTGTAGCTACTCCGTGCCAGTATCACGCACTGTCAGTTCATCTTTCCAAGCTGGGGGACCGGAGAGGTGCAGACCCCATTTGGTGATCAGCTGTAGACAGCTATTCAGCATGTGCATTGCATCATGGGTACTGGTGCGGTTACCCTATCCTGGCACTCAGAGCAGACAATTTGTGCGGTGACCTGCAGTCCTTCTGTACCCAGACATTGCTGTGACATACACCATGGGGGTATAGCCTACTGGTTAATACAATGCCATTCTTGGCAGTGTTCATGGGTTCAGTTTCTCATTGTTCCCCCCTCTCATGCCTGTCCTATTTATATAGTGTGCATGCCTGTAGAGGTCATATTTCTGTGATTCCAGCCCATAATACCCTCGCCACAATTGCCAACATTCCCTCAGTTCGTCTATCTGCATCTGTCAGCTGTGTAGAGTCCTGTCTGCCGTGCATACCCTTTCCTGCATTGCGCCTCTTCATGCTTGCCTTGCCTGTGCCTGATCTGCATGGCACCACCACTCCTCTGTCCACCCATCATTGTAACTATCCTGCCACCTCCGCCTCCACTGGGCGGCATGTATTCCCATTGTCTGCCACCAACTGTTTTTCTGGCACTTTACATTGCCAACACCCTGTGCTGTGGTACAGCTGCCCCACCATGTTTGTCATTGGTACTAGCAGGCACATGGGATGCCCGCAGATATGGCAGGTCCAGCGGCTCCCACTTCTCTCTCCTTCACTCACCTGTTCATTGCCTTTCCTGAGTGCTCTATCTAGTGTTAGGGCTACATCTGTCTCTGTTCCGCACAGGTCATTCATGTCATCCTGAGGCACCTTGCAGTCCCTAGGGCACACTAACCTAGGACACCATAACCTTGTTAGGCCACCTTAACCTATGGTTCCATAACCTAGGGTGCGTTCTGCGGTGCCTTGTCCAAGGGTGCCTAATATGGCGCTTAGCCTAGGACGCCCTATAGGGCACCTTAGGAGGCACCTTACAGGGCACCTTACTAGGCACCTTATAAGGCACCTTACATGGCACCTTATAAGGCACCTAACAAGGCACTTTACAAGGCGCCTTATAACGCTCGTTAGTCTAAGGCATCTTTTAACGCGCGTTAGTTGTCAGCTTACTGTAACGATGCAATGCCCATGCCTTTATATGGGCATCTCTACTTTACCATGGAACCTACCGCGAATGACATTACCGCAGTTTAGTAAACATACCCCTGAGTATCTATAGAGAAAATCTACCATACCATATCATATCAGCACCAACTTCCAAAACTCACATAAGGAGCCCATCCAAAAAAAGCGTCACTGTAAATACTACAGTGGGCCCTAGAACATCCATACACCTATTTGAAAAGCTGAACAAGTCAAATTATTATAGTACAGTATAGATCTTTAAGTAAAAACTCCATGTTAGCAGAACACCTGGCCTCAGTCACACATTCAGAACACAGACCTTCATCAAGTACAGAATAAGTGACTTATAATCTAAAGTAAAAATAAAAATATGTAGACAAAATTTAAACAGAAACTCCAAGAAGCTGGACTCTGCATACTGTGCAACATCAGATAAATAAGAGATGCAGTTCCCCCATACTGTGTAAAATATAAAGATAGCACAAAGTCCAATCACTAAAATGAAAATAAAATTATTTTTTCTACCTTTGTCCAGCATGTCCCCTGTCTCCCCCTTTGTCCTCCCTGTCTCTCACTTTTGTCGCTCCTTGTCCTCCTTCTGTCCTCACTCCCTCCACCTGCACCTCTCATCTGGCGGCGGCGGCGGGGGCACTCCGGCTGTTTTTATTTTAGATTTTGCTGCCGCTGGCCTGCCTCTCCCTTCCCGCTGTTTTTTTTTCCTCAAGAATGCTTGCAGCAAAAAAAAAAAAAGCGGCACTCGGGATCTGTTTTAATTTTAGATTAAAACCTTTGTTGTCTTACCATTTTGTTGTCTGACCTTTGTTGTCTGACCATTTTATTCTCTGATCATTCTGGTCCCAATCTGAGGCTTCTGCTTTCCTGTCTTCTCTTAGCTCTCTTTCTGTGGTCTGTGGTCCATCTGCCATTTCTTATCTCTTCTTTTGTTTTCTTCACTTCTTTCCATCAGTCTATTTCCAGTCCCAGTAAGCTTTCCCAGTATCAGCCCCTTTCCAGTCCTCCCTCCCAGTACCTTCCAATGTCAACTTGCATTCCCATGACTGCCATTGGAGTCCATTCCCTTCCAGTCACCCTCCTTCCCCACTGTCCAGCCCCTTCTAGTCCAAATACCATGGCAGCCCCTCTCAGCATCCACTCCCTTCTAGTCCCATTCTCCCATCCCCTCGTACCAGCCCATTTGTAGCCCTAGCCCCCAGTTTTCTTCCAGGGCCAGCAGCTCTATCCTCCCCTCCCCACATCAGTCCATTCCCAGTCGAAGTCCCACAACCAACTCACTTCCAGTGTTAGTCCCCCCTCAACCCCATTACCAGTGCTAGCCTCCCCTAATCAGCTCATTTCCAATGCTAGCCCCACTCAGCCCATTACCAGTGCTAGCCCCCCTAATCAGCCCATTACCAGTCCCAGCCCCCCCTTGATCAGTCAATTCCCAGTCCTAGCCTTCCCTAATCAATCCATTACCAGTCCTAGCCCCCCTGATCTGCCCATTACCAGTGCTAGCCCCCCATCAGCCCATTATAATCCTAACCTGCACTGTCTCTCCCCTTTGTCCAGCATTTGCCCTCCTGTCTTTCCCCTTTTTCTAGTACTTGTCCCCTTGTCTCCCCCTTTGTCCAGTATGTCCCCATCTCCCCCTTTGTCCAGCATTTTCCCCCGTCTCTCCCCTTTGTCCAGCATTTATCCCCTCTCTGTCCAGTATGTCCCCCTGTCTCTCCCCTTTGTCCAGCATTTGCCCTCCTGTCTTTCCCCTTGTCTCCACATTTGTCCAGTATGTACTCATCTTCCTCTTTGTCCATAATGTTCCCCGTCTCCCCCTTTTTCCAGTATTTGTCCCCTGTCTTCCCCCTCTGTCCAGCATGTCCCCTGTCTCCCCCTTTGTCCTCCCTGTCTCTCACCTTTGTCGCTCCTTGTCCTCCTTCTGTCCTCATTCCCTCCACCTGCACCTCTCATCTGGCGGCGGCGGCGGGGGCATTCCGGCTGTTCTTATTTTAGATTTTGCCGCCTCTGGCCTGCCTCTGCCTTCCTGCTGTGTTTTTTTCCTCAAGAATGCTTGCAGCAAAAACAAAAAGCGGCACTCGGGATCTGTTTTAATTTTAGATTTTGCAGCCTCTGGCCTGCCTCTGATTTTCCACGTGGGAAGAGAGAGGCAGGCCAGAGGCAGCAAACTCTAAAATAAAAACAACCGGAGTGCTGCCGCCGCCACCGTACAAATCATTCTGATCGCCTGCAGGGTTCCTGCAAGTGATCAGGCTGATTTGTCCGATGCCGGCGGCACGCCAACTGTTTCAGACCATTCCACAATGTAGAGACTTTACTGCTAGCTCTTTTTGACAACCTAATTTGAGGAATTGATAACACAAAACAAGCCTTTGTACTAGTATTTTTGGATATTGCATCTGCATTTGATAATATTAGCTACAAGATCATCCTATCAAGGCTTTAACAAATTGGACTACACGGTAATGTCTTAAAATGGTTTGTGTCATATCTTATGATCCGTGTCCAACAAAAAAGCACGAATCCACATGCATCAAATTGACCCAGTACAAACCGTGGACTGCAAAGGAAGAATGTATTTTATTGATCAACTCCAGCCATTGGGCCAATGGCTGGAGTTGATCAATAAAATACATTCTTCCTTTGCAATCCACATATCTTATGATCCGTACTCAACAAGTTAGGATAAGCCAACAAACATCTAGTTCTTACAAACAAGAACAAGGTATAGCCCACGGTTCTTCCCTTTCTGCTGTACTCTTTAATATTTATCTACAATCCTTATGTTTCATCTTCAAGAAATTTCAACTACGCCACCACATCTACATGGACAATATAATGGTTTATCTTCCCATAGACATTATCAACCCAAACTATTACCAATTAAATGCATGCCTGACTGAAATAACAAAATGGCTTAACTTACACAACTTGAAGATAAATTATAAGAAAACTGAGGTTTTATTCATCTCAAGCAGCCAAACCTTTATACCTCCCCCAAAAATCACGTTACAACTGTAAGGCAGGAAGTGAGATACCTTGGGGTGACCCTTGATCAGACTCTCATTATGCTCACCCATATAAAGAACATTACCAAATCAGTCTATTATAAATTAAGGGGTATGTTTACTAAACTGCGATAATGTCACTCGCGTTAGGTTCCGCGGCAAAGGTATAGATGCCCATATAAAGGCATGAGCGGTGCATCGTTATGGAAAGCCGTATCAACTAACGCATGTTACAAGGTGCCATTGACTAACGTGCGTTACAGGGCACGTTACAAAGCACTCTTTAAGGTACCTTACAAGGCACAAGGTGGTGTGTAAGGTGCCCTGTAAGGTGCCTTGTAAGGTGCATTATAAGACGCCCTGTAAGGTACCTTGTAAGGTGCATTATAAGGCACACCTGTAAGGTGCCTTTTAAGGTGCATTATAAGGTGCCCTGTAAGGTACATTATAAGGCGCCCTGTAAGTTGCCTTGTAAGGTGCAATATAAGGTGCCCCTGTAAGGTGCCTTGTAAGTTGCATTATAAGGCGCCCTGTAAGGTGCCTTGTAAGGTGCCCTGTAAGGTGCCTTGTAAGGTGCATTATAAGGTGCCCTGTAAGTTGCCTTGTAAGGTGCATTATAAGGCACCCCTGTAAGGTGCCTTGTAAGGTGCATTATAAGGCATCCTGTAAGGTGCCCTGCAAGGTACCTTGTACGATGCATCATAAGATGCCCTGTAAGTTGCCTTGTAAGGTGCATTATAAGGCGCCACTGTAAGGTGCATTATAAGGCGCCCTGTAAGTTGCCTTTAAGGTGCATTATAAGGCGCCCCTGTAAGGTGCCTTGTAAGGTGCATTATAAGGCGCCCTGTAAGGTGCATTATAAGGCGCCCTGTAAGGTGCCCTGTAAGGTGACTTCTTTTATTTATTTATTTTATTTATTTACAGTCTCTTATATACCGCACTATTCAACATCAGCGCGGTTCACATGGAACAAAATGCTCAGTACATTTAACACGTATGAGTTTACAGGTAACAGGGTATAAATAACTTGGATAACCGGGGTAACTATTTACAAAACATACTACATGGAATCATATACACAGAAGATACATAAAAGAAACCAGCCCACTATAGGAATGAATATCACACTTGGTGAGTTGTTGATATACCCTAGATTTATCTGGGACTGGTATCAGTGGGTGTTATTGGGCTCTAGGTGACGCCATTGGGTTCTATAAGGTATTTGTTGAAGAGGTGGCATTTGAGGGCTTTCCTAAACTGTGTCAGGCTCCTAATAGCCCGGATATCAGGGGGTAGTGCATTCCAGCATATTGGGGCACTGAGACTGAAGGCTCTGTTGGCTGTCGATTTAGTGCAAGTAGTAAGTTCCATCGGGATTTTGAGGGAGTTTATAGCCATGGATCTCCTTGCTCTATTTGGAGATGTGCTATGGATAAGTGAGGATAAGGATGCCGATGTGAGATTATTGACAGCTTTAAAAGTAATTATCAAGGTCTTGAAAACTATTCTAGCTTGAATAGGGAGCCAATGCAACTGTATCAGCAGGGGCGTAATGTGGTCGTACCTGGAGGCTCCATGGATGACTCTTGCTGCCGCGTTCATGGCTAGCTGAAGCGGGTTTAATGTAGATTGGGGAAGACCTTGTAATATGACGTTGGCATAGTCGAAATGGGGTATAACCAACGCCTGGAAGATTGTCCGGAAATCAGTTGGCTCAAGCATGGAACGTAGGTGTCTAAGTGAGCGTATCTTGTAGTAAACTGATCTGACTATGTTTCCTATGTGGGCTTTCATGTCTAGGCGTTGATCTAGTGTGACTCCCAAATATCGAATTGAGGATTTAGATTGCAACTCCGCTTCTTTTACTTTAAGATATTTTGGGGGGGTAAAATTGGGATTCCTTGTTATGAAGAGTACTTCAGTTTTCTTATGTTGTATTCTGAGGTTTTGAGACAGGAGCCAGTCAGATATTGCATTGAAGCAACTCGTCAGTGGGGAGAGGTCGAGATGCTCGGTAGAGAAGGGAATGTAAAGCAGGACATCGTCTGCATATAACATGCAGTCAACATTGAAAGACCGGATGATATTACAAATTGGCTGCATGTAAATATTGAAAAGGAGCGCAGAAAGGGAGGATCCTTGAGGTACTCCTTGGCTTTGGTGGAAAGGTTCAGACTTTATCCCTCCAGAACGGACATGCTGCCATCTCTCGGACAGGTAGGATCTGCACCATTCAAGCGCTTTTTCCATTAATGCCTTTGTCAATCAGACGTCCTAGTAGAAGCTCATGATTTACTGAGTCAAAAGCTGCAGCGATGTCCAGAAAGATGAGTGCAAATCCTTGACGGATGTCGTCAATGCCAGTGATTATTTTGCAGAAGAGGGTGGTAAGGAGGGTTTCCACTCCATGGAATTCCCTAAAACCATGTTGGCAGGGGTCTAATGGTGCAGCGGAGTCAATGTGATCCTGCAGTTGCTTTTGGGCCTCCTTTTCAATGATCTTCGCGAGTAGTGGAATACTAGATATGGGTCTGTAGGATTCCACCTGTTGGGGGTCAAGCTTGCAGTTTTTTAACAGAGGTCTGATAGAGGTGTGTTTAAGGGCTGAAGGGAAGGAGCCAGTTGAGAAGGAGAGATTCGTTATTTTGGCCAGTAATGAGCTGAAGTGACTGCGAAGCTCCTTGATCCAGAAGGCTGGGCATGGATCAGTCTGAGCAGTACTGGTGTTAAGGGCTGCAATAGTGTCTTCAATTCCTCTCTTGGAGGGGGTAGAAAACATGGTTAGGGTTGTTTGGCAGTTTTGCTCTGTGGTAGAGGCTATAGTAGAGGTTTTGTTGGTCTGACATATCTTGGATTGTAAATAGGTTGCAAAATCTTGTGGGTGTAGCTCAAATGGAGGTCCAGAGGATGGTTCCTTGGATAAAGTCTTGACAAGGTCGAAGAGGTCATGTGGTTTATTAAGTGATCTCATTAAGGTGTCAGAGTAGTACTGCTTCATCGTGTTGGTGATTGTGTTGCGATGTGCAGCCAGATGACAGTTGTATGCTGACAGGTCATTTAAAGAGTGAGATCGGCGCCAGCGTTTCTCCAGTTTCCGTAAGTGGTTAAGTGATGCTTTAAGATCAGCTGAGTACCATGGGGCACTTACTCTTTTACCTGAAGGCCTGTTGGATGTTGTACGTAGGGCAATTGAGCTGAGGACTTCTAAGGCGCCTTGTAAAGTGCCTTGTAAGGTGCCATATAAGGTGCCTTGTTAGGTGCCTTGTTAGGCACCTTATATGTAAGGTGCCTTTATAAAGCAACTTTACTTTATAAGATGCCTTACAAGGCACCTTACAGAGCACTTAACAAGGCACCTTATAAGGCACCTTACTTATAAGGCACCTTACAAGGCGCCTTACAAGGCATCCTACTTATAAGGCACCTTACAAGGCGCCTTACAAGGCATCTTACAAGGCGCCTTATAATGCACCTTACAAGGCACCCGTAACGTGCCCTGTAAGGTAAGGTGCATTATAAGGCACCCTGTAAGGTGCCCTGTTAGGTGCCTTGTAAGGCGCCTTGTAAGGTGCCGTATACATAAGGTGCCTTATAAGGTGCCTTGTTAGGTGCCTTATAAGGTGCCTTGTTAGGTGCCTTATAAGGTGCCTCATAAGGTGCCCTATAAGGTACCATATAAGGTGCCTCATAAGGCACTTTGTAAGGTGCCCTATACAGTAGGGCTCCATAGGCTAAGCACCATATCAGGCACCCCTAGACAAGGCACCTTAGAAGGCACCCTGGGTTACCAAACCATAGGTTAAGGTGTGGCAGGTGCCAGGGTGACCCACTGACCTGCCCCATACACATGTTTTCCATGCACAATATGTGTGTTGATAGCTGCCCACAGTTTCACAGGTCCAGGTATGTGTGGCCTGCCCCTATGCACCTAGCCCATGTGGGTGTGTAGTGGATCGATTGTAGCACCTGGTGAGGCGCATCCAGGCCCCTACCTCCCCCCCCCCCAGGAGCTGAAGGACTGATGATCCTGGGAGGAGGTGCCCCTGCCTGCAGCTGGTGTGGAGCCCCAGCAGCATCCTGTGGCGTCCACTGGCTGAAACTGCAAACACATCTGCTGTATTGGAGTCCAGTATCACATGATGCTGTGGCTACATGGTGGCAGAATGTGCAGCGCTCCTACGCGCTTTACACAGCTGTGTCACAGGTTGCGACGCGTGTTGACAGGATGGGCAAGAGAAGAAAAGGAGCAGGAGGGAATTGAACTGGAACCTGGAAGAGCCAACACACAGCTTATGGACACCAATGCCAAACCAATGAGCCAAACGCCAACCCAGAAAGCAGAAGGAAAGCCACCATATCCAATACAAAGCACGTGTAGGATAGGCTGCACAGAGGGGACAACGCACAGAGACGAGAAGATGTGTGTGCATAGAGGTGATGAGGCTGGAGCCTGTGTATGGTAAGGTGAGCAGAACACAAGGAAAAAAAATCCAGGAAATGAAAAGGAATGTGTGGAAATCAAACACACAACCTATGGTGGCACAATGCAAGCCCGTAACTGTCATCCCAAAAAGCCATAGCAAGCACAGTGAACATATGTTCCAACCAAGGGAATGTGTCCATGGAAGCCTGGAGCACTCCATGCAGCTGCATGCAGCAAATACCAGTGTCACAGATGCATGAATGTAAGTGGTGGAGGATGGCATCCCAACACACATCAGCCCTGAACAGTCACCCACAAAAGCACCATCACACCAATACAGGACACATCAACCAACAGAAGCATACCCAGAAATAAGTCATCAAGTGTACACACATATATAAGGAACAACTGTCTGATACGGCTCCATGTTGTCAATCAAAGCAGTGTACATGGCAGTTTTTGATTCTCAAGCCCCGGGTTTTGGCATTGGGTGCTACGTTTTTCTTACGCTTCCCATGTAAGTGTGTAATTAACTACAAGGGTGCTTCTTATGTCTTTATTGATGTTTCCCATTTGGAAAAATGTCTCTCTGATAGGCAGATTAGAGTGGGGGAAGGTGCAGTCTAATTATAATGTAACCTCTGATTTGTTGGCCTTTTAGGCCTAGTTTTCCTTATAATTAGTTTCTTTTATTTTTATACAGTCCAGCTCCCGTGATGTGGGCTATATAAGGGTCCCTTGCTTGTTATTTCTTATTGTCCAATATTTATTGGCTGTATTGATCTTGTTATTATTTCTGATGCAAGTGTACGCTGTTTTTCCTTTCTTGTTTTGGTTGTTGCAATGACTAAAAAATCATAATAATAAAAAAAAAAAGACTCTCATGGGTGACAGAACCACCTCCACACACCAGAACACCCACAGGCTAACCAAGCCATGATCCACGCCTGGCGCTGTGACATTGCAGCCTGGATGTCCCTCTGTGTCCTGAATGTGAACATGGCCATGACCCTAACCCTCTCCCCTCACCCCAACAGCTCCCTGCCCCCCTACCATTTTTGGCATCTGTTGATAACTCTGTACACCATCCAGTGTCCGCAGGGTGCACTCTGAGGCAATCACTGACACCCCCTCCTCTCCGCAAATACAAGTATCTGATAGCTAACACCTGCCTCCCCTGTCTGTCGAATATCAGTGACACACGCACCAGTCCCCAGAACCACACCATTAAAAGGCCTCCCCACCCCGTAACAACATACAGTCAGGGCCACTGTAGGATGCTCCTTGCAGGTCACCCTTGGAATCATCTCCCTCCCCGTCAATGTGTTCAATACTCATCTGTGTGTCTAATCCTGTGCCAGGCCAGCCATGGCCACACCACCCCTCCTGACAGCTCCCGTCATTGGCCCCCTAACTCTCACCACATGCCTCGAAAACATCGCCTGCTGAGCCCTAAATGCAGTCACACTGTGGTTTCCGCATCACCCCCTGTCACACATCCCCCTGTACAACCCCCCTTGGGAACATGGCCCCGCCGCACACACCTCCACCTGTGTTGCACCCCCCACTGCTTACCCCAGACCATGACCCATCACTGTGATGCTATGTACGCATGGAATCAACTACCGCTGTCTGGACAGCAGGCACCGCCTCCAGACCCTACACCAATACAGGACCAAATCACACGTCCACGTTCTGGCACATGACCCATGTTTCTCCAGCTCCCAAAAACCTGTCCCCTACTGTATCCCTGCCCACACCATCTGTGCCTGCCCTGACTAGATTGTAAGGTCAAATGAGTAGAGCATGCCCCCACATGTCTGTACAGTGCCGCATATGCCTTGTATCACTGTACAAATGCTCTGTACTAGTAGTAGTAGTTGTCTGCACCATCATGGCCATAGCACTTGAAGACACAGCTGACAGGGGGCACGGTACAGGCAGGCACACCAAACTGACAACACACACACAAGCCAATAGTTTCTGCAGGGAAGATACTGAGATGTAATGTCATGCAGCCACACAGTGAAGTGGACCCACAGTGCACAGGCAAATGCCCAAACATGCCAATGATGACATGTTCCAATGGCCCAGCACCACCCCCCAGATGTGTAGACCTAATGTGTGGCTAACTGTGGGTCATACAGCAGTGTAGATGGCCAGACAATAGCATCTGATGTGCTGAGAATGAGCAGACGTCAGGCAATCATGGAAATATACATGTTTAATGCACAAATAGCAGCAAAGACGGTGCCACACTGAAATATGAGGACATTGTAACAGGTCCGAGAGTCACATGTTCCCAAGCAACTGAGAAAGCAGAGTCCCACCAACATACAGAGGTAGCACCATGCAAGAGGCCCACTGCAATGGGTGCCATGTCCACAGGAGAGTCACCTATATGCCAATGTACAGGGAATGGCCAAATGAAGGCAGGCAATGGACACACATGCTGCCACACTGCCAAGGTGATGGTGAAATGTGAGTGGCGCACTGTCATGTGATAATGAGGACTGTGCACACATGCAAAAATAGGCCTGCAAATAAATGTACATTGCCACAGCTGTCCAGCAAACACACACAACAACATGTATGTAGAGGTACAAAGACAGTACCACAATGGTGCAGGAACACACACAATTCCAACACTGGCACATGCACCAGTGGAATAAATGATTCATGAACATACACATGCACCGTGGAAGTTGACACATGACAGAGTAATGCCCCATATCCACTGTAACACAGCCTGCAATGGTCACAAAGCTACCACAGCTGGTGGCAGGCTTCACAGTGGAATGGTGGCAAAAAGCTTGTCATGTACAAGTGTAAGGTCAACAGACAGATAAGCAGGACATACAGAATGCATCTCCTGTGCCACATACGTGGCTGCATGTGCCTGTGTATCAAAACATGTTTGCAGATACAGCAATCCAAGTCCCACACATGGGCCCCACCCCTCAACACAATGTCTAATAGATGTAAAACATACAGCGCGCATGTGCATCCCTGCTGTACAGGTACGGAGCAGTCTCCACAGTACAGATGATGCCTGTGACCCCACAAGTCCTGCCATGAATATTCCTGGGAACATGGCCATGCAAAGTCACGTGTGATGTCTCAATGTACCACAGTAATGCAAAGGTGCTGTGTGCCTGCTGCGACAAACCCAACACACAGCCAGAGTACGGCATCAACGGTATGTCGGTCATCCCTGTGATGCGCAAGGTACCAGGCCAACACAGATGTCCATCAAAGGCATGTGTCCAACTCGCATAGGTCCAATCCCACAATGACACCATCTCCCAGGGACCGTTTCATGCAGTTGCTGTGTCCACCAACAGTTGGGTGATGGGGACTGCAGATGCAGTATAGTAGATGTGGTGGGCATGTTGCCTGTACCCTGTGTGGAAAGGTGGAAAGATAAAGGGTCATGGCATGCTGCACATGACATCACACCACAATGCAGAGAGCAAGACCACAGGATGTACATATTGAAACCACAGACATGAACATATGACACGAGCACAACACTGAACACAGTGCATGTTGAAATCATCAGGAGATGCCACTGCAGACCCGGCAGCCACCCTTACCTGGCCACCCCCAAGCCCATGTCACACAGGCAACCCAGAGGTCAACAGCATGACATGCAGTGGTGTTGCACATTGATCCCACAAAAGAGCAACAGATAAAGAACAGGCCAACAGAAACAGGTAAAGGTGGATGTCTGACACAAATGATCAAAGGTGCAACCTACTGGCTGTGAGCATCAGTTGTCTGATAGGGACTTCCAGCATTAGGCAAAGGCCACAGGAGGTCACAGCAAAGGCAGAGGATGTCATTGGAATGCGTTGAATCTCCATGTCTGCATGTCCAGATGTCGGTGCCACACGTCCAAGGCACGGGGAGATAAGGGACCCGGAAACATTGATGCACAGTGGTCTGTGAGCAAACAAAAGATAGGTCAGGTGGATCCATGGAACAAATGCGTAAACACATGCGCATAATGTATGCAAGGCCAACAGCGGAGGGTACAGATAGAACAGTGACCACCGCCGCACATGTGACAGGACACATTCCAGAACTGGACCATGCTACAGGACAGTAGAGTGCACTGTCACATATACATGTCCCAAAGATACAGAGACAAGCACAGTGGGACATGGAGAGCATGCTACATGTAGTGTAGGGTGTGTCTGAGCACCAATCCACATCAGTGGAGACAGTCATAACAGTTGGTGCAATGATACACAGATGGTGGTGAATGCCACACCAGGGAAGGGTGTATGTGCCATACACCACAACTGAACCCTGCACCCATAGATACACACAGCGCTGTCACATATGCCCCACATACAGTGAATACACCTTAGAACAGAACACAAACAAATGGCCATAGGGGTGCCAACTGGGACACATGGGGTATGGAGTTGCAGGCCTGAGAGGTGTACAAACACATATGTGCAGTGGACAGAGAGACATAGACATGTGCCATGCTGCATCGCCCCCATAGTACAGTAACCCTCATATCCACCCACCCCAGTCAGCTGCAGGGTGAATGACGTACACACAGGCCCCACGCCACCAAAGCACCAGGCAGGAACAAATTGAAATCCTGGGGATGCAAAGGCACACATGAAACACACATCTGGCATGAGAGAGCCACAAAACATACACGACAGCATGTACATGTATACCCATAAGCACTTCCCCAAATGTGCACAACTTACAGGAGAACAGCTCCTCAATCAGATGTTGCCTGACTGCTGTCCCCTCATGGGTGTCACCACAGCCACGTACAGGAAGGCACGCCGGATCCTCCTCAAGATCCTCATTAATTTTGACTGGCAGACCGTGCCTGAGAGCAATGTGGTGGAGGATGCAACAGGCCAGTATGATCTGTGCCACAGTCATGGGTCGGTATTGTAAGGCCCCGCCAGTCCTATCCAGACACTTGAAGCGACTCTTCAACATGCCAAAGGTGCGCTCGATGACTGAGCGGCTGGAGGCATGGGCCTCATTGTACCTCATCTCTGCACATGTCCGTGGAAGACGCACAGGGGTCAGCAACCAGGCACCACAGTCATATCCCATATCACCTGCAGAAGGAAATGTGGAAATATCAATCAGGAGATGATGGACGTGGAGGAGCACACATGAAGCTATGTGGGTATGGACAACACATACACCAGGACACAAACACCTTGCGACACATATTGGCAC
Organism: Ichthyophis bannanicus; assembly: GCA_033557465.1. Classification (NCBI taxonomy): domain Eukaryota; kingdom Metazoa; phylum Chordata; class Amphibia; order Gymnophiona; family Ichthyophiidae; genus Ichthyophis; species Ichthyophis bannanicus. The sequence goes on from CM066035.1 coordinate 667,865,642, forward strand.
CTGACACCTATGTGGCAGTGACCAGAGGTGTGAGATATGGAACAGAGGGCAAGGGCAGCTAGACAAACACACATAAGGTGTATCCTGGCCAGCACATGACCAGCTGCTGTAACGCAAGGGCCAGGGATGGCATTCATGAATGCAGCTGGCTGACACATGCCACCGCACCATGGTAAAGGGCATAGATGCGCATGGGTGAGATATGTGACGGCCCTAATACAGTGCACACACAGATGCTGACATAGTAACATGTACATGAGGGACACAGGCAAGATGGCAGACACGACACAGGAATGCTGACATACATACAGCAGACATGGATGATGTACTATGGCACCACAGCCCACATACGTGATATGCCAGACATAGGCAATGGGGAATGGCCAGCCAACACACAGGACAGCAACAAGATTACTCGCTGAGGCAAGCATTCCCCCCCCCACCACCACAACCACACATGTTGCATGCACAGTCACCTAGGGAGCACGCACAAAGTACAGCACATACACATATGCGCATGTGTGTGGTCCGGCTCCGGGTGACGCAGGTGTCCACCACCAACAGGTGTCGCAGCCCACCAGAGCATAGCTGGACCACATGTGCCCAGAGCATCACAGTCCCGGAGGCCGGTGGAAGCGACCAGAGCTACCAGAAACCAGTGTCACCCACATGGGTGCTGAGGAAAACAGACAAGAGGGATGGAAATGTGGCAGATATAGCTAACTGTAGATGGCCATGGATGCATGTGACAATGGCCCCAGTGACAGTGACATGGTGTGATGGGAGACACAGCCCCATACAAGGGTAGTGCTCCAAAGCCACAATGCAAGGCATGGCATGCAGTGGGCATAGCTAAACAAGGGAACATGTATACTACACACAGGCTGCCCAGTGACATGCCACTGCCTGAGGGGCAGATGCTGAAATACTGCCCGAGAAAGGCCAGACCTGCATCATGGCATGTCACGTGTGTCGCAGGGGAGTTGCAGTCATAGGGGCCAACCGACACACCATAGGTGCCACTGCTCCACGTGCGAGAGGTGCCCCGACCCCATGGACACAGGAGACGTATGTGCATGTCAGAGATGGCAAATACTCACCCAGCAGGACACAGTCCTCGTATTGTCCGGCCTCAAATCGGCCAAACAGTGCTGAGTGCTGCAGGATATAGGAGTCATGGGCGGACTCTGCAAACCTGGGAACCACATTCAGAATACGCATATTTGCATCAGAAACAACCTGCACATTCAAGGAATGGCAGTGTCTGCAGTTGTGATACCCCACCTCCCTGTCTCTGGGAGGGACCACGGCAACATGTGTGCAATCAATAGCTCCCATCACATGTGGTATCCCTGCAATCCACTGGAATGTCTGGCCCAGGGCCCCCCAATGTTGCCTATTGTTAGGAATCACAATGTAATCCCTATCCCGGCTGACCATGGCCTGCAGTACCTGGTGGAGACAGCGTGAGAAGGTGGGCCTGCTCATGTCACCCACTGTGGCCACTGAGGATTGGAAACAGCCAGAGGCGAAGAAGTGTAGGGCACCCAGGAGCTTGGACAATCCCGGTATGGCATGGGACCGGGAACTCTGGGGCTCGAAGTCAGGTCGCAGAACCTCATAGAGCTCCCTAATAGCCCCTGTGCTCAGACGGTTGAGGTGATGACCTGGTCCTCATGTATGTCCTGGAGCATGGTCCTGGGCCTGTAGAGGTGTGGCAGGTGAGGGTGCACCTTGGCATGCCAACGGCCCTGCACTGGTACCTTCTCTGCCTGTGGAGCCCCCACAGCAGCAGGTCTGAGTTGCAGCGGGACTGCACCCATACCCAGTGATACAGTGCCATGGACACCACCACCCTCATCAGGCAACCACAGCTCAGGAAGCCCCAGGAATGCCACAACTGCAACACCAGCTTTCATCCATGATCTCTTAGACAAGCACTTCCCATAGGGCAATTTATACGTATTCGACGTTTATGTTCCACATTAGCCGAGTATCAGAGGCATGCTATTGATTTAAAGAACCGATTAAGGGCTCATGGTTATCCTGATCGATTGATAAATGCAGCTTATAAACGAGCATTGAATAACCACCCTGAATGGTGGGATGCTTCTAGTTCATGACAGGATGAGTCAACACGGACTTTTACTGGAGTACTTCCTTATATGCCCATACAATGGAGGTCTCGAGGATTTTGAGGTCCCATTGGCATATTTTAACAACACACCAATCTTTTCAAATGCCTTTATGGCTTGCATATCAACGGACACTAACATAGCGGATCGTGTAGTTAACATCGGTGCTAGGATAGATATACCTTTGGAACGAGGGGTTCATCGAGCTTGTGGGTCCCACGATTTTTGTTTGACTACAATTGAGGGTATTGAATAGCTGGATCCACGAAATCACAGAAAGTATCCTTTGCGGTACTCCACAGATTGTACTTCCACCCATGTAGTTTATTTAATTTTATGCCCATGTCTTATGAACTAGAATGATCAGGAAGCATTTACAAGAACATAGATCTCGTATAAATATCAGGGTGCTGGAAGCACCATTGGTTCAGCATTGTGTACAACAATCACATACATTTGATCAGTTACAATGGACGATTTTGGACATGGTCTCCCTGCTGAGGCGGGGAGGAGATCATCAAAGTTTGTTGCACTATAAAGAACAGCAATGGATTTTTACGCTTCAAACTGTAGCCCCATTGGGACTAAACATGGAGGTTGAATGGTGGTCATTACATTGAGTTTAATTTCAATTAAGATTGAATGTCCGACGCCTTCATTTTATCCATCTGTTGCCCTTGAGTTCAGATGACGTTAGTACATCCAATCGGAACAGGTAGTTGGGTGTACATAGCTTTATAAAGGGCCATGAAGAGGATAGGCTTGAAACACAATGCTTTGTGTTGAGTATGTTTAACATCCTCATTACAGACGATCCGACAAAAAAAATATATTATAAGAGACATTGTATTTTGTCTGTTAAGGTGGAAGAGTATATAAGTGTAACTTTGGGGATTATTTGGAGTGAGCCTTCTTCTAGGAGACAACTGCAACACCGGCACCATCCACGTGAGCCATGATAGACATCAGATGAAGCAATAGCAAATGCTATATACGGCGTGGGGAGTGGCAGGTAATCAGATCAAACATAACACACCTGCAGATTCAGCAATGTATGCCAGCAGCAGATGAGCAGATCGGGAACCACATCCGTAAACGTAATGGCATACAGCGCGTTAGTACGCGCCAGCCCGCGTACCCTACCTATGCGTACCCTACCTATGCGTGCCGTAACGTGCCACACGCAACAGAGATCTCACACAGCAATACTGCATAACACATACTGCACGTGCTAGCACAGGATACGTACCAGGATAGACCCCTGATACAGCGGCATACACCCATTAGCAGTGCTGGTGAGAGTTGTGGAGGTAAGGATGTGGGTGCATGATGCAATCACCGCAGGATGCAATACATCCTGCGTAAAGCACATACCTGCATGTGATGGGGCATAGCAGCTGCGCTGTGGTCGCACAAGCGTATTGGGCACGTAACGTACACAAAAACGTACATGTGCAGAATGCGCATGCTCACACACACTGAGGAATGCACATGCACACACGTGCTGAGGAACGTGCATGTGCATGCGCGCTGCGCCTGCGGAACGTGCATTATGCCTGCAGAACACACATGGGGACACACCAAATGTGCATTACATGGCCACGCATGCACATACCGCTGGTATATGTTGGACAGGAGGCAGAACCTGCAGGAGGAGGGACAGCCTGACTACATGGAGCCAACAGCACAGGGGGGACTCAACCCAGCCATCACCAATGAGCAGATTCCACCACTGCTGATCCTGACGGGGAGGAGGCAGGCCCATCCTGGGTCACCCAGTACCCACAGGACCAAGCTGGAGGTGCACCAGGGGCCAAGCACCGCCAGAAGCCAGTGCCATATGTGGCAAGGAAAAGGGCAGTCCGCTTCTCCCAGGAGGAGAATGACCTCCTCATGGGCAGTATCCTGGACCATTATGAGGTCCTATTTGGGTGCCAAAGCAGCACCACCACCAGGGCAGAATGCACCACGGCATGGGAAGAGGTGCAGACAGCAGTGGCGGTGGCAGGGGGCCCATGGCATGATGTGGAGAGCCTGAGGAAGCACTACTGTGACATCAAGCATGGTATCTGAGCTCAGCTGACCCAGGAGAGGCACCATGCACATGGCACAGGTGGGGGTGAACCGCGAACGGCCACCCTGAGCATGCTGGAGCAGCACCTCACAGACTGGCTGGGGCCCATCTACATCCATGGCCTGCCCCACGCACTCGATACAGCTGACCCATGTGCAGGTAGGTCGAGGATATGTGTCAATGACTGACAGAGCTATGAAGATATTTGGTTTGCCCCCCCCCCCCAGGGATCAGGGGTAGATGACACCTAGCACAACGAGGATAAGAACAGATGCAGCACACCATCATCAGGTACAATGTACATGTCAGTACAGTCGCTAGTCTGAATGGCGTAAACAGTCCCACTACAACCCTAGGAGGGACAGGGAACAGGTGAACCTGGAACGGTACAACTGAACAGTTGTACCATGGCCACCTACAGTACCATATGTACATAGGTCAATGGGTATGCGCCAGGGATGGTCCACAGCCAAGCACATGCAGGGCCCAACACAGAGGGTTGTGGGGGCCATCACAGAGGACCCATGTATACGCATATCCCCAACCATCCCATAGAGAAATATGCTGTGTCTGACAGGCTTGCTGCTGCACCCACTCACCGCTCCCAGCCCACAGCCCCCTGTCAGCCATGCACAGTGTAACCTGACATACGCATCCCAGAAAACATATGGACAACACCAGGCCCAATGTAGGGACACCATCATACCCACACAGCAGCACCCACCTGCCATGCCCCCTGCCCCACACCGTGTGTGCATGACACAGCACCGGTCATGGTGCACAGGGGCAGCCAAGGGCGGACCGCTGCCTGAGGCAATGTATGGGGTGGCACAGCCCAAACCACAGTCAGTGATGGAACAGAACCCAAAGGCAAATGACATGTACTGGGGGACATGCAGGATGGATGCACAACAGGGAACCCAAGGAAGGCGCGGGAACCACAGCACACTGTATAAGGCTACACTGAATGCAGGTTGGACCGCTGTATGCTGCGCTAAGGCCCCCCCCCAGGAAAATCTATCCTGTACCCACAGACACCCCTCCAACAACAGCATGTGCTGTGCAGGACTGGAGCACACACCCACAGAACCCATTATCCCGCAAACCAAGGGCATCTGAGGCCGGTCACCTCACAAACAGATATCCCCCAATACATGGAATGGTGGGAGCTGATACAACACCCTGCATATGACACCAGGAACCTACCACACCATATCACTCATACCACAGCCAGCAGACCCTCCCCAAACCCCTCCAGGGAATGCAGTACCACCAACAATGCAGCAGGCCTCAGAATAGCTGACACCCAGCTGACAGGCTGCACATGGCAAAGCACCACAGTACAGATCCCATGTGAACAGTTCACACAACTGTGGACACACACAAGGCACACAGATGCCCCCCAGGGACAGAGAACAGGCTCACAACCGGAGGTACAACTGAGGCAGAAATAGCTGAATCACACTGAACCCACATGGAGCCAGACCCTGCACGAAGTGAAACACCAGATGGGTGATGCAGTATACCCCACAGTGTCAGCAAGAGGAACAGTGCAATGTCCGATCAGCAGGTCAGGATGCAACCCTGTGTACCATGTATGTTGCCTGGCCATTAGCTCCCCCTGCCATGCTGGCCCTGATCTGTGCCCTCAGTCTGCCTGGTGTCTCCTGGGCCCTGAGCTGCCACATCCAGCATAGGGGCCTGTCCACCCCACCCCTGACCACACAACCCAGGTCCAGCACCATTGACCCTCCCCACGCACAAGCCCCCTCTGGGCCCAGTGCCCCCCCCCTGCATGCCCCCCATCGTCCAGTCACCTACCTCTCCCAGGCCCAGATGATAGCCCCCAGGCGCTGGCCCCCCACGACACCCCCCATGCCAACGCCTGGCCAACCATCACAGGTCACACCCAGCCAACCCTCCCCCCACTCATGGTCCCCTGTTAGCCATCCCCGTCCCCACCAACAGGCCCCAAATGGCCCCTCATAGCCCCCATCATCCACTAACCCCCACCCACAGGCCAGGTCAGCCACCCCCCGCTTCCACCTACCTCCGTGCAGCTCATTACCTGCCACCCCCTCTGTGCAGCCTGTATTCCCTCCCATGCAGCCTGCCCTGCTCCCCCCTCTACCCCCACCCCATTGTAGGCCACTCCCCATCATGGCAGATGGGACACCAGCACAGAGCCCCCTATCACTCGGGACCCCTGCTGCTGCGTCCCACCCTAGCAGCAGCCCCGTTCTGCACAGTGGTGGCCCACCACCACCAGCCCCACCCAGACAGTCACACCCGTTGATGTGGGATGGCCACAGATGCATACACAGGCAGGCACCATTGGGATGCTGCTCCCACTTAGGACATGGACATATTGGGTGCCACGCCTACCCCTGCACCATTACAGGCCCTGGCCACAGGTGCCCAAACAGGGTGATCACATGGTACCCCAGGGACCCCATGGCCCATGCAGTCTGTTAGAAGAAAACAAAATAGCGGAGCCTGGACTGATATAGTAAACCTTGTTTATTACGCCCCAACGCGTTTCGGCCACCGGCCTTCTTCAGGGAGTCTTAGAGAACACACCTCAAAAATAATAAACATAAACATATAAGTTAAACACATAATATAAAAAAATTGTATTACATCAATAAATAAATTAATAAAATATTGATGAAATAATAAATAAAACCATAAATTTCACTTAAAACATCTAAAGGACAAACTATTAATTCATAATAGTCAATTAGAAAACACACTAATAGATAAAAATATATTGTAAAATATATAAACATTAAGAAATAATAAATATATATTAAATACCACTTATAAAAGTAAAACTGTATACATGTATAATATAAAAAGTTACATATATGAATAATCAAGGTACTTCAAGAGACACAAAAAAATGTATGTAAAAAATATATAAAAAGGAAAAAATCAAGAAACCATCATAAAACGCATATAAAAAACGGGGGTTTTCATGATTAATCCGTTCGAAAAAGTCTGACTAAAACCGAAACGTATGAAAACTGAAGCAATATTTCCCATAAGAAATAATGTAAATCCAATTAATCCGTTCCAGACAACCAAAAATATTCACAAAAAATACATTTTATAGAGAATAACTATATTTTTACATACAGAAAACAATGAGAAATAAATATAAATGACTAATGAAATGGATAAATGAACATTTAACATCACTGAAAGCAAGCTAAGTACAGTACTGTACAGTACAGTATGTTAACATCTGGCCTTAGCCACCCCTGACAAGCTGCTGTGCCCAGCTCTCTTCGGAATCACATTGAATTCAGTCCATTAAAATACCTTTACATTATCTGCTCAATGCTTCAGAATGGCAGAAAATCTTAATGATATAGCTTCAGACGTACCCTGCAAGAGAAAGAACTGCCTCCCACATTCATGCAACATCTCCTGCTTACGTTGACAGCTTTTCTTCCCTGCTACCGGGACAAAATCTCAGTCAAAAGACGTTGAAAACCGAAGCAATGCATGAAAACCGGGACAAAATCTCAGTCAGAAAAGACGTTGAAAACCGAAGCGTATGAAAACCGGGGCAAATGAAAACCGAGGTTTGACTGTACTTAAAAATTACATCAGAAAATTATATTCTTAAAAATGCAGCTTATATAAAAACAATGGCCAGTAATCGCAAAGTAATAAAAAACTCAAGCAAAAAACGTGCATGAGCGACCGGTATAAACTGTTACGAATTATATTTAATCACGAAAGTTAAAATGATGATACAGAAAAAAGAAAAAGGAACAAATTCCTTAATATAAAAATGTACCATTGTATATTGCTTTAAAACCGGGTTGCAGAAAGTCACCACGGCAGTTCTTAGAGGAATAGCAGCCATTGTTCACAAATTTCCATAGATGCAGAACTCAACCACATACGGGAATAAACGGCCGAACGCTCAAAATATATATATAAAAAACATTAAAATCGAAATCATACAAATATTTATTCGTACATACTAAGCCTGCCTCTTTTTAAAGAACAAAACAGAAACAGGGGGACACTCACATGAATAAAAAATTAAAACGCGGTAACGAGCAGTGCTCAACTGTTTAAAGAAGAAACAACTATCGCCAGATATATCCCAAACTTATAGACCCATCATAGGAACTTGTCGTTGTGTTTTTTGTAAAAAGGAAGAACTTGCCAAGAACTAGCGTTCTACTCTACTGCAGTATTGAGTAACGCGATGGGATATGCTGAGAACGGACGCCCAGGGAATGACGTTTTCCCGCCTGTGCAGGTTAAAGGGCAATGACTTAGGGGGATGTTTACTAAACACCATTGCTGTGCGGGTCCCCGTTAGTGTGCGTGTGCCATATAAGGAGTGGGCGGGCCAGGCAGAAAAAGGAAAATAAAACGGGATAAAGCGATCGCACATATGCGTGGGGCGCAAGTGTGCGGGGTCCACATTAGCGTGTCAGAAGGCCAAGTGGCGCGCTGCTGGCCACACAAAAGAACACAGCTGTAGTACAATGGTGAAGACACTGAGCAATGGTGCAAGGGCCATGGGTTCGAACCCCCACTGTGCGCAATGAACAAGGCTGTCTCAGGCAGTATCTATTATGGGGAGGAATATATTTTAGGAGGCAGTCAAAATCTGGGAGGCAGAATGCGGTGCGCCGAAGTGCAAGGACAAGAACAGAGCCACAGCACAAAGGTGAAGACACTGACCAATGAAGTAGGGAGCAGGGGTTCAATCCCCCCCAGTGCACACTGAAAGCAGTTGTCTGTGTCATTATTTTCACAGCCACACAAATCATGGCCGACAGAAGTGCTTGCGCTGCTGTGCGTAAAGCGTCGCACGAATGGTTTTGGAGGGCTCCGAATACTGGGAGGAATAAGTCGCGCACTGATGGGAAAGCAGAAGAACTGAGCCACAGCATGATGGTTAGAACGCTGACCAATGATGTAGGGAGCAGGGGTTCAATCCCCCCCAATGCACACTGAAAGCAGTTATCTGTGTCATTGTTTTCGCAGCCACACAAATCATGGCCGACAGAAGTGCTTGCGCTGCTGTGCGTAAAGCGTCACATGAATGGTTTTGGAGGGCTCCGAATACTGGGAGGAATAAGTCGCGCACTGATGGGAAAGCAGAAGAACTGAGCCACAGCATGATGGTTAGAACACTGACCAATGATGTAGGGAGCAGGGGTTCAATCCCCCCCAATGCACACTGAAAGCAGTTGTCTGTGTCATTATTTTCACAGCCACACAAATCATGGCCGACAGAAGTGCTCGCGCTGCTGTGCGTAAAGCGTCGCACGAATGGTTTTGGAGGGCTCCGAATACTGGGAGGCATAAGTCGCGCATTGATGGGAAAGCAGAAGAACTGAGCCACAGCATGATGGTATGAACAATGACCAATACTGCAGGGAGCAGGGGTTTGTACACTGAAGACAGCTGGCTGAGGCATAGGAAAACTTGGTGGCATAAGGGGTTGTGGTGCTGGTCATAAGGGTGTGTGGCAATGGTTGTGGAGGCATAATAATGTTGGACAGGCATATGGTGGTGTGCTGATTTGCAAGCACACAAACACAATCGCTGTGCAATGGTGCAGGGATCAGGGGTGCAATCCCCCACAATGGCAAATGAACATGTCTGGCAGAGGCAGTACCTGTAAGGGGTAAGATTGCCTCAGGAGGGTGTTATTGCATATGTGTGCAATAATCGTTTTCTAGCAAATGTACTCTCAGAGCACTGTAACATAACGTGCCCCTGAAGTCACCCCAGAGGACACATCTCTAAATGCAGTGTCTGCCACGCCACCCTACAATGTTGCTGAAAGAGTGGCCGAGGGTGCGGCATATAGGGTGCCCTATGAGGCAGGGAAAGGTCACAGCACTGTTTCTGCTGGCAGCACTGTGCATTGTAACGTATGGAAAAAATAAGTAGGTGTGCTGACACAGTTCTGGCATACGTGATTTAGCAGTGAGGGACTGCAGACAGCCCCTGGTTACTGATATCAACAGGGTGTCAGAGTTAATCTCATATTGCAATCCTTTGCCTGGGCCTGCCTGCAGCCCGTCGCTGTGAAATCAGCAATGGCAGACCTGGGTCAGGCCTTATTTATATACCAAGGTGGGGCTGTAGACAGGACCTGGTGACTCATATCAACATGGAATCAGAGTCAATATCATCGATTAAACTGCCCTATTACCTCTGGAGACTGAAATCCCCGGACTAAAACAGCTCCATGGCATCCATGGTCTGTTGAAAATACACACACCCCTATGTCATGAATGCTGAAAACTGGTGAATACACCAATGATGTTGCAGGGGTCTTGGTTTGCTCTTTCCAGTGAATAAGGGTGGCTGAGGTATGTCCCCTCTCTGTGAGCAAGTGCACAGCAAGCATTCCTGGCATAGTAAGACAACTACACCCTTGTGCCATATATCATTGCACCTTTCATGGTGCAGCACACGTAACATCACAAACATACGCTATCAGCAAACGGGAAATGTAAGTGTTCCCCAGAGGCCCTGTTGAAAGGCTGTCCACTCCCAGGCCACTATCGTAGGCACCCCATAAGCTGTCTGAATCAAAGGTGTGCCAGAAGATGCGCTAAGGATGTATAGGTGAAATCAAAAGGCTTAGCTGATAACAGTTACATCACCCAATTTGAATGCAAACAGAGGTATGTGCCAAACACACACATAACACAAACACTGCACAGAGCAGAGACCACAGACAATACCAAAGTAAATGAAGGACTGACATAAGTTGATGGGCTGCAGTAAGTAGCTGCAGGCCATGTGACACCCCTAAAATGTGAAAAACATATCGTCGGCAGCTAAATCCATGCACAGATTGATGGTAATGTAACATGCTATACTGACAGTGTGCGACAGAGGATGGGAAGATGTGTGTAGCAGGGGAGGCAGAAACAGAGGAATATGTGAAATATCAGGATGATGGTGGAGTACAAGTGCTAGGCAGAGCACACACACGAGAGGCAAGCAGGTTGAGATGCAATGCACGAATTTGTGGTAGTCCACGACGTGGTTCAGCAGCATGCACATCAGGGTAGGATGCACATAGCTGGCAGAGAAAGGATGGACGGAAGGGTGTCTCACAACTAAGGTAATGGTACAATGTGGTCATGCCACCGATGTGCACACATATGACTGTCACACGAATGAAAAGCACATATGCAGGACAAGCATACAAACCCAACAGAGTAGACAGTAAGCACAACGACGACCAATAGCACAAATGGCAATGGCTAAACCGGTAAGCAACACCGCCCATGTGAGGTCATCAGCAAAGGCTGCTTAACCAAAAAACTGCATGCCAGTACACAAAACGCCTGCTGGCTGTCAAGTCAAACAACCACAGAAAAAACAAATCTGGAGCAAATGCACATGCTGATCCCCCATGTACAGATCTAATTGCTCTCTGTATTTTGGCAACACCGACACCTGCACAAACACAATGAAATGTCCTGCACTGACTACAGCATGCAAAACAAGGAAATAATTACGCACAAGGGTATCAGAGGATGCTCCCTGGATCAGGTGAATAATCTGGATAAGAACATGAGACAGCTCAACATGCAATCAGGTGTAGCACACAAACCACCTGAATCACAGCAAAAATGAAGGCCCACATGCAATGGGATGTAAAGACCCTAAAGTGTGAGGCGGCTATAACAAAACAAATGTCATGGCTAGGCAGCACACAGGATGCACCGTTTTCTACAGTGAAGAAAGGGAAGGGTGTGTGTAGAGGTGAGGAACCTGGTGGTACCTCATGGTCCACTTAGCCCAGTGGAATAAAAAAAAAAAAGATGACATGTGTGGAAAAGACATGCATACAACAGAGTTCAAACACATGACTGTAGCCAATACCAAAAACACGACAATGAGCACATTCTAGCACAAATATCGCAAAGGGATGGTGTGTATGTCAAGCGTTCATACACAGTGATGTGCCATGTGGCTGTCACATACAGAGCTGGCACTGTACAAGGATGTGAGCACATGTGCCCCATGTACATGAACAGCACAGGAACACATAAAGGGGATGTATGCTCAAATAACGGAGGACTAACATAGTGAAGTGAAACATGGCTTGCACCACAAACAACCAGTGAACAAGTCACACCAGCACCCCATGTGGCCTACGACAGGTTATGTAACCCTCCATCACCTAGCAACAACAACAACATCATCTACATGCTGTGACATTGCCAGGAGGAAAATGGATTCCCGGCCTCACAAGGAGCCATGACAGATACAAAGGCACACATTGATCATGGTGACAGACCTGAAATGCAATCAGCAAACGAGACAAATGTTGGTTAAATACATAACTTTATTTGGTTTGCACATCACAAATAGTGTATACAGTGCCATCATAATATGAGGGCTGATGGCATCCCTTTGGAAAGCGCTCAAAACCATTAGCATGTCACAAAGCCACCTCCTACACAAAGGTCACTTGCTTGACACCAAATTAGTGACAACAGATAGAATGGGCATCAGGTGCATGCTCTGCACCTCACACCAGACCCCCCAGCCCCCCCTTGCTGCTGAATGTTGCAAATGTGTCACCCACATATGAGTGCATGTACAGAGTAGATGCTGCATGCTGAGGACCCAACACACCTCATCTGTCCCTCAGAAAATATCCATATGTCCAAACAGGGGTCAGACTAACTCCTAAAAGATATTTTGGTCAAAGTTTGTGAATGTCAAAAAACATGCAATAAAAGTATTGGTGACGCTCACATCCCAATGCCTGATATTGCATTACACGCTACACCACTGTGGACACAAACAATCATGTAAAGCACAATAAGCATCTGCTAACAGGTACCACATGCACATGAACACAGACATAATACCAACCCAACAACCAGAAGAAAAATGCACATATAACACCATCAAGAAGGTCAACATGCACTGTTGTATTGGGGAAACAGTGCTCTGTCACATATACCAGGATACATGGAATTCTCAAGTTACGAAGTCCTATGTTCAGGCACACAGCCACACTCCAAACATAATGTGGCAATGTGAGTGTCGCTACCACAAGCCATAATTATGACCGTGAGGATGGGAAATGCAAGGTGTGTACAGACATGCTGACTGTCATTTATGCACAGTAAACCAACACAAGAAGCAGCATATGAATAAGGAAATAATGGACAAACATATTACAGGGATCCACACAGAAGCCATATGTCCAACTGTTGTGACTCAGAAACATAGTCAGTCAGTTGCACAAGCACAAGCCACATTGCAACATGATATAGTGATGACACACATGCATGTAAGCACCCTTGGGTCACTGAACACATCATTCCAAGATGTTGTTGTGCGTGAAAGCATTGTGGAGTAAAAATAGGGATCATGTCCAGGTGGAAAATAGGTGGACGTAGACAATAGGAGCATCCCATCGTTGGCTACATTACAAATACATGGCCTGTATGCTTGTGTTGTAAGAAAAACATGCGAATATCGTTGGTGCCATGTTACAGCCATGGTAAAAACACATCGAAAAAAACAACTGTGGCAAAATGTACCACCTACAATGTCCATGTCAGTTGCTGCTGCACAAGGGGGGATCATTGTAAAACGTCAGAATTGTATCTGCAATCCAACAACTCATGTTAAATTTGTTTTTGCAGCTCTGGCCATGCATAGTCAAGTGTCTGTGTTCAATATACCACAGTCCTTCAAAGTGCATGTGTGTCCCCTACAATGAGGAGCACTTCCTGCCAAACAATTGCATCAGCAGTGCCATCGACACCTCTGTCATGGGGAAATCAGTAGTCAAAGATCAATAATGTCCATCCCAGTCATGTGTTGCACTCTCAGAGGTAAAACATCCAATGGCAAAATGTCATAGCAAAGACTTGCATGGTGGTCTGTCCTCAAACAGGTGGGTGGTGCTGACAACGGTTTCAGTGTAAGACATGTGTCTGGTCTGTCGTCTGGCCTGTGTCAGGAGAGGGGAAGTATGTTATCGTCAGACACCCTGGAAAATAAACAAAAATGTCATAACGTCACAGCTTTGGATATGCTGAAGAAAGGGATACAAAGTCAAACATGACCTGATAGCAACATTAAACATAACCTTGTGGCCAACATCATTATTCCACAACACAGACATGGGTGTCACATGGATATGTTAATGTCCATGCTCCAGTCACACAGGTGTGTTGCAGCTACACACCATATGCAGCTGTCCATGTGAGCATAGAGGAAATGTTACATGACCATCACAACAACATCAAATCATCACCAGGTAAAGACAGATGTAATGATCCCAAAAGAAAACACATAGACATACCGTGTGTGTGCATCAGGTGTATCGCACCAATCGCTTGAGTCACTACACAACAAGATCAGGTACACCTGAAGGGAGACAATGTCAACAAAGGTGGAGAATCAGCATGTCAAGCCACTGTTGATGACTGGCCAGATTATGTGCATATCTGGAAAAAGAAATAAAAACACACCAGTGCTTAATCACAACACAATACACATGTCCTCTCAATGCACACAACACATCACCCTAATGTTGACAACGTAAACGCCACTATGTAAGAGGTAGCATAGTCACAACAGACACCCAGGGGCACAGACCCATAACAGCACATGATAATGTATGATGTATGAGCAATGCGTCATCACACAGGCAACCGAGAAACAGCCACACAAACAGTATGCAAATGTAAAATTGCCATCTGTAACACATGGCCTGTATGTGCACAGGTGTATATCTGTACATATAACGGCCCAGTGAACATGCAAAGATACCCTGTTGTTGTCTGATAGTACATTGCTTGGGGACAGAGAAAGTGTAGGCAAACTACAGGAAACAACATCCTACACACACATGCAGGTCTGCTGTACATGTCACATTGAGAGTGTGGCAGTGGACATGCAGAACCAAAACACAAGGGAATATGAGTGACAACATCAAGAGATGGGTTACCGAGGCTAAAACCTACACAAATAGGAAACCAAATCATCTGTGCAATATGACAGATCAGTAAACACAATTTACTGCAGGCACACACACAATGTCTATGTACATTCCACCTACCAAAACAAATGCATATTTGCTGATGTACAGACACATGAAATGCACCAGCCCAACAGCATCGAAAAAAAGTATGTCCCTGCATTTGGAGACATAAGAGAAGAAACAAATGTAATGTTATAGCTGTGAATCACACATTGCACCGTCATGTCATCAGCTGTCACACCCCACAACAAGCCCACAATTACAGACTGCTCCCTATCACAATGTACATATCTCATACATGTCAAAGGCATCATGGAGGTGTTGCAGGCGATCTACAGGTGTGTGTAGTGTCCCTGTCCCCTCCCTTACCTCTCTGTCCTTGTACGCACAGAGCAATAGAGGTGGATGCGTACACCAGGCTTTTGTCTCATTCCCAGATTGCAATATACCCCTTGTAGCACCAGTTTGGCAGAAGGACCCCTCTACCTGTTGAAATGTTCTCCCAAAGTTGTATGTTAACCCACTGGCAATTGGCAAAACGCACTGGAAATATGCACTTCCACCTCATGTATCCACGTATCAAAAACATATCCTGGTTTGTACATCTCATATCTTCTGTAATATTGGGCAGCTATGTGCTGATGATATGCACAAATAGCATTCAAAATGTGCTACATGTTGTAAAAAACACCACCCCATGTCTGCATGTGACAAACCCTGAGGGCTGCATGCCATCCCAATGTGTGTTAGTCAGCACGTCAAAACATGCATACCCTACATGTGCAACTCTGATAAATAGCTGGCACCTAAGTCTGTGTATGTAAGCCAAATATAATACTCGCTTGCTTGTGTCTGCAATAAATTTGTTCCTATGGTCTGTGTTCTCGTGACCTACACACATACACAGCCTGTATCAGACGCATGATGGCAGATGTTGTCACAGCATCAGCGAGATATGCCATTTAATCCATGAAATACCTGCTATACCACAAGACATACCCCATTCTGTGCACCACCTGGCTACTGTAAACCACCCCTTGATGTTTCTGCCTAATACATCTCACGATGTGTGTAGATATCCATCACTGCAGTGAAGGTAGACTCACCAAGGTACAAATGTTGTAGTAAAACCCCCCCTTGCTGGACAGTTGCACAGGTCCCCCCCCCCTATACATATCCATGTCATGGCTACCTGCTCACCTACACATTTTGACACACGTCACGGTTGACAATCCACAAACCACACACATTTGTTGATACAATCCTCACATACTAGCACTAACTATGTCTATTGTGCTTTGTGTGACATGTTGCCACACACATGAGGAGCACTCAAACATAGGCATCGCACAGGAGCTTAATACCAACAAAAGCATCACAAATGTGTCTGATGTAAATGCAACACAATGGACAAATGTCCACAAACAGGGAGTAAACGCCCAACGTGAACATCGCAACATATGTCTGACACTGTGCGGCAGCCATATAATGTAAAAAAGCACCTTGTGGTCTGACAACAGCTGCTGCTATCACAGACCGACACTAACTGGAATGTCACCCGCCAAACATCCCACGGAGATACCAACAATCCCACACATCATCTGCAACCAACTGTTGTTGTGCACTCCCCACCTTATTTGTGCCACACCCAGGCACTTCTGTGAGGTTCGCAGTGAGAGTCAACGGTTAATGCAGTGTTGCATACACATGCAATATGTACATAAAACATAACCCAATAACCATTACACACATTGTATAGCACATTCGTGTGGTAAGATAATTAATACGTACATGAGAACAGCTCTGCAATCAGCCTCCGCCTGACCGCTGAGCCCTCCCGTGTGTCACCACTGGCACGTACAGGGGGGCACATTGGATCTTCCTCAAGATCCGCATTAATCTCTGCAGGGATATCGTGCCTGAGAGCAATGTTGTGCAGGATGCAACAGGCTATGATAATCTCTGCAACAGTGCGTGGCTTATATTGTAAGGCCCCACCTGTCCTATCCAGACACCTGAAGCAACTCTTCAAAACGCCAAAGGTGCGCTCTATGACTGAGCGGCTGGAGGCATGGGCCTCATTGTACCTCTGCTCTGCACGTGTCCGTGGCTGACGAACAGGAGTCAGCCGCCAGGGGCGACAACCATATCCTGCATCACCTGCAGAAAGAAATGTTGCATGTAAATGCAGGGGTCCATGTGAACCATTCCTCACAGCTGTGTAGACATGAGATACAAACCCACAAACATGATGACACTAATATACACCACAACAACTGTGCAGCTCTAACAGATATACATATGATGACATAAAATTACCACATGGCCTATGCAGCCTGTAAACACCTAGCAAATATTAAAAAGGTTCCAGAGACACCCTTAGACCTTGTGTGTGTGTGTGGGGTGTGTGTGTGTGTGTGGTGTGTGTGTGTGTGTGTGCAACATGCGAATGGATGGTAATTGCAGTAGCATACTGTCCCACCATCTTGACACGCACAACCACCAAACAACCTGTGAGACGCAACCAACCAGCACCTTCCAATGCTCACAAAAAATAATACAAAGGGTATAGATCTCATACACTAACACGAACGAACAAAAACCACCCACAGCCATTTGCGAGAGCCACACATATACAACCATGTTACATGCCATGGAGGTATAGATACCCTAAAGAATCGCGGAAAAACATATCACCTATTCAATACATACTGTTGATGAAAGGTCAGCACTATCAACAGATTTGTTAGTCAGACCCACACATAATGCTGTTGTCAGTGCTGCGTTTTGACTAATACCCTGATAAATTGCCATCCATCATGCAACATTCCCCACCCTCCTGTTATCACATACCCTGTTGAAGGTACAATCGATCCAACATGCACACTAGCTAAACACCCTCATTAGTAATGCCGACACAAAACACATGCATACAGCCCACATATACCCAGTCCTGTTCGGGAGCTGGGTTCCAATTACCCTCCACTGTATGATAACCAAGTCCACTGTAGTTCCCCCTGCTAATAACTGTAAATATCTCTCCACAGATGTGAGGCATACAGTTGAGCGATGAGGCAGAAACAAGTTTTGACAGTACACACCTTTAACTGACTCATCTTACAGGTCTGGCAAAAGGCTACCCATGTAAACCCTATATAGTGGTCCCCAACAGCCTGCTGTGGACCATTAGTGCCAATATGTAACAACTGACTGCCAAGAGATCAACTGCACCACAGTCTCATCACTCCCCGGCTGGAAAGCTCAACATCATCCATGCATTGATTATTAAGATCACACCTTACCTCATGTTAGCTATTACAAATAATCCTGGGTGACAACTCCATCACAGAGTGCGTGTGTTGAAACATAACAACACACATGAACACGTGTATGTAGTTACATCAAGGATTGCCCTACAAAAATAAATGTTAAATGACCTCGACGAACATTAATGACAACATTTCATAACCATAACATACACGATTTAGTATGTGAATGGAACTAAACCTCCCCCACCCCCCATTACCACTCGTTGTGGCATATGCCTCACCACAGCTGCACTCTGAGGGAACCGCATCAAACAACATTAGCAACATATCCCACTGTGGCTGTGTACTGCACATGTCCAAAAAGAAACAACATGTGCATGTTCAAGAGAACTGCATATAACGCTGTTAAGCAGCACATTAATGATCCACTGCGGTTAATGTCTGTGGTCACTTGAGTAGACGTACAGACACCTGCTCATCATCGTATACCTGACACGCAAGTCCTGTGGATAACATCTATTCAATATGTAGAAAGTGCATGTGTTTCTCCAAAATAATACATCAGCATCTGTTGACTATTACACATAGCAGACATGTTAAGAAAGACATACAATCATACACCACATTCTGACAGTACTCACAAGCCCAGCAATATATATTCGGCAATCATGTCGCCCCCTTCTACCCCTCAAATTGTGTGGAAAATTAGTGACCGAGGTGATGCAGGATTATAGTGAGCTCATGGGTGAGACCCTCGCAAACCTAGGGATCCACCACATTCAGAATACTGCAGATATCATGCCAATCAACATTCAAACTACGTATCATTCAGGGACAATGGTTAGTGTTTGCGGTTGCGGTACGGCTACCTCCCGTGTCTCTAGGGGCGACCAGGGCACACATGTGTGCAATCAATAGCTCCCATCAACGTGTGGTAATCCCGGCTAATGACCCAAAGGCCCTGGTTCAGCGGTCCACCATTGTTGGCCTTAGTGTGGGGCAATGGCTATGTAAT